>JALXJV020000025.1:6752970-6788798 GCA_024633595.2 Lepomis macrochirus | reverse complement strand
TTACCAGCCAATAAAAGCAATGCTATTCTATTGAGTGGCTGGTAAAATCCCCTGTTGTTTTATAAAGTAGGGTTGGGCGGTATGACGGTAGAGACCACCAGCTCAGCTCAGGTAAAGTGCTGAAAATATGCAAAACATAGTGGACATGTGAACTGATAAAGATTTTTTTTAATGGCTAAAACACGTAAAAAGATCTAGGAACATCCAGAAGCACCCCCGGATTCTTAAGTTAACTCATGAGCTGAGTGTAACCTGACACATTTACTTGAACTTGGAGTCCATTCATTACTTTATATAATGTAAGTAATCTATTAGGATTTTTTTGCCCATACATTGTTATATGTATGAAATATTTCCCCAGAAACATGTATATGTTTAACACTATACTGATTATCAGGGTTGTGTTTTTCTTTCTTGGCGGAGAGCACATTGGGCTGCAGGAGCTAGAGGCTGTTGCTGCTGACAACAACTACAGTGGCCTCTCCATCCTAGACTGGTTTAGGACAGTCAAGAAGTAGACACAGCATCTCCATGTGGGAAGGATGAGTTACTGCATTTATTAGAATTATTATTATTATTATTATTATTATTATTATTATTATTATTATTATTATTATTATATTTTCTCACTTTTTAAAAAATATTCTTCTTACTTGAAAAGGCCATGACCTCAGATTTTTGTTTTATTTAAAAAGGACATTTGGCATTTTTGTAAATTAAAGAGACATTGGGTGAAATGTTGGTTAAAATATGGTCCAAGAGCTGTCACTACAGCAATATTGTGAGTTCTCAGTCTGTGGTGATTCCAATGTCTAAGAAATTCCTGCCAGGAATGCTGAATTCATCCAAGATCGGCATAATGTCATACATGCACTTAGAATGTCCATATGGAGACTCTCTCATTGTTGTTGTCATCGGAACAGGATGACAACACTGAGACAAACATGATATTGATGATGATTACCCAAAGAATACACATATCCCAAAACATAAATGGTGCACCAGAACAAGAAACACCCTCCCCTTGAATTATAAGATGAGCTGTGGCTGGGCAGTGGTGGAGGAATATGTAAAAATACTAATACCACACTGTAAAAAACTCTTAAGTAAAAGTCCTGCATTAAAATTGTTACTTAAATATAATCAGAAAGATGTACTTAAGGTATTAGGAGATGTGTGCTGTGACTGTTACATCATTTATTATTATTGCTCATGTATTAATATTGTAGTTGGTAGAGGTGGAAGTTATTTTGATATGCAACTACTGATATTTTTTATTATGGATTAATCTGCTGATTATTTTCTCCAGTAATCAATATTGAATCAAATACAAGTATCAAATCTTCACATTTGAGAAGCTGGAACCATGACATGTTTGTACATGAAAAATTACTTAAACAGAAGTCAACTGACCTATTAAATAATTGATTAAACATTTCAGCTGTACTTGTGTAAACTGTTGGGTGTTAAATTTATAACAAAACATATTTTAGTAACTCTTCATGTGTGTCAAAATCTTAGTTTGTAAAGTAGTTAGCGTTGTCAGATAAATGCAGTGAAGTATAAAAGAACAATATTTCCTTCTCAGTATGCAGTATGTAGAAGTTCAAGGTGGGTTAGGATTAAGTGTGCCTAAAAGTACCTGAGTACTTCTATCACTGTTGCTTGGGGTGCCATGTCCCCTGCTGGTCATTTTACCATAGTCAATACAGCATCTACTAGGAGATTTTAGAGTACTTTATTCTTCCAACTGTTGACAAGCTTTGATTGGCCAGCCACCTCACCTGACCTGAACCCCATAAAGAATCTATGTTGTAATTTTGTCATTATACCGGCATGTGAAAACAGGTTTTAATCACCCAAACATCATTATTGTTGTTTTTAAAAATGCTTTACACCTGCTTCGGTTAGTTAGTGGTGGTGTTGTTGTACTTATTTGCTTTCTATCCATATGTTTTTGTAATATTTTCATCCTCATGTATGTAAATAGGGTAGACAGCATTTTTAAACTCCTCTTAATACAGTGTAATTTACTGTAACATCAACTTTAACTCAGTACTGAATTTACACATTTCTGACTGTAAACTTAATTAAAGTAGAGTTGGCAAAGCTGTTGTGTTGAATTACATTAGATTGTACAGGGGTACCTAATAATGTGACCACCTAATGTATAAAACCTCCTTACTGTGTGGGTGTGTCATTCTCCTGGTCCTGAAATTAAGTGGCATCTCTGTCACAGGTGTCTAGGAAGAGACAACAGGCGGAAATGGAGGTGTAGAGATATGAGCCCAATGTATTGGAAGTACAATGAGATGGAACAACAACTACAGAAAACTATGTGTGGTGAGCTATGTTTATATATTTATATGTACGACTGATATTGAAGGCTGGTGCTGTTTCAACCATCTTCGTGCATCACCCTGAGTCCAAGAGAAGGAAAAGAAGTACTACAGAACCTCCAGTTCATGCAGTGGTCAGTAGTCCACGTATTTCCCTAAAATGAACTTTGGTATGAATAATGTGAAATCAAAATTTGAATAATATTTCTTATTTCAGTGACTGCACTATAAACCTTTCACGTAAACAATGCCATGTCATCATTTCAGACATTGAGGGAGGAAGTGAGGGAAGAAAGGACAAGGAAGGTGAAGATTGATAGGAAACTACCTGGAGCCAACGAGCCAGAAACCAGTGTGCAGGGGTCAAGTGAGCCAGGAGCCACTGTAAAAGATCTGAGAGAGGCGTTAGAAAGACAAATAGATCAGATTACGAGGGCAGAGGGAGCTCTGAAATAACAAGAAAACATTTCATGCTGTCTTACAGGAAAAAAATGTCAAAAATTCCATAGATCAGATAAAAGCAATCAGTATAAAGAGTGAGAGGGGCATGACATGGGGGAAAAAAACAGTCAAAATAAAACTGCAGGCTCAACGGGCTACAGACTGCTTCAAGACCTGGAGATTCCTTCAGAACCCTGCAAAGAAGACTGCAACATAAAAAGGAACCAGGAGTGTTAGAGGAAGTGTTCAACATGTTAAAGCTGAAGGAAGATGGCCTGACAGAGATGGAGAGGGAGTGTGTGCTGACTCTGGATGAGATGGCAGTTTTACCAAGTGTGGAGCTGCGCCTGCGAACAGAGAAACTTTATGGGGATGTGACTTTACCCGGAGACACAGGAACAGCAAAACATGTTGGCAGGTACCACAACACGACGGAAGTAGTGCCTTACCACTACAGTGGCAACTCCATTAATTGTGCAAACTACAAGCCTGTCATCCTCAACATTATTGACAAGGCAGCTTCCGTAGGGCTTCATGTGGTTAGCTTCACCACCAACATGGGCAGCCCTAATCAGGCAATGTGGAAGGCCTTTGGTGTAGATCACAACAAAAAATCTGTCCCACATCCTGCAAGATGAGACAGGAGGCTATATTTCATGCACATCCCACATCTGAATATGAAATTGAAGAGTACCCTGGTTTGTGGACAGACATTTCTGACAAAACCAGATACAGTAGAGAAAGAAAACCTCTCCTTCAGTGAAGTTTCAATTTGTCCACAAAAAGATCAATTTTCAAGAACATCCCTTCTTGAAAATCCACCTAAATATATCACACAAAACCCTTCAGCCCAGTCATTTTGACAAGATGAAGGTGGGCCCTGTGACAAATATTTTTAGCAAGTCAACAAGTGCAGGCCTGAAATACATGGTTGAGCATGAACAAAGACCCCCTCTTAGCGTACAACAGCATGGTTTCTGGAGCAAGTGGACCACTTGTTTGACATCATGTCCTCTTACCACCCAGTAATGGCACTGAGCACACAACATTGAGGTGTACCAAAGGGCCATAATGTTTCTCCAGAACACCATCCAAGTCTTTTGTGTGCTGAATATTGGACAAACGGGTATCTGGAAGCCAGTACAAACAGGAATTGCAATGGAAATATCAGTTCTATATATACAATAAGACATGCTGGCCTAGGGAGTCATGTTTGTGCTGACCAGTAGGTTAACGCAAGATCGTCTTCAAAATCTAGTCAGCTGCATTAGACAGAGGAATCCAGTCCCAACTCCAGTAGAGTTTCACCAGGCATTGAGAATCTGTATCAATTGGACAGTATTTCGCAACTGAAATCAGTAAGCTATCAGAAGGCCCACAACAGCCTTTTGGCAGACTTTCTGGACACAAATCAATCACTAGCCAGTCCCGGCTTCAGAGTGGAGGTGCTAATGGAGCACAGAGCTGCTCCTAAACTAAATAAAGTCATCTGATATTCCAACATTTGCGATGATAGCCAAAGTGCAATTAATTACAATGATGAGAGTCCTCATGGAGAGCACAGTGTTTAACTAAAGCTGAAGGAGTTAAAGCCAGATGTAATTTGTTGTCCGTTAATGAGAATCAGAATCGGCTTTATTGTCAGGTATGTGTACACATACGAGGATTTTGATTCTGGATTGTACAGTGCTCACAATGTGCTTATACAATAATACAGTAATAAAATCAAACACAAGCTACAGTCTGACAAATCAAAGTTGTTCAGAACCAGTACCAGTTCCATTTTCATGGGTCCCAATGCTATGGATCTGCTGGATAAAGAGGCCAGGCTTTCGGACAGCAGGCTTCCCTCATGCCATGTTGTGCAAAACAAATAGGAATGGGAGGGTCTGTTTTCTGGTCTCTTGTCTTATGTTTTACTAGTTTCATTGATTGTATATATGCTGATAATATATTAATAGTCCAACATATCTGTCTCAGGATTTTTGAGGAAAATGTGTTGACTTGTGTGTGGTAGCTTGGGCACTTGATTTGACACTTGAAATAATGACATTCTGACTAATTTCAGACAATATTATATTTTATCTTATCCTCACCATCACTCCACCAGCTCCAGCACTCCACTGTTCCAGTAGCGCCACTAACCAGCTTCATCATCACTCCATTGCTTACAGGAATGGCAGGCTCCACCAACCTCCACCAGGTTGGTGGAGCCACCGCTCTCCACTCATAATCCGTCCTGTTGAAAACAACAACACACACAGTTGATTGTGTATCGCTTTGCAAGTTGGAACTTGAGACTCCTAAAAAACAGAGAAAAGTGAGATAATGTGAAATTAAATGTCATCCAAAAATTACTTAATTTTACAAAGAGAAATTCTTGTTTCAGGTGTTCATACACCTGAATAAAATGCACCTGTTCATAAATTCCTTTACACACAAGGGACTGCTAGATTAAAGTTCATTGTGTCACCTAAGCAGCAGTGTACATGTTCTTCTTTCAGCGAACATTTGAATCACTACAGTATTTTTCACCATTCTTAGTCACAGCGAGCCATACACATGAGAAGTTATGATGTTTTGTGGTCATCAAAGTCAGTCTTCCATGGTGTCACATGTCAGCCTCTTCAATTTATATATACCTAGTTTTAATTTATAGTTATAGTCTATCTGCTATTATACTTTATTTTTACTGAGATCATCCACATTTATGCTGCTGATGTAATCACTCGTCATTGATGCACATGTCTTAGAAACAATGTAACTTTAATGACTAATTAAAAACAACAACCCTGCTAGAAATGTTGAATGGCAAGACACTTATTTAAGGTAAATGTAGGCCAGCTGACATAAAGTTAACTTTATGGTATTAGCTATTTAAAGCCCCCCTCCGGCGTATTTTGACATTTCTATGATACTTCATATTTTCTCATTTCCTTACAATGTTGATTACCCACATAGTTCACCAAATATTTTTTAACAAATATCTTAATTTTGCCCTGAAAGTTGCAAAAGCTGCTTAGTTGCTAAAACAGGGTGGTGAGGTATGACTATAGTAATTCCACAAGTCATACGTCATCCTCCTTGCGTAGGCGCACTGTCATGCCTCATTAAAAAAATACAGTCTCGCCTCGTTAAGTCAGAGCATCAAACCGATAAACATTGTGAGCTAGCACACCTGTAGAGGCCAGCCATTAAACATCTCTACTCGACTGAAGCTTCCACTGTAATTGAGATGTGATGCTGAACCATTTTCAGAACATCCATGAACATGGCACGCTGGAACCAGTTATGACATACTTTGTACGGTTTGTGATTAGTGGTCCAGTCTTCAGTGGTGCTGGTTGGTACTTGGTTTTAATTTCTATGCCTCAAGAAATAAAATATTGTGGAGGTAAATTTCCCAGATTGTGCAAAGAATAAATGCAACACGCCAACATTTTTACTGAAGGAAATCACAGGTAACTCTGTATAGTTAATATTGTGTTTTGAAAAACGTGTTCACATCTCTAGCTCTATCAAGTACATATTTTTTCATCTGTTTCATAGTGATTTTGACTTTTTGCGACTTTAATTTCAGGAAATTTCTGATTTGTGTTCTTGTAAATTTGACACCTTAATCTAGGATTTGTTTTCTCGCTTTATTAACTCCCACCCTGGCTCCGTATTTTTTTGGACACATAAAATAGTCAATCTAAATATGTGAATACACTTATAATTATAACCTACAGATAGGCTACATCTAAGAAACTGTCCCGTTAATTAATTAAGATATTCTCTCTAAAATCACAGAGGCTGCAGGACTCGGAAAAGCTGTTTTGCTGAAACCGCAGTGTAACAAGTCAGGATGAAATCTAAAAATATTTTATCAAGTGGTAGGCTTTGTATAAATATCCAAATTCTCATCATTAACACTGAGTAGCCGACAGATGTGGTGTGTAGTACACAAACACGATAACCTCGAGTTAACCATGAACCAAAACTGCTCGGAGCAGTTTAGAGAGCAGCGTAAATTGCTATGGCAAAAGACCTCGGGTAACTCCTATCCACCTTCATAGTACGGCCGGGTAATCAGGAAGTGACACCCGACATCATGAAGTTACTCCTGAAGTTACCTGGATAAGCCAGTTACCTTGAGGTGTGAATATCTACAGGCCCCCTAAATACTGTGCAAACTTTTTTGATGACTTTGGTAAACTGCTGTCTATAATCTGTGTTGACTTTGACTGTGTGGTTATTGTTGGTGATTTTAACATCCATGTTGACAACCCACAGGACAGAGGGACTAAAGAACTGTGTTGTGTTCTTGATAATTATGGACTGACCCAACATGTGACAGAGCCCACGCACAATAAGGGGCGCACTTTGGACTTGGTCATCTCCAAGGGTCTAAACATTTCCAAGGTTGTGGTGACTGATGTTCTCTCTCTGATCATTCCTGTGTTTTCTTTGAGAGTGCTGTCTGTGTGCACACAAATGTTAAAACAGAGGTGATCACAAAACGGCATATCAACGAAAACACTAGTGAAGAATTTATTGAGGCTTTCTCCCTGACACCTGCCCTTCCACAGGTCTCAGTCAATGAGCTTGTGGATGATTTCAGTTCTAAAATTACAAATGTTATTGATGCCATTGCACCAGCCAAGGTAAAGGTGGTCTCTGGTAAGAGGAGATCTCCATGGAGAAATGCCACGCTGGTTAGAACTCAAAAAAGAGAGTGTCGAAAAGCTGAACGCAGGTGGCGGAAAACAAATCTCCAGGTTCATTATGACATCTATAAAGACAGACTTCGCATTTATAATTTAGAGTTGAGAAATGCAAGCCGGTCCTTCTTCTCTGACATCATCACCAAAAACACTAATAATGCACGTGCCCTGTTTGCTGCTTTTGACAGGCTAACCAACCCTCCTGTGTCTGTAGCCTCTGACCTTCTATCCACCAGGGCCTGCAATGAATTTGCTTCCTTCTTTGCAGACAAAATTCAAACAATTAGACAAGCAATCAGCGGCTACATGTCAGTAACAGGATATGTCCTGTCCCTGTGTCCACTTAAAAACAATTCTTATAGCATGAGACAATTTGATTCTATTAACCATAAAAACCTGGAGGACATAATATGACATCTGAAATCCTCCTCATGCTGCCTTGATATTCTGCCAACAGGTTTTTTCAAAAATGTGTCTAAATGCATGGCCTCAGATTTACTACAAATTGTCAACATGTCTCTCCTCTCAGGTTTTTCCCCCACAGGCCCTGAAAATTGCAGTCATTAAGCCACTCTTAAAAAAGAGCATTCTAGAAAGTTCACTAATGAGGAATTATAGGCCCATATCAAATCTCCCATTTTTAAGTAAAATAATTGAAAAGGCTGTTTTTAAACAGCTTAGTGCTTTCTTGGCACTAAATAACTGTTTTGATGTCTTCCAGTCAGGTTTTCGATCACACCACAGCACTGAGACGGCTCTAGTTAAGGTATTCAATGACATCCATTTAAACACTGACAGTGGCAGAATTTCAGTCTTAGTATTATTGGATCTCAGTGCTGCATTCGACACGGTAGACCACAACATATTACTAGACAGACTTGAAAACTGGATTGGACTTTCTGGCACAGTACTAAACTGGTTTGAATCCTACTTAAAGGACAGGGACTACTTTGTGTCTATAGGTAACTACACATCTGAGCTGACAAAAATGACATGAGGAGTTCGCCAAGGCTCCATTCTGGGACCTCTTTCGTTTAACATTTACATGCTTCCACTGGCTCAGATTATGAAAAACAACAAAATATGTTACCATAATTATGCAGATGACACACAGATTTACATAAACATTTCTCCAGGAGACTATGATCCCATACAGGCACTGAGTAACTGTATTGAGCAGGTCAACGATTGGATGTGTCAGAATTTTCTCCAATTAAACAAAGATAAGACTGAAGTTATTGTTTTTGGAGCCAGGGAGGAACGATTGAAAGTCAGTGCTCGACTTCAATCTGTAATGTTAAGAACCACGGACCAAGCCAGAAATCTTGGTGTAGTCATGGACTCAGACCTGAATTTGAGGAGCCATATTAAGACAATTACAAAGTCAGCCTACTATCACCTGAAGAATATATCAAGGATAAGAGGCCTTATGTCTCAGCAGGACCTGGAAAAGCTTATCCATGCATTTATCTTCAGTCGACTTGACTACTGTAACAGTGTCCTTACAGGGCTCCCTAAGAAATCCATCAGACAGCTGCAGCTGATTCAGAACGCTGCAGCTGGAGTCCTCACTAAGACCAAAAAGGTGGATCACATCACTCCAGTTCTGAGGTCTTTACATTGGATTCCTGTATGTCAAAGAATTGATTTCAAAATCCTGCTGTTAGTTTACAAAGCACTAAATGGTTTAGGGCCAAAATGTATTTCTGATCTTCTGCTTCGTTATGAACCAACCAGACCTCTCAGGTCGTCTGGGGCAGGTCTGCTTTCTGTCCCCAGAGTCAAAACTAAACAAGGAGAAGCAGCGTTCAGTTATTATGCTCCGTATATTTGGAACAAACTCCCAGATAACTGCAGGTCTGCTGAAACTGTCAGTTTTTTTAAATCAAGACTGAAGACAGAGTATAACTGGATCAAAGGGGCCTGCTGACAGACATGTCCTGGTTTCTCTGTAGTGTCCGAGGGTTTTTTGGAGTTTCAGTGGACCCAAAGATTGCTGTGGACCCGAGTACAGACTAGCTAGAGAGAGTAGATTAAGTGTACTTCTCTGTTTGTTCTCTTTTCAGAATGATTGTGACTCAGTTATTTGCTCAACCCCTCAGCCTGTTTTATTTTCCATTTAACTCTTTTAACCCTGATTGTAACACTGGAACTTTTATTATATTTTATGTTGCTTTCAAACGTTTTTATTGTTTTTCCCTGTTGCTTTTATGTTTTATGTAAAGCACTTTGAATTGCCTTGTTGTTGAAATGTGCTATATAAATAAACTTGCCTTGCCTTGACTTTTTTTGTTCTCAACATTGCAAGATAGTATTTTTAAAATTGTCGCTGTACTCAGTTAAAAAGAGTGTTCTGTGTGTATTTTCATGTGGAGCCAGTTAAAATTAACTATTTTCAATTATTAAAATCTTGAGACTATACACATTTGATACATCCACATAAATATTTAAACGAGCGTTTGTGTTATTAACTTAATTGATTTATTGACTTAATTGATTTATTGTAACCTGATATGCTATAGCAAACTTTACAGTCACAACGATGTTAACACAGCATACCCTTAACAAAAACACTCAAACAGCCAGTCAGTTTCCGGTTGTCATGGTAATCCAGACAGTTAAGATGGTTAAGACTGGCTGGAGGGGGGTTTTAGTTGCTCACCTTAGCTAACGTTAACTTTAGCTTTAACTTGAGCTGTCGAATGCGCTCTTTTTAAACTCCTTGTCAACTTCATTTATTGACTCCATCTTATCAGCGCTACTGCGGGACCCGCAATATATTTTTTAACCGCTTGCTCCCGCCCGCAGCACAGTCAAAATCTCCTGCTCCCGCACGATTTGTGTTCATTCCAGTGCAGCTCTCTATTAATGTTGTTCAATGAACGTTTTGTTCATGTAACCTAATCGTGTATATGACTCGGGAGGAACGAGTAGTCTCAGTGAGTGATTCGTTCATTTTCACACATGCGTGAAGGATCTTGGATTCTTACATTAACTCGTCACACGGCAGCTGCATGGGCTCCGTCAGCACAGGAAATAGGACTGATTAGTTCATGACTCACAGCAACTGTGGGTCTAACATAACATAACTTTTCGTTTTTATTTCCCAACAGAGTCGTGCTGTTGTTTCACAGCTCCTGATTGGTGAACAACCTAACTCTAACCCTTCTCTGTCTGCAGAATCAGAACCTGATGTGGCCCATTCCCGCATCCAGACCAGCCAAACTGCTGTGTTCATATAATGTGTTGATATTTCTTTGTTCCGCTCTCTGTGCTGGATTTCTTTTAAAAACTTGGTGGCATGATCCAGATTATTTTTAAATTGGTTAAATTTGACTTCCGGTTTGTGCGATGGCGGAGTAGGTCGCATTCTGGGAGAGCTCTGTTGAAATTCTACCCATATTCGACTATTACACGTTTTTGTATCACAATTAACTTGAGCACGCCTGTGTGAAAGCGTACTAAATATGGGAAAACCGTCTAAAAAGCATAACCAACCCACGGAGGGCACACCTGAGGATAGCCAAGACGTCGGAACGCAAGCTAACCAAAACGAACAATATGCTACTAGCAGCACGCCGCTAACCTTGGCAGACATGGAAAAACTTCTCAACTCCATGGAGGACCGCATCATAGCCAAACTATCTGTCCAACTCTCTGCTGACCGGGCAACTATTGATCGGCACGACCAGACCATCCAACACATGGAAACATCACTTAACGACATGGAATCCAGGCTATTAACCCTCGAATCAACCTGCGTGACCCCCGTCATAACAACCGGCCAGGTATTCCCCCTACTCCCTCTACTTCAGGTAACATTGACTCAGACGGCGTTTAAACTATTTTGAGACGGGAACAGCCACCCTTCTGCTGGTGAGCTTTCTGCCTCGTCACCCCGCATTGTGTAAGTCTGTTGGCGGCCAACTAGCCTCTTGTTGGACAGTGTTGTACACATTATAGGATCTGTCAGTCTTGGTGGTTGTTATGCCCTAGCTATTTATTTATTTATTGATCCTTACCAAGTCTTGTTTTTGTTTTGTTTTGTTTTGGTTGGTTTTGTATATATTGGCATTCATGTTGTCGAGATAGAGGCGCATCCCTTTGCGGGCAGCCACGCGCGATTGTGCCCCGGTTCCTGCATGCCTGCACGTGTGTACACGCAGACGCAATCCCTGGGAGCACGGGCAGACCGAAATGTGGAAACCTTGGCGGTAACCTTTGAAACATTTCTCTCCTACCGCTACAGCAGCCCTGGCTATTTACACTTAAATATTCACATAAGTTCGTGACTGAAGTTCACAGTGGTTCCAAGTGCTTCTACTTGATGTTAAGTGGCGTGTTCAGCTACATGTTATAACCAGTAATAGTCTAATTGTCTTGTTCCTTTGTAAAACAGAGTTTCAGTGTCAGATTGGTGTTCTCTGAGCTGGCGGCTCTGAGTTCTGTTCGAGATCCCTGTCCCTTCCCAGATGTATTTTTTCATTTTGCTGTTTTATTTTTATTTTTACTTCTTTTAATTTTTATCTATTTATTTATTCATTTTTTTCTTTGTTCATCCTATCCCGCCTTCTCCTCTCCCTGCCCACGCCGCTGCTCCTCTTACACACCTCCATAGTCTTGTAAATTATTACAACTAAAACTAGTTATAACCGAAGTCGGCCCACCCACTTTGTCTCTCTAAATACTAAGGGTTTGAATTCCTGGGTGAAAAGACAAAAAATAACATAACAGTTAAAATCAGACATAGTCTTTCTACAGGAAACTCACCTTAAGGATGACAGTGTCAATTATCTTAAAAAAGGCTGGGTTGGTCAAGTGTTCCACTCCCAGTTTAACGCTCGGGCCAGAGGGACAGCAATCCTTATACACAAGGACATTCCCTTTCAAGCTGAGCAGGTGGTTGCTGATAAAAACGGCAGGTTTGTCATTGTCGCAGGTCGACTTTTCGTCAGCCTTGTCATCTTGGTCAATGTCTACGCTCCAAATTATGATGACCACAACTTTTTTAACAAATTATTCTCCGCCATTCCCTGTGACAACAATTATAAATTGATAATAGGCGGCGACTTTAACTGCATACTCAAAATCCGCGAAAGTGGTCAATGATTTTATAGCTCACAACGGTGTTTCGGACATTTGGAGATTCAAATTTAATAATCAAAAAGTCTTCTCCTTCTTCTCTAATGTCCATCACACTTACTCTCGCATCGACTATTTTCTCTTAGACAACAGACTGCTGGGTCATGTTAGCTCATGCGCATATCATAGTATTACGATCTCCGATCACGGCGCTGTCTCATTTCACATAATAATGCCTAATTGTCTTAGGCCCTCCCGCAACTGGAGGCTCAACCCCCTCCTCATCGCTGACGAACAATTTGCAAAACATGTCTCTTCTCAAATTAACTTCTTCATTGAAACAAACACCTCCCCAGAAGTCTCCCACTCAACTTTGTGGGAGACTCTCAAGGCCTATCTTTGAGGGCAAATAATTGAATACTCCTCCAGGACAAAAAAAGCTAGAGACTCAAAATCCAACAACATCTCCATAAGCCATTGCAATGATCGACAACCAATATTCCTCCTCTCCGTCCCCAGCACTTTTCAAAGAGAGGCTGCGATTACAGACAGAATACGACCTACTTTCCACAGATAAGGCTACTTATCTACTCACTAAAGCACGATTTAGGGTTTATGATTCAGGGGATAAGGCTGGCAGGCTACTTACCCAACAAGCTCGCGAAGCCCAGTCGTCTCGCCTTATACCCAAGATTTATAATCAAACAGGGCAAATTGTCACAGACTACTTGGAAATTAACAACACCTTTAAACAATATTACAGTAAATTATACAGCTATGAATGTGACGGTAACCTCTCACAGCTTGATGACTTCTTTGACAACCTTCACTTTCCTTCTGTTCCAGCTGACCAAAAAACGTTACTGGGAGGTGCGATCTCCAAGACAGAGATTCTAAAAGCTATTAGCTCCCTAAAAAGCAACAAGACTCCTGGTCCGGATGGTTACTCCTCCGAATTTTACAAAAAATTTGCCCCCGCACTGTGCCCTCTGCTCCAAGCCATGTTTAACGAATCACTGTCATCTGGACAGCTCCCTCCAACCCTACGACAAGCTGCAATAACGCTCCTACCAAAAGGAAATAAAAATCCACTTCAGTGCTCCTCCTACCGCCCAATCTCTCTGCTGAATGTGGATTACAAAATTTTATCCAAGATTTTGGCGGCTAGATTGGAGACAGTTATTGCACAAATTATTGCACCGGACCAATCAGGCTTCATTCTAAACAGGCACTCTAGTTCAAATTTTAGAAGACTTTTCAATATTGTTTACTCCCCTCCATCCTGCTCCCCGGAAATGGTTATATCTCTGGATGCGAAGAGACGTTCGACCAAGTTGAATGGCAATATTTGTTTATAACTTTAAAAAAATTTGGGTTTGGAGATTCTTTCATTTCCTGGATTAAACTCCTCTACTCTCTTCCTACAGCCACAGTAATTACTAACGGACAGCAATCAGAGTATTTCTCTCTTGGCAGAGGCACACGTCAAGGATGCAGTCTGTCTCCCCTGCTTTTCGCCATTGCCATTGAGCCGCTGGCCATCGCTCTTAGACAATCTGGGGACTTCCGGGGCATAGAGCGTTGGGGCCTCACACACAAAGTATCCCTATATGCAGATGACATTCTCTTGTATGTCTTGGACCCACTAAGCTCTGTCCCCTCCATTCTCAAAATCCTGACTCGATTCGGAAACCTCTCTGGCTATAAAATCAATTTCGAAAAAAGCGAGATGTTTCCTCTTAATCAGGCAGCCACCTCAATCTCTGAATCACATTTCCCATTTAGAATCGTTCACAAGGGCTTTAAATATCTTGGGATAGAGATTACTCCTGCTTTTTCATCCCTCTTCACTAAAAATTTTAACATCTTGTTTGAAAAATGTAAAAAAGACATGGCTAGATGGAGGAATCTCCCGCTGTCCCTAGCAGGACCAATTAATCTTATCAAAATGACCATGTTACCAAAATTTCTCTACCTCTTTCAAAACATCCCCATCCTGATTAAAAATCATTCTTTAGCTCATTGGAGAGTAGTATATCTTCCTTTATCTGGAGCGGTAAACCACCCAGAATCAAAAGGCAGCTCCTCCAAAGACCTAAAAAGCTGGCTGGCCTAGCTCTACCCAATTTTATTTACTATTATTGGGCATGTAATATAAAGACAATGTTACACTGGATGGGAAGGAGGGGTCCCAATGGACATGAGGCCTGGTTACGCATGGAGTTCGCCTCTAGCTCATTTGATCTAGGTTCCATACTTTGTGCCCCATCTCCTCCCCCTGGAAGCCAATTCTGCGCTAACCCAGTGGTCTATCACTCCATTCGAATTTGGTCCCAATTTAGAAGACACTTTAATTTGCAGACAACGTCGGTGCATTCTCCTATAAAGAATAATTATAATTTCCCACCTTCTCTCTCAGACTCTACCTTCGGAACTTGGTCTTCGAAGGGCATTGAGTCGATCTCTGATCTTTATGTAGATGGTAAGTTTGGATCATTTGCCCAACTCTCTCAATTATTCAATTTACCTACGTCTCACTTCTTTAGATTTCTCCAAATTAAGCACTTTGTGCAGAAAAGTACAGCCTCCTTTCCGGATTTTCCAGCGAGTAACATAGTTGACCATATCCTCTCGTTATCCCCTTCACATAAAGGTCTAATCTCAACTCTTTATAACAGCATATGCAATGTCTCCCCGGACTCGCTGCAGGATGTCAGGAGACTTTGGGAAAATGATCTCGGGGATGAATTTACAGATGTACTCTGGAAGGCTGTGCTTGACTTAATTCATACATCCTCTCATTGTGCCAGACACAGCGTGATACAACTTAAAATAGTTCTAAGAGCACACTTGACCAAGGCAAGGCTGGTGAAGATTTTTCCTAATGTGGACCCTACGTGCCCTCGCTGTAAAGGCCAACCAGCGGATTATATACATATGTTCTGGTCCTGCCCTAAACTTAACGCTTACTGGGCCAACATCTTCGGTGCCTACACTAAGATGCTTCAAAAAAACATTACTCCCAACCCTATAACCGCCATATTTGGACTCACCCCTGGAAATTGCCCCCCAAACCTCCCCCTTATAGCATTCACTTCCTTGATTGCTAGGCACCTTATTCTGCTGTCCTGGAAGGAGCAAACACCCCCCAGTTTCACTAGGTGGGTTAGAGATGTAATGCATTTCCTAAAGCTCGAGAAGATCAGATATACCCTTAAAGGCTCCCTGCAAACATTTAGGAAGGTCTGGGCCCCCTTTTTGGAGTACTATAAGAGCTTGCAAACTCCATTAGATATGGATGACTAGGGTGTTGTCTTCGGAGTATAGCGGCTCCCCCCCTTTTTTTTATTTATTTATTTATTTATTTTTATTTATTTATTTTTTATATGTATATGTAGGTGTGTATGTATATGTGTGTGTGTGTGTATGCGTGTGTGTGTATATGTATATATGTATGTATGTGTGTATATGTATGTGTATGTGTATATATATATATATATATATATATATCACTCGAGACTGCAAGACCAGACAGACCAATCTGTGCACTGCCTGGATTGACTACAAGAAAGCCTACGACTCAATGCCACACACATGGATACTGGAATGCTTGGAGATGTACAAGATCAACAGGACACTAACAGCCTTCATCAAGAACTCAATGAAGCTGTGGAAAACAAGTCTGGAAGCCAACTCAAAGCCAATTGCACAAGTCACCATCAAGTGCGGCATATACCAAGGAGACGCACTATCCCCGCTGCTGTTCTGCATAGGCCTGAACCCCCTCAGCCAGATCATCACAAAGACTGGCTACGGATACCGATTCCGAAGCGGAACAATCATCAGTCACCTCCTCTACATGGATGACATCAAGCTGTATGCCAGAAATGAGCGAGACATCGACTCACTGATCCACACTACCAGGATCTACAGCAACGACATTGGAATGTCGCTCGGACTGGACAAGTGTGGTCGCATGGTATCAAAAGAGGGAAGATGATCAGAACCGAGGGGTTGAACTACCAGAAGGCCACATCGCAGATGTTCAGGACAACTACAAATACCTTGGGGTGCCACAGGCTAATGGTAACCATGAGGAGGCAGCAAGGAAGACCGCCACAGCCAAATACCTACAAAGAGTGAGGCAGGTCCTGAAAAGCCAGCTGAATGGGAAAAACAAGATCCGAGCCATCAACACATACGCACTGCCAGTCATCAGATACCCGCTGGTATAATAAACTGGCCAAAGGAGGAGATAGAGGCTACTGACATCAAGACAAGAAAGCTCCTCACAATGCACGGAGGGTTTCACCCCAAATCCAGCACCCTGAGACTGTACACCAAGCGTAGCGAGGAGGCCGAGGGCTAGTGAGTGTCAAGACCACTGTCCAGGATGAAACAACGAAGATCCAGGAGTACATCAGGAAGATGGCCCCCAAAGATGAAGGGCTTAGTGAATACCTCAGGCAGCAGAAACCCGAAGGTGAGGACAAGGAAGATGAAGAACCGTCATGGAGGGACAAGCCGCTACAGCGTGTACCACAGACAAATAGAAGAAGTGGCTGATATCAAGAAATCCTACCAGTGGCTGGAAAAGGCTGGACTGAAGGACAGCACAGAAGCACTAATCATGGCGGCACAAGAACAGGCACTCAGTACAAGATCAATAGAGGCTGGGGTTTACCACACCAGGCAGGACCCCAGGTGCAGACTGTGCAAGGATGCCCCTGAGACAGTGCAGCACATAACAGCAGGGTGTAAGATGCAGGCAGGAAGCGCTACATGGAACGCCATAACCAGGTAGCTGTCATAGTGTACAGGAACATCTGCCACGAAGTACGGGCTGGAAGTCCCAAGGTCAAAATGGAAGACACCTCCTAAGGTAGTTGAGAATGACCGAGCTAAGATCCTGTGGGACTTCAAGATCCAGACTGACAAACTGGTGATGGCTAACCAACCAGACATCGTGTTGATCGACAAACAGCAGAAGAAGGCAGTAGTGATAGATGTGGCAATACCAAGCGACATCAACATCAGGAAGAAGGAACACGAGAAGCTTGAGAAATACCAAGGGCTGAAAGAGGAGCTAGAAAAGATGTGGAAAGTAAGAGCAACAGTGGTGCCAGTGGTAATCGGAGCACTGGGGGCTGTGACCCCCAAATTGGGAGAGTGGCTACAGCAGATTCCAGGCAAAACATCAGAGGGCCCCTGTCCAAAGAGTGCAGTCCTAGGAACAGCTAAGATACTGCAGCAGAACCCTCAAACTCCCAGGCCTCTGGTAGAGGACCCGAGCTTGAGGATGACACATACCACCCGCTAAGGGGTGAGAGGGGGATTTTTTTTTATATGTATATATATGTATATATATATATATATATATATATATATATATGTATATATATATATATATATGTATATATATGTATGAATACTATATATATGTATATATTTATTTATTTAATTTGTTTTATTTTATTTACTTATTTATTTTACTTATTTTATGGATCCGGCTGGTTTTCTTGGGAAAGCTTACTTTGATTACTTTGATTATTGTTATTCTCTCACTTACTTTGTACATTGTTTATACCTATATATCTACCTCTGTAATCCTTTGATGGACCAGCACCTTATTGGACAATCGCTTTTGGAGGATCTGGACTTAAAGGGACAAACAGGGATGGTTGGGGTGGGTAGGTGGGTGGGTTGGGGTGGGGGTATTTTTCTTATTGGTCAATATTTGTACAACACAGCCATAATATTTTTGTATACATTGTTTCAATATGTGCTGTGGAAACTGTTACATGGTTTAATAGAAATTCAATAAAACTTGTTAAATAAAAAAAAATTGGTTAAATTTTAATAAGAGTGTAAGAGCCATTTGTAGGGTTTTTGTGTTGGGTGCGGTACTCTTGTGGGCCAGTAGGTGGCTCCCGTCTGTTTTTTTAAGTCAAAGGTAATTTAGGTAGGAACCTTTGTACAGGTGAGAGGGTGTTGCTGGACGGTGGAGAGCACCTATAGTTTTTTGACCGCTTCGCTCAGGCACGCTAGACTGGGCAAGCTGTATAAGTGTAACATTTAATGTATTATTGTACCAACCTGAAAATCATCATCGGTGAACAATAAAAGCAAACAAAACGGCAAGTGCAAGCAACATTATTTGTTTCACAGTAGTGGGCTATGGCGGCTGGGTGAGCGCGTCAATTGGATGCCTGTCTACGCAACCCTCAGTGGCTTTAAGTGTAGACCTAGCCACTACAAAGTGTGTGTTTATTCATATAGTCTATCAAGCTTATTACTTCAATATATTCCCAGCAAATCTGATATTAATATATGTTACTCATGGATAGGGACATTAGGCTGCTGTGTGAATGAGCACGTTAGAGATAAAGATAGTAATTATACGCATAAGCCTTTATATGGCCGGTCTGGTTGTATACTCGGGAAAGATTGTGAAAATGGAAGGATTTAGCCGGAGTAGTGGATTGCATCTACAACATATTTCTGTGGTTTTTACATGGTTTGAATTTGGTTGTGGGCCCAGGGGGGTTTATATAGTGATGATAGAGTGTGATCAAGAGGTGAATTTGTCAATTAAGCAAGCCAGGCAGCGCATTTGACAATGGCACTGTTTTTTAATCGTCCACTAGAGGGCTGCAGAAATGACTCAGAAAAAGATTATTTTAATGAATAATGAACGAGATTTGAAGATTGGAGTCTGTCAAAAGAGTCGAACTTGCCATCACTACTTTATTTGGAACTATCGCCTGCCCCCTCTTTTATATAGGGTGCCCCACTATACGCTTCACATCAGCATTTCAAAATTCCAGCAGAAGTCCCTCCAGGAGTTTCATAATTTAACGAATCTGAGCATACCTTCAGATTGAGATCGGCTTCATTTGCCAGGTATGTGTACATATACGGGTATGACTATCATATATTCCGATGTGCGCGATGTGCTTATAGTAACCGGCTCACCCCCGAGTACGTACTGCGCGGTCCTTATTCGAACCGGCGACCTCGGGGTCGGGAGGCGGACACGCTGACGAGGAGGCTAAAACCCATGGGCACTAGCGTCGTCGCCCGTGCGTCTCTTAAGGTGTCGGGGAGTGAGGTTTACTCACCGCACTGCCTCGCAGGCTTCCGTTACACTTAATCATAGAATAAAGACATATTACACTGTTTGCAGAACACACTATTAGTGTCAATGTAAAACAAATAATATTCAGACATCAAAGTAAAGAGTGAAGAAGAAATGGCAGGGTTCCCGCGGCTGCTTAAAATGTCTTAAAAGGTCTTCAATTGAAATCAGGGAAATTAAGTTGTTTTAAATTTACCGTAAATTTGCTGTAGGTATTAAATTTGCTGATGGTGCGTTTAAAGGAACACTCCGACTTTTTGGGACTTTAGCCTATTCACCTTATCCCCCAGAGTTAGATAAGTCCATACATACCTTTTTCATCTCCGTGCGTGCTATAAGTCTGTTTGACGCACCCACCATGAAGCCTAGCTTAGCACAAAGACTGGATGTACATGGTTGCAGTTAGCCTACTAATCCCAAATAAGTGAAAAAATAACGCAAACATTTTCCTATTTCCAGGTTGTGATTTGTATAGTCATAGAGTGTACAAAAAACAAAGTCATATGAGCTACAGACATATTTTAATCGTGATAAATACTGGGAACTATATTCTCTGAAGGCGAAGCACTGCTACTTGGGCGGAGTGTATTTGTATGATTTTCTTTTAGTAACTGACAATGCGACATCCCGCCGTGATGTTATGTTCAGTGGTGTAGTCTAGTTTTTTCTAGTGAGTATACTGTGATCCCCCCCCCCGGTCCTCGTCCCCGTCCCTCACTAATAGTATGCATGTACATGTAATAGAGAGCATTCTGAAGGACTGCTTAGGCTGTGTGTTATCAACAACGCAAAGACTTTAACAGCCAATGAGAGTTACAGGTGGGAAAGGCGTCACTTTGAGTTCAAACGTGGTGGGGACATTTTAGGGCTCAGATTAGCGTTTTGACAAAACAGCATATGAGATGTGACAATCCAGATTATTGAGGTCACAAGATCAAGACTAGAAGATATTTTAATAGTAATTTTAAAAACATTCATTGATGAGTGCACGATTGGGTGGTCTGGGGGTCCTCCCCCAGAAAATTTTGAGCATTAAACATTTAATTTCCTGCATTCTGGACACATTTTCTGCACCAATGTTTTGGTGTAACTGGCTAATATTTAGTGTTAATCACCATCTAACTCAGCTACATTTAGATGTTATATGAATCTGAGTTTATCATCTGGAAATTTTCAATGCACATTTCACAGTGCAAGTTGCAACTGTTATTAACAATAATGGAAAGCTGAGGCTCCTCAGTAATAACAATGAACACAGGCCTGTGTGCAGTTCTGTCACCAAAACTCATTCATTACAGAATATTAGGACTGAGGACACCAAAAGGGGTCCATATCCTCTCAAGCTCACTTATCTTCCAAAAACGTAGGTTATGTACTTTATCAGCTTAAATGCATGAGCCAGCATCCAGGAACTGCTACTGTACACACACACACACACACACACACACAGTAATCCGCATTCACTGATCCATTAACGTTAGTTAACTATTTCTAGATTCAAACCAATAGACCAACAATGCTGTTACAGTTCCGTTACTGATTACAGGGTTAATGATAACATAGGCCTATAAGCTATTTTCACTCACCAGATAACATCAGCGTTTGCTCGCGTTTCACATCTCCTTCAGTGATTCACATTAGTTAATTTCAAACTTGCGCCGAGTGACCGCCACGCAGCTGTTTGGTAGCTGACGTCAGATCCCGGTCACAGGCCACGGAAGCCGCAAACGTCAGTTCAGTTCAGAGCTTCACAACACAAACAGGGTGAATTTATGAATGAACGTGTGGAAGTTCTGCGACAAAACGATGTTGTTACGTATCATCTCGCTATTTTAAGTGGGTATACGCAAATCTTTGACTATTCCTAGTGGGTATACGGCGTACCTGCGTATCACGTAGACTACACCACTGGTTATGTTTATGTTAGTTGCTCACGTTGACGTCTGGCCGTCTGTCATATTATCGTCTGTCAGAGTTGGCTGCAAGGTTGGGAGACGCAAGTTAAAGTGGTCAGAGGAAGATCCAATCGTTCTGTCTAGCTCAAACAACTGTAGCCTACATCAAGGTCCTCCTCTCATTTGCGCAGGCCCAAAAACGTATATATAACTACAGTTAAAATAACTTTCTAAAGTGTGTCTTTCACCGTGATTTGTTTTGTTTGTTTTTTATGGATTATTTACCTCTCTTCAGCGGTGCGCCTGTGTATCAGCTCGGCCGGAAAGTGAAAGTGAAACTCAATTCGGTCCGACATAGTTTTCTTGCTACCTTTCGTTATAATGTTTAAGTTACTCTTTTCTGTTATTTTAGTGCTTTATATTGAGTTTAACAGCAGTGTATGAGTAAGGGATGGGCAATATGGGAAAAATAGTAAAATCAAAATTTAATCATTATTTTTATAATTAGGAGTTTAAAGGTGTATTTTTACTCCTGAAGAAACCAGATGGTTAATTGTGCTTTTAAATTTTCTTTATGGTTAGAATATGACAAAGACTTGATGCCAAAAAGTAGCCTGGTATCAAACTGTGGATCACTTCACAGAGCTGAGGTAAAACATTCAAAACAACAAATATGCATGAGAAAAATTATGTAAAATCTTTTTTTAGTCCCTCAACAAAATAAATATCTTAATAGAAAAGACAGTGCTAATTTGTTTGTGATTCAAATCATTTAAATAAAATATTTATTGAACATTTGTATATTTTTATTGAGGAATTGTATCACTATAATTAACATTTTTGTTTTTTTGCCCCCTAGTTCACGTTCACAAACGGACACGATCAGTTCACCAACTATGTACAATCTACAATGTTTAAGCACGTTTATGCACAACACTGAATGAACACACTGTCCAGGCACCTGTCTGCGCTGTCAGACTTTTGGATTTTATTTGCAGAAGACTGCGACATAATATGCGAGTACATATTTCCACCCAAGCAGTTGTTGTATGTGGATAGACAACACATTTGCATCCATGTGATCATTGTGTCCCTGACCCCCTCCAGAGATTGTTTTGCTAATCGGATCACAATCTGTCCTCAATGCATCTCGGGTGCATTTACACATGTACTTTAATGTGGTCAAGTGCTACCCGATCACAATCTGATCACCCAAAATACATTTTAATGCCAGGTTCCCCGATTCGGAATATGCAAAGTCATTCACCTGTGGTGAAAATAAAACTGCCAAATATGGCATTGCGTCGTTCATTAAGAGATCAAACTTGTGTCGCTTTTCTATCAAAGAAATTGTTAAAAAAAATTTGAGGTCTTAAATTTATATTTGTTGATGTCTTAAAAAGCATTAAATTTGACTTTAAAAATGTTGCAAGAACCCTGAATGGCCCTATTAGATTTTAAGGACAAGGTAAGAAATATTTATGTTATATGTGAATAAGAATAATGTTCTACACAGAGTTTACTATAACAGCTATATTATTCTGTATCACAGATAAGTTAGCTGATGATACACGGGGCAACTTATTGAGCAATGTTGCTGGACAATGTTGGCAAGTCCGACTATATTTTGAACGGAAAGCGGTGCACACAAGCCACCAATGGCAGTGGTGAATTACCAATCTTGACCAGATTTTTGGGGGAATTTTAAAAAATTGACATTTTCTGTCAAACACGTTTTCCTGAGGGGTTTTGGGTGTCAAAGAAACAAGCAACAGAGCCTAAGGAACAATCCGTGTGTTATACCTGACTGAGACCATTGAACTGGTCACCTTAAGCCTAGTTCACGCTACATGATTTTTAGCCCGATCTGCCACTCGGCGACCGTCAGACTATGATGGGTGGGTAAATCACCAGTTTATCAGCAGTTGCCAGTCGTTATGTGTGAACTACACAACGACACATTAAAACGGCTCCCCGACACATTTCTGACACATCGCCAACGTCTGCCAGATATCTAGCATGCCAAATATCTGAAGGAGTCAGCCGACTCATCATCCACATCCTGCCATCCACATCCTACTTTTTCACTGCAAAATATTTTTAACTCCAGCTCTCTGTAGCACAGACAATCCCTACAGTGAAGGTGCCAAATGGTGGTCACACCAGATACTGACTGGTTTCCAGACCCCCCCCCGGACCTTTCCAATACAGTGAAACTGCACATTTTTGAGTGGCCTTCTATTGTGGCCACCTGTGCAATACTCTTGGGCCCTCATTTATCATTCTTGCGTAGAAACGGGCGTATTTTGTGCGTGAGATTATGCTTACACTGTTCTCAGCGCCTGATTTATGAAGCTGTGCGTAACTTTGAAATCCAGGTGTACGCACCACCTGGTGTTGATAAATGCGGCGGCTGAAAATGTGCGTAATTTGAATGAAACGCCCCCATATATTCAAGCTTCAGGAGGCTACACCCAGGACTTCACGGCAGGGGCTGACAGAATACGGCAAGAAATACATGGTTTGGAGCAGGAAATCCACAAGTTAAAACTTCAGAAACAAAATATTATGTACATACGGACAGATACGGGGGCGGTGTACCCCCAGCGTGCAAAGCAAGCCTTCATAATGTTTTGTGGCTTTGGGAAACAGTGCTCTGTGCTGTCCTGGGACTATTACGCACGGACACGGGTCTGGACGCGCACGGACTTGGATCTGACCATCCGCGGTGTAACTTTTCTTTTATGTTCAGAATCAAACATTGTCCAAACACAATGATGAGCTGCACTACGTCTGTACCACCTGTTTGTGGAAACTAGAAGTTTTTGTCTGTTCCTAGAATATAAATATATATAAATTGGCTACTTGTGGTGCTCCAAGAGACAGATTTAGCACTAAGATGCCGATCAAAGTCAAGTCCCAAATAAGGTCCAAATGAAAGAATGTTGCTCTGATAAAAAGTTGCTACATCTCCTCCGGGACTGGGCTTTACACACTGACTTAGGACTCACACATGAACAGAGATCAGCATGCCAGAGTCTGGGGATGCGGGGCCTTTAGCTGGGGTGTCGGTGTTCGCTGTGCGGTCATAATATAAAGTTTGTCTTATAATAAATGTAGGGCTTTGTGCGCGACATGTCTGTGCCAGCCTCACCTAAAGGGCGTGGGGCTGTGTCCATTTCGGCAGCCAGTCTCAGTGCTTCAAGCCATCCGCTTATGCTCTTCGTTGTTTTAACATTTTTTGCTTGTAGCCTTTTCATTTGAAGGTACACATTTTCCTATTAAAAGCTAACCCAAATAAAAGGCACCAAAAGCTACGATAAAATAGTCCAAATACAAATCAAAGCATGTTTTGACTGCTCAATAGGCTGTATAAAGTCCGTGTTGCTCAAATATAAACACCCAAATTAATGTTTCAGACGTTATTTCTGTTACAGTTGGTCATAAAATATCATGCATTTTAGTTTGTCGGTGCGTTTCGTGCTGTTAGGAAATGATTTCTGCGCATTTCGGCTCTAACTCAAAACTTGCGTACATGTACACCACCTCCTGAGCTGGCGTAGGATTTGAGCGTGCCTTACGCCAGCGTCCATATTGATAAATCTCAAAGTCACCGTGATTTTGGCTGTATGCCAGGTGTACGCTGGAAATTTGGTGTACGCACTTTTGATAAATGAGGGCCACGCTGTCTGATCAGCATCTTGATATGCCACACCTGTGAGGTGAATGGATTATCTTAAAGGAGAAGTGCTCACTAACCAGATTTTGACACATTTGTGATCAATATTTGAGAGAAATAGGCCTTTTGTGTAGATAGAGAAAGTCTTAGATCTTCAGTTCAGTTCATGAAGAATGTGGGCAAAAACAAAAGTGTTGCGTTTATAATTTTGTTCAGTGTGTACTGTGAACAATTCAATTGAAAAACAAACTGAAATCTTCAAGGCGGAAAAATTAAAAATAAAAACCTTACAATAACCTGGTTACATAAATGTGTTTGACAGAAGCCAGAGAGGTTGTGCATTGCGTAAACCTCACTCCCTGACACCTTAAGAGACGCACTGGCTAGTGCCGATGGGTTTTGGCCTCCTTATCAGTAGGCCTATGCCTGCCTCCCATACCCGAGGTCGCCGTTTCGAGTCTGGACTGTGTATGTTCTTGGGAGCGGCTGGTTACATTTGCTCACACTCTTATAAATGGGGATGTGGCTGTGTTCAGAATTAACCTATAACATTCAAACTCATGTTAACTAGAAATCATTACTCACCTGCTGTCATATAAAGTGACTCTGATTAATCACAAATAAAGCTCAGCTGTTTTAGTAGTATTTTCCTGACATTTAGTTGCATTATTATACATTTTGTCGTTTAACTGTAACGGTTCTGATCGGGATTATAACTACGATACTTTTCCTTTCCGTTATGCTTAGAAATTAAGAACTGTGCAACTGTTTATGACATTTTTAAAAAAGTGTTGATATTGTGGAAAGGGACATGATTAAAACGAGCAAATAGACTTTAAGATATTACTTCAGATTCAAGTTTAAAACCTGGACTAAAAGGTGACTCCTTCCGTTTAACACGCCCCAGGAGAGTGACAAACAAAACTCAGCAGACCTCTTGGGCTCACTCTTCTCAGTTTAACTCCAGTATCCTATCCCGACTCATATCTTTCGCATCTCACTTGTGCGCTGGATGCCATGGCGAGTGAATACGGTGCTCATATTGTAGTTTATGGTAGTGGAAGAAGTCCATTTTCAAAGTGTCGCTGCTGAACTGCACAATCTGGCACATTTTATTGCTCTTATAGTGTAATTGGTGTCACATGTTGTCCTTAACAGCTTTTCAAACAGAACTTTGTCACGAGAATCACTTTGTTTACTGCCAACCACATGTATATATTGGATACATCAAATTACAGCTGTCACATTACGAACAGTCCTTGAAGGCAACATTACTGAGCAGAGTCTTCTGCCTTCTTTGTTAGGGTGTTACTCATGACTCCATGCCCCTCTCAGTTGAAGCCACGCCCCGTCTGCAAAATCAGGGCCAAAAATCTGAATTGTTGCAAGTATTAAACTATTCCCAAGGAGTCCTAAAAGCCTTGAGTGGGCCACAGTTTTTAGGTGATGCCCCCTGAACCAGTGCTTATGATAATAATATTTCCAAGTAATATTATTCATGATTTTATTAACAAAGTGTAGATTCATTACAGTACAATAAGATGTTCACTTTTCTCTGTGTACCCTAAATATAATATTAGCCTTGCATATTTTGTTTTTTGACAGTGAAAGTAGATAGGGACTCTTGGATCACTTCCTTTAGAGACCATGCATGTGCACACACACACACACAAAGGTCATCTCACTCTGCTCTGACAGGAAATAACCTTGATTATGGAAAGCGGCTGTTTCAGTTGAATATAATGATGATGATGGCTGGTGTCTCCACCATCACTCCGCTCCTGCTCTGCTGCCTCATCGCCTCCACAGGTACTGTACAGTTAAATAATTATGTCCTCACATTCATTAAGTGGAGAGGAATTGTAATTTGAGGATTTTAAGAATTTCAGTTTTATTTACTTCTTTTTAACAGTGCTGTTTCCATACAGTATATACAGGATTTATAGAAGCAAAACCTTCTGATAAAGGAAACACTTAGGCCAACTGAATAACTCTTTCTTGCTTTTCAAATGATTAACTTCTACTTTTTATCTGTACTGTAATATGAGTTAAATGAGGTTCTTTAACATGTTTTCAACCCTAGATATTTGTTTGTTGTTCTGTTACCAATCATTTTTCACTGCATGCTGTAGTGCAGAGGTCACTAATATGCGGACCACGGTCCGGATCCGGACCCAGCCGCCGTCCTCTCTGGACCGCCGACCTGCAGCCGATTTATCATAGATAATTACTAAATCGTGACGGAGCATTTCTTTTTTACGTGTTTCCTTTTTTAACCCGCGCAGCTTTTGTAGCATTTACTGTACTGATTTACGGCCCAGAAAAGTCACTGACTAATCGCATGTGCACCAATCGCCTTATCGTGATGCTGCTCAGCCAATCAAATTTGTGCATTCCAACAGGCATTGCGAGTCAGCGAGTGAGATACACCGGAGACGTTTTAGAAACACTCTGAGTGAGAAGGCAATTGAGAGAAGATATTTCACATGGTTTTTAATCAAGAATGTACAGATTCTTCCATGTACATTCTTCCCACGGGCAGTTTAACATCAGAATATCTCATATATCTCCAATGCTAGCTGGCAAACTAGAGCTCAGGTTTCTCACTGAACAAGAGAAAGTAGGAAAGTGGTAGTTCTATGAGAGGGAATGAAAGAGAAGAGGAGGCATTACAGCTGTTGTGTTGAGTGTTTACTATAGAATTTGTTAAGACTACACTTCATCACTTCAAGCTACACTTTTTATAATTTTCCCTCCTGAAATTAAACACTTTATTTTAGTTTACTTATATTTAGAATTTATTATTAGAACATTTTTTATTGTTATCCCTCCAGTTTGATGTGAAACTTGAATATTGTTGAAATATTGTCAGTGGTTGACTAAAAACATATGTCGATACAACTACACATTATAGCACTGAATGATAATGCAAGTTAGTCATTATGATATTCAGGACCTTTGCTTCTGAAAATTTTCTCTAACTGGACCTCTTTGATTTCTAATTGAATATCTCTGATTTAGTCTTTCACTTTGTCCTTTCCTGGCATGCTCACATAGCCAGAGCCATTGCTGTTTGGTTGTTTATTTCATCACACCTGTCACGATAGCTATCCTTCTCGCCCTCTCTGGTTACATACTCCATGATGGAAAGTGGAAACCATATAAGCTGATCAGGTGACTGAAGAGAAGGAAGCTATTACAGGAAATAAGGGAGTGGCTAAATTTGAGTCAGGTGACAGGCTTGGTGAACATGAAGAGAATGGCAATAGCTGAATGTGGCTAGAAGGAGGAAAATGGTTAAAAACAGGCTTAAAGAAATACATTAAAGAGATTTGGTGATACAGGGTGCCCAAGGACTATATTAGAGAGCATTCGTTGTATCAGCAATATACTGTGTATGTGTGTGTTTCTGTATTTTTATGAAACAATGCATGTCACTGGAACTGCTGCATAAAATGCCTATGCATCCAATGCATATATAGTGCATATAGTATGTGTTCCATTAGTTCCTGAGAAGACATAAGTCTAAATGCATTTCCATTTGTTGTGTAGTAGTTGCACAGTATTGTGTTCCTGCTCACAATAAAATATGTCACTATACTGGTTTTGCATGTGGGAGTCATCATTGCACAGGTAAATTTATGTAAATAGAGTTGGAGTTAGTTCATAGGCAACTTTATAGGAAGTTCATCAGCCTGTTAGCCGTTGACGTTTGTGAAAAGAGATGGAAATATTTTATTGTTTAATCTCATTTGCAGCTTCTGTTTTGGATTCTAAAAGGGCAAATAGCAAAGCTTCTTATTGGGCTATATGAGAAATCTGCCTTCTTTTTGGAAATAGAACATAGTCAACTGTGACTATTCAAAGGATGACGAGGGTATCTGCTTTTTTCACTGAGACAGAAAACTAATCTACATCTCAGGAAACAAGGTATGTTATGTTTTGTCAAAAATAATTTATATACAAAGAAATATATTGTATGTTGTCATGGTATTGTTACGTATATTAATTAGCCGAGAAAGTTGGTTCGACTGAGTCAACAGCGCATGCACCAAGTGGCCCTCTTAAAACGATACCTAGGCCTAAATATGTCCGACATTCACGCATTACAACAAAAATGATGAAGGTAAGTGGAAATACTGCAGTTTGGAATCTGATAATACACAGAGCAGCTTTTAAGCTTTATTACTGTTTGTATTGGAATGTGGACTGATGACTTGCTTTAATGAGAGTCAAGTCCATGTGAGATGAAGCATTGACGTTAGCACGTGTCACGAGCTAGTTAGCTAAATATAGCATAGCCACATTTTGTCTATACATTATACTATACTCAAAATAACTTTAATTGCTCTTTCATAGTTTCTATTTTTACTTCTATGCTTATATTGGTATTACATCATTTTTATAATTTATCTTATGTTGAGGAACTCAACATTAATCCAGGCATTTTCCTGTTAATCCGGACTGGTTTGGGTTCACAGCAGGGATAATATATGATGCATTTCATTTTCATAATATATTTTTGTTGATATTGCAGCTTTCCATCAAGTGTGTTGACAGAGGTGATGGACGGCCTGATGTAGCTGGTTACGGTGATGGAACTTTCCCCGTTTTTTCTCAACAAGTAAGGTTTATGCCATTAAGTTTTCACAGTCAAAACCTCTTGTAAACAAATTGTTAAAAAAAACCTTAATAAGAGATATCCAAATAGTCTATTTTGGATGGTGCATTTCAGCATATAAAGTACAGCCAACACAGAGGACATGTCATCAAATCAAAATCATGGTATCTGCAACTCTCATAAATAAATAAAAGTCATGTAGTACCAACAATGTGTTTCATTTTAACATGTAACTTAGATACTTTTGTAACATAAGAAAGCATGTTGTCTTTCTTACCCAATATGTAATTGTATGTAATATGTAAGACTTTCAAAAATTTTCTTAAACTGAAATAAACTTAAGTGCACAAGTGTTACAAAATTACAATTACTGCAGTTTTGATAATTATTACAGTTTGTATTTGTGCGGAACTGTTGAACTGACTGAATCAGAGCATGTGTGTTTGCAACATTTCCAACAGAGGTACAAGGTATATGGGTAGGTTTATTTGTCACATTGGTTTTAAGGTGAAATTAAATTTGTAACTCCCCTATTCTATGTAGCTTACCATAAACAGTAGTACAAAAGCAATTATAAAAATAGTAAAAACAAATAAACTGTATTCAGTAGAGCAGTGCTGAGGATGAATTGGAGTTTAAAAGTGATAGCTTGGGAGGAAAAGCTCCTCTCTAGTCTAGCGGTGCTGTAGCAGACACTTCTATATCTCTTCCCAGAAGGCAGCAGGGTGCAAACATCCTTTGGGGTATGCGTAGGCCCCTCACCTCACCGATATCACTGATGCTCGGAAGATGGGTACCAGTGATCTTCTGAGCAGTTTTAATTACCCACTGCAGAGCCCTCCAGTCCTGGGCCGCATATCCCATGCCAGTTGGTGATGTTTTCAGTCAGGATGCTTACTGTTGCTGCTCTGTAAAATAGAATTTAGTCGTCTTAAACTTCCTCAAGAAATACAGTCATTTCTGAGCTTTCTCGACCAGCATAGAGATGTGAGATGACTGGTAATCTGGATGTGAGATGATTGATGAGGAGGAGGAGGAGGAGAAATAAAACAATGTTAGCTTAGCCAAAAGGGGAAATTAATTTTTCATGATATGGTTTAACAGTCTGTTGTGCGGTACGTGAAATCGGTTCATATACAATCTATATATTTTTAATCTATCTTTTTTTCTTCCTTGCATGGCTAGCGGACTGCTTCTGGTGCTGGACATGGACATCACAGGTTAATATAGACATATCCTACTTTGCACAGCAATGCGTGAATGTGTGTGAATTCCATCCTAAATTAATGTTTGTCTGGTCACCTGTTGATGCCGCTAATTTATTTATCTCTCTGTGTAACCTTTTCTAATTAGTTCTGTGAGAACCTTTCAACCCCACCCTAATGAGGATGAGGCCATGGAGTGTGACTCTCCAGAGACTACAAGTGATTCAACTGTGAGGTAAATCTGTTGATCTTCTCTCAATAATTGTAAATGTTCTTGATAGACCTATTTCACAAATATTCATTTGCATAAATGTGTCAAAGCATTTGCAGTTTGTTCAAAATAATGACAAATTGCTTTTATGATGACTATATAATGTGGAGTTTGAACAAGTGGTTTTGAGAATTTCAGTTCTGATCCGAGAAATGTACCAAAGCGATTGAGAAAAAACTGTTACAAAGAAGTTACAGTACTCCAGTAAGCAAAAGAATCAATTAATTTTATGTTTCCCATGCAGCAATGGGGAACCATCTCTACCCTCTGATAAAGATGAAGTCCCCATGGAGGTAGACGCGCAGGTGAATGCATGTTATTTTCGGTGCCATGGCAAATTAATATTCTTTATTATAGACCTATAGAGTATTATATTAGAATTATATTATGTTATAAGACATAATTGTTAGGTAATTCCAACCTTTCCCTTTTTTTATTTTGTCCAGTATTGAAGAGGAAGATGAATTGGACTCAGCTGACTGTGAGTGTACTGTATATTTCTCCTATTTTTCTACCAATTTGTTTCCTCCTCTTTTTTTCCTGCCTCTCTGTGTATCCTCCCCCCGCGTGTGCTCTCCCTCTGCTCGTGAGCCCAGCTAACAGTCCACACCTGCACCTCATCAGCCACTTCTTCTCCCTGCCACATCTGTCAGCAATCAACTTCATCTCTGCTAGTATACAAACCCTGGTTCTCTACACAATCTCCGCTTGATAGTCGTTGCTCCTGACCTGGTTCCACTACATTATGCAAGCCATTTTTGAATCCTGCGAATCTCTATTTCCCCATTCTCAGTTTCCTTGTGACTAATCCTGTCTGTTTGTCTGCTTTTCCCCAGGTTCACTCACCTCAGTCCACCGTCTTGTCAGCTGGGCTCGCTTACCTGCTCTCTCCCCTCGGGTGTCCTCCATGGCATCCCCCCGTCTCTTCCTTGCCAGTCTGCCTGCCACCACACATAAACCTATCTGAAACTGAGTGTTGCATTTTGGTCAATTCTGTCCTGTCCACAACAGATTCACTGACCAAGAAACTTGCTAAGACAAAGGCTGCCATTCTAGCAGCTCTGTGAGGCTGTGCAAATATTTTCAAATTTGAGGCAGCTATCCTGTGTCTTGAGTTGATCAGATTTCAAAAACAATAAAATCAGATTGAAGATCATGTTAATGGGATACAATTTTTACCCCAAAGATCAACTTCACTGTGACATTGGCCCTCATTTATGAAAAGTGCGTACACCAAATTTCCAGCATATACCTGGCGTACATAACCATAATCATCGCACAAAGCCCTGTGTTTATTATAAGAAAAACTTTATATTATGACCGCTCAGCGAACACCGACACCCCACTAAAGGCCCCGCGTCCCAGGACTCTGGTGCACGCTGATCCCAGTTCATGTGTGAGTCATGGGTCAGTGCATAAAGCCCAGTCCCGGAGGTGATGGAGCAGCTTTTTATCAGAGCAACATTCTTTCATTTGGACCTTATTTGGGACTTGACTTTGATGGGCGTTTTAGCAGTGCTAAATCTATCTCTTGGAGCACCACAAGTAGCCAATTTATAAATCTAGGAACAGACAAAAACCTCTAGTTTGCACGGAACGCGCTCCACAAACAGGTGGTACAGACGTGGTGCAGCTCATCATTGTGTTTGGACAATGTTTCACTCTGAACATAAAAGAAAAGTTACACCGCGGATGGTCAGATCCAAGTCCGTGGCGTGTCCAGACCCGCTGTCCGTCGCGTAATTGTCCCAGGACAGCGCAGAGCACTGTTTCCCAAAGCCACAAAACATTATGAATGCTTGCTTTGCACGCTGGGGGTACACCGCCCCGTATCTGTCCGTATGTCCTCCGTTTATCAAAGTAAACGCTCAGCGAGAGGCTCTTGGCCCGAGCCCTGCTCCTCCTGTATGAGCTCGTCCTCCTCTGGGGCTGACAGCGCACGGTGGTCCGATCCAGCGAGGCTGACACCGCGTGGTGGTCCCCCAGACTCAGGCACTGGCTCTCAGGCTGGACCTGAACTGTTTATGGCTCATCTGACCACTCGTGTCCAGTTTTAAGCGCGTTGAACATTTTGTCAAAAATGTGTCCAGTTTAAATCATCAAATAAAAACGTATCAAATTGTTTCCAAAAGAAAAACCTCGTAATATTAAAATGCACAATATTTTTGAACATTTAGGCCGGGGAGGGGCTCTAGTAGTGAAACTAAATTTTAATCTTTATTTAAATATTTAATAATATATATTTACATAATATTTTGTTTCTTCAATTTTAATTTGAGGATTTCATTCCTGTTCTTGGCGTATTCCATCAGTCCCTGCCGTGAAGTCCTGGGTGCAGCCTCCTGAAGCTTGAATAATTGGGGGCGTTTCATTCAAATTACGCACGTTTTCAGCCGCCGCATTTATCAACACCAGGTGGTGCGTACACCTTGATTTCAAAGGTACGCACAGCTTCATAAATCAGTTGCTGAGAACAGTGTAAGCTTAATCTCACGCGCAAAAATAAGCCCGTTTCTACGCAAGAATGATAAATGAGGGCCAATGTCACCGTGATTTTGGGTGTACGCCAGGTGTACGCTGGAAATTTGGTGTACGCACTTTTGATAAATGAGGGCCATTGTATCTATACCATAACCCAGGAACATAAGTGGGGATTACGATCATACTTCACAGTTGATCGGACACTTAATAGGTGACACTTTCGACTCAAATCAGCCCCTAATTTTTGTTTCGTAAGACTGTTAAACATTTCCTTTGGTGTAAGATGATTTTCTGTAAAAGCAGTTTTTGAGTTCTGTTATTTTGTGAGCATTAAAATAGAGTAAGTTAAGAAAGCTGTTACACCGGATACAGATAGGTTTAGTCATATCCAAAGTGCAACATTTATCAGGAAAATAAAATTTGATTTCCCTTATTTGTTTAATTATAAGCCCATGAATCCTAAGTACAGTTAAGTTGCCACTGACATTAAAGTGGCACCAAAGATGCACCACAGACCCGAAAGAAAAGTAGGCATGCTATTAGCAGAGGGTAGAAAACCTGCATTTTTTTGTCAAAACTTAAACTACCAGAAAACGTTCAATGTTCAGTTCATATGGAAATCAAAATATTGCACAGGCAAAACATGTTGCTATGATCTTTTCACAGCTTTTGAAGGTCTTTACATTGGCAGAAGACCACTGATATTTTGGATGCTTGAGTACCTTATGTAGGAGACCCCACTGAAGGGCTGTGCAAAATTTTGTGCAATTCGCCGCTAGTTGGCAGTACCCCAAAAAAATCCCATTCATTTTACATTCATTTTATATCTCCACAACCACAAATCCGAATTAAACCTAATTTGGGTCAATTGTTACCCATGGGACCCTGATGACACCACTAAAATTTGGTGCAGTTCGGCCTAAAGGTGGCGCTACAATCGAAGCTCAAATGTTCCATTCATTTCAATGGGATTTTTCAGTCTATGACATTTTGCCTCATAACTACGGCCTACTACATCGCACATTCATACATCTTATGTCTACGTGTTTGGGGGATGCTGCCGATTCCGATGGTGCAGGACACGACTCTGTGCAATGACGATTTCATTTCGCTTTATATTTTTTGGGTTGTTTGTTTATCTGAAAGTAAGAAACCTGGATTTGGTTTATGTCACAAAGTAGACCTATCTATCGGTGGAGACCGATGTACCGCTGAAGACGGTGTATTATTGTATAAATTGTCTCCTAGCTAACCACAAAATTAAAATGACGTCAAGAATTAGTCAAGAAGTTTTCTACTTTTATTTAAGCAGAATACATTTTAGAAAAGACATTTTTGTAGCTAATGGAGTATTTATGGAGTATCATACTGTACTATTGCCACTTTTCATCAAGTACAGATCAAAATCAGATTTCCTTCCTGAGTAAAAGATAAAGATGTTTGTGGTAATGTTATGTTCGCGTTAGATAATTACTGTAAGGGCTTTAGCTCTGTTCAACTTCCAAGTTCAGATTTAGTGAATTGCAATGCCAATGCCATCCTTCATGCAATTCAATTAAAGTCTTTTGCATTTTGCAAGTTAATTTCAGCTTTCAGCTGGGAGCAGAATCTCAGCATTATTCCAAAATACTCAACTTTAAGAGCTAAATTCTCTGGCATATGTGCAGCTACTCCATTTGAGCTGTAGGTTGCAGAAAAGATGTTGATCTTTCAGTCGTATTTGGTGTTTGCTAGAAGGAGCTGTGTCCTTCCAAAGTGAAGGGTTTTACAGCTTTTAGCAGACTTTATCAGTATTTCTTGCAATCAGAGAGTGGAGACAGGAAGATTTGGCAGACAATATTTTTGTAAACTGTTGCCAGTCATATATTTATCTCTCTATAAACACAAAAAATGTAGCCACATTACTTTTCTCTCTCAAAATGTCAAAATCCTGCTCAGTGTACGTCTAGTTTTTTTTAATCTCTGATTCT
>JALXJV020000025.1:6375466-6752470 GCA_024633595.2 Lepomis macrochirus | reverse complement strand
GCCACCATCTTCCTGGCCAAGTGAAAAGCTAGCAAGCAAAGATGGCTGTAAAGAATGCACATTTATTAAAATATTTTAAACATCAGCTTTAATGCACACAATGCATCTAGTGAGATACCTTGAATATAAACGGCCGCTGCTGTGTTGGCTGTAAATGACATTTGTAAACAGGTGCGCCACTCGCTGGTTAGGGCTGCAGCAACAACATGGTGATACATCAAAACAAAAGAAGCCCCCTCCTATAGATAAATCAGCTTACATGGAACAAAATGTCAGATTAAATAATGAATTGAAACAAGCTTGCTGTTTCCTGTTTCAACACGATAGTGCCCACATACACAAAGCCAGATCAATAAAAAAAAGTTTTCCCTCTTTGGTCTGGAAGAACTTGACTGAGCTTTGCAGAGCCTTGACCTCAACCCCACAACACAATTTTGTGGCTTAATGGAGAAAATCCCTGCAGCCAGTTCCCAAAATGGTGTGGAAAGCCTTCACAGAAGAGAGGAGTCTATTATAACAGCTTGTTAATGCCTATGGGCAACCATACTGGTTCTTTGTGTTTAAGAAAACCCAGAGGTTGGTTCCGTTTCTTTAACACTCCTCTGAAAGCTTCAGTGAGGCCCAGAATATAAAATCACTACCCTTGTTTTTATGCAAAATTGGCTCACTGCTCTTAAATATTAATATATTCCTCTATTCTACCAGTTAATCATCTCAAAAGTACAAGCCCATTTTTTGAGTGATTCATCAAATCCTATTATATTCTGTCACGCTCGTCAAAATCTCTGGCTGCATCGTTCTTATGTTCAAAATCGTGGACAGCCTCCCTCCTCTGCTGCCTCACAGAGCAGCTTGAATGATCAGATGTTATTACGGCCATTTCTACATTTATTTAACACACCTGGTGAAGCTGACAACAAGGAAACAACACCGCTGTTGCTGTTGTCATCACAAATCCATCTGGCTGCTTATGAGTAACACGGCCTCACACCCGTAACATCTCAATTGCCACAGTGATCTGTTGTTCTTATAGTTTATAATTTGGTGAAGAAGCTGAGCAGCAAAAAGCTACTGCACAAAATGTGACATATTGGCCTTCACTATGGAAATATGACACTTGGTGACAGAATCATAAACTTCCTCTGACACATTGGCAGCCATGATGGATTGAGCAGTAAGTATAATGTTGGAATGGCATTAACTTATTTATCTTGTTTGTTTTTGCATCTTAAGACTACAGAATAATCATGCAAGCAATTTGAAATAAATATTTTCACAAATTCACTATCAGTAATTAACCAAAGCTCATGCCTATGGAGGACCGAGTCTGCCACAATCGAAAATGAATACAGAAATGAAAAAAATGCTCAATAAATAAATTAGCCTCCTATTAAAAAATACATTAAAAATACATTTTATCATTAATTAAATTATAAAATGCAACATAAATTGATATATCTCTTTTAATTTGCGGCTGGCGATTCTCTGATTTACTTTGTTTAAGTTGCAGCATACACAGACACAGAACTTCAAGTGAGCCGTGGTTGAGAACACAGTCAAGCTAGCGGCACCTAAATTTTGAGTGCACACATACAGCCTTTATGTATGTCATATACGTCATTTTCTCGCTTTACAATGAAAGTGCAGCAGTATGAGAGTCTTACCTGAAGAGAGTCTATGAAGCCTTAATGGTACATGATTCAAGCACCACATGCAATATAATTCAATTGCGTTTAACTTTGGGAACTTAGTGTGAGGTTTTCAAAATAAGGTGTTAACACAATGTATGTACAGTACTGAATTAAAATTAGTTGAATAATATTTTCAGGAAGTATCAAACATGTTACACGTGTCCATTAAAAGTAAAATGTTTGGGGAAATTACTTTGAATTTTGGTTTTGTGGACATTAAATAAATAATAGAGTTCACTAATTAACACCTTATATTTATTTAATCCAAACAAACATCAACCGAAGTAAAAAACAACAAGATGCCTTTTTTATGTAATGCCACACTAACAAGGCTCTCTGTAGTGTGAAAGTGTAAAAATTATTTCTTGGTCAGGCACAATGACTTCCTAGCATACACGTACCAACATCTTAAATTAAATGTTAAAACAACTGAAGTTTATATTGACCAGTTCCTCCCGAGCTTTAATGAGCAACGTTTCACTTCAAACACAACATAGGTTGCACAACATAATTCTGTCAGATGTATTGTTGTGATTCATATGTTTTTTGTTCTGCTTCAGAGGAAATTTGTGACTTCCCATGAGCACTGAAAGGCAGCTTGTACTTCTTGCCTGACTGTTGCTACAAGTAGTTTTGGCAAGCGCATTACACTTCACATGCTTTATTCATGCTTGAAATATTCAATTTCATTGTCTCCAGTTAATCTTCATGCAATTTCTCTCTTTCACCTGCCTCTATTCCATTCTCTCTCTCTGTCTCTCTAACACACACACTCTGTCTATCCCCACTCATTCTCTTATATTGCTCACATTCTTCAAACTGAGTGCGGCAGTCTTCCAGATTCATTTATGTATGGACTATAATGATCTCAGTACAGTGAACGTCGTACCTAATTCAGTTTTATAATAAATTATTCAAGATTGTCCCCATAACTCAAGCTGCCAAACCATTTCTCAAAGAGCCAGTCTACTGACATACAGTATGCTTACATGCATATTTGGTTTCATATTTTCTATTTCATGAACAGTTTGGAATATTGTTGTTAAATAAGACCAACTTCTCCACAGCAGTCATTAAAGTTGAACATCATTTTATAGTTGGAAAATAAAGTGTTGCGTGCGTTATTGAGCTATTATGAGAAAGAATGGAATGAAGGAAAGAAAGAATTTTTATACTTCTCTCAGCAAGAAACAGTACAGTGGCAAATTATGTGGTGATTGAAGCTTGGTGATATAGTGATTACTTGTGCTGTTAGCCTTAACCAGACAGTAAGTTAACAAAACAAATTCAAAAGCTTACATTTGGAACATCCATTCCTGCAAACCATGCTACAGTACCTCTCTTTTGTGCTGCAGATGCTCTTCAGCAGAGCAGGTTTATATAAAAAGGGCATGCTTTGACACAACTAATATGATAACTTCTTCCATTTTTCACTGTAGGTCTCTTAAAGGTTGCTTCAAAGGTCAGCAGCATTGTCAAGACGGTTTTCTATCGATCAGTGGGACAAATTCTCGCACCAAAGTTGTGTGAAGGCGCCAGCAAATCAGACATTCAATCTCAGTTTTTTTTTACTGCAACCACGATCTTTTGCTAACCTTCACCAAGTCTTACAGTTGCTTAACCTCAACAACAGTTAGGCCTAGTCCACATGGACTTTAGAGTTTACATCTGTCTACATGAAAATGCAAAAACATGCTATCAAGAGCTGTCAAGAGCACGCTAACCCACCAGACGCCATATGACCCTAACCGTGAAGCCATGTTAGCCCATCGCCTAATAAACAAAGGAGGCAGTGGCGTGCAATGTGACATCAAACACAGCAGATAATACCGCGCACTCTGACGTCGCAAGGCAAAAACTCTCTTGGTTATATTGTCTACACGACAACACTGCCACCAGGTAAGCAGGGCATTATAATACACAGATACTGTACATATCTAGAACTAATTTTATAACAGCAAACAGGGATTTTTTAGAATCATCCAACGTCAACGATCTGTCTGGGAATAGGGTTGGATTACCCTTACTATAATATTATAGATAGTGCACATTAGGGCTGAACAATTTTGAAAAAATATCTCATTCCAATTGTTTTGACTGATATTGCAATTTTGATATGATTCATGATATTAGAGCGAATCATTTTTACATTATTATTCTCATTTTCATTGAAAAAACTTTACCAAAAAAAGATTTTTTCTTTACTCTGTAGAATAGTTGTGTGTGTGTGTGTGTGTGTGTGTGTGTGTGTGTGCATGGCAATATTTCATTTAAAATGGTATTTTGACACACATACATGTGCCTCCTGCAGTAGTCACCATATTGCAATTTTGATACATTTTCAATTAAGTGTCAGCCCGGTTTAAATTAGATTTTCTCATTCTTGTGAAGGGGCCTCTGCAACAGTAACTCACCTCCAACTGCCCAGTGTGGTTGTCCAGGATTAGACCAGCTAGCCAGCCAGTGCTTAATTACATCACATGCCATCCATCTTCATGCCTTCATACATGAATTAAAGGGAAAATGCTGCTCTGGGGTACCTGTCAGATACTGTACGGCACACTTGTAAGTTACACATGTGGTGGAAAAATGATTCATTACACATTATATACAGTGTGTGCCTGTTTTTTTATTTCTGTTCTGCACAGTAGCATGCAGAAGTTACTTTAACAATCCAAATTTGGCATTTCTGAGTTCTACAGAAAAGTGAATTCAAGTTTATCTGTGTAGCCCAAAATCGTACAATGTCTGATTAAAAAAAAGGTGCTGAAGATGAAAATATTGCAGAGGGCATAGAGGCAGAGATGAGTGGGGCATACGACACATGGGACAAACAAAGAAAAAGAATATTTGACAAGAACAATGGCGGGAGATGAAGAAAAGAAGATGAAATGAATATCACTGAAAAGCAGCAGGCATGTTAAATCCTCCCTGAGGAGAACTCTTCAAAGTGAGCGGAATTACTCCGACGCCTTTCAAAGTGCAGAGGCGAACATCAAGTGAGAACGAACACTGGGAAAAAGAGAGAGCCGTGCATAAAATTTTAATCACGTTTTCTTTGAATTAACACGACATCTTAGTGAAATTGTAGGTGATGACCCCATGGCTAAGTAAAGCATGTAGAGTGAATGTAACTAGACGTGTAACAATGCCATACTTATAGTTGCACAGTTCACTGCCACATGATCATCCCGCTGTCTTTGTTTTTATGGTGAGTCATTATTTAGCAAGCATTTAACAACTACACCTCCCATGAGGCTTTAAGAAATTGTAACAGAACAAAGGCAGCACTACAGCTATTCCCTGCATTTATATGTTCAGGGTGTATATTTACATCAGTTAAGGCAAGACACTACAGGTAAAACCTTCTTAAGGAAATTTATGTTTAACTTTACTTTTTTTTATGTCTGAACAGTTATGTTTAAATACAAATTAGGAATTCTCTAATTAAATATGGGCTAATTTGCATACTTTTCCCAAACAGAAATCATTGGATAGAACCAGGTTCATTACAGGTTTATAACAGGTTATGAATGATATATGAATCCCTTTATACAAATAATCAGAATATACAGATAGGAATAAGACTTTGGTGTGAAAGTGCTACTGAAGTGGAGATTTCTGTCTCAGAGTACGAGAAAAAATGTGAGAAACCAGCCTTTAAAGATGTGTATTTTTAAATTCTAATTTTTTAAATATTGGGAACCACTGTTTACAGAACAACATAAATCAAATAATTTATAACAATAATATAGAACACCCAAATAATAATAATAATAATAATAATAATAATAATAATAATAATAATAATAAGAAGAAGAAGAAGAAGAAGAAGAAGAAGAAATGTTATTTGTAACACACTGTTATACACATTTGAAGCAAATCTCAAAGTGCCATAAGGTAAAGACATAATAGACAGATAAAAATCATAAAAAGGTGAGCATAAAAGCAGCAATTAGCAAGGTTAATTAAAAGTCAAAATTTCAGCTAGCAAGAAATGTTTTAAGTCCTTATTTAAACTCAGATGGTCAGGGAGGGAATTTCAAAGACAAGGAGCGGCAGAACAGAAAGCCCAACCACAACATCTAAAACACATCAAAACTAATAACTGACTAACACACCTTGAAAGGCCTTCAGCTGAACAGAGCCACAGTAACACAGCCACAACCTTTCTTTCACACATGGTGAATTTATGAGAAAACTACAGACCACACCTAAATGTATTTTGAACATTTTCTTCCCACAAGTCTGAAACACGATATATTACGGAAGCAAGTTAGTCCAAAATCTCAAAACTGACCTTGTATGAAATGTATTGTATACTGTTGTGTTATTATTATTCTAACCATGTTTAAAATCACATTTCATTTCATTGGACAGGATAGTTTATTATAAATAATGCTGAAAAAAGAGTAGGCTAGTGTCCTTTTCTGCCCTATCAATTCTACAATAGAGTTGTTTCAGGAGAATTTTATAAGGTCACCTGTAAACCAAGAATAGATTATGTAATTTTTTCTCAGTTGGCAGCAGCGAAACAGGGCTGCAACGCAGTCCTTGCAGGCAATTGCCCCCATCAAAGAATGTCCACTGAAGTGCTTGTTTTTGCCACAGACAGACTCAGATTGGTATTATAAGTATCTGACGACATTATAGTAAGGATCACTACAGAGAGAGAGCTTTTTTAAAGAGTAAAATCCTTTTTGTTTTAAGCGGAAACAATCACTTTATCGCTTTCGTCAAAGCCCCCATTGATCAAAGACTCCATTGATAAAAACAGCAAGACCAACCGATTAAAAAATCACGTTGATTTGTATCAAAAGTTTCTAAGAGGTCCAAGAGGAAAAGATTTGAGACCATATTGTCATCAGAGTTTAGTCTGGGTTAGTTTCAGTGCTGTGGTATGTTTATTTGCACTGAAAATATAGCTGGTCAGTGCATTACTGTCTATGGGTTTCTTTAGGTTTGCAACAGCTGTTTTGAAGACATCTGGGAAGCTGCCTGTTGGAAGAGATGTACCGATAATCTTTAAGAAATTACTTGAAACACTTTCAAACACCCACTTAAAAAATGCTGCAGGGACAGGGTCAATACATGAGGTGACGGTCTTGCTATACAAGTGCATTTTCCCATGGTTGCGCCTTTATGACATGGTTTGCTAAAGTCATCTGGCTTTACATCAGCCGCAAAACTGGCTCTAATTGAAGTTATTTTGGTATTGAAGAACAATGCAAGTTCTTCACAGTTTGATGCATTCCTCCATCTTCTTTCAGCTGCTCTGCAGATGTTTGTTACTTGTTTACCACGGGGCGATTGTGTCAGTGGCCTCTTAACAGTATGTAAAGCAGTTTCACGATTTCAACCATGTCCTTTAGACATGCTGTTATAAAAGCTGTTTGACTCAAATTATATCATAATATGAGAGAACTTTGATTCAGCCTCACCATCTAGGAAACGCTTTTGAACCAAAATTCCCCTTCAGACTTTGTTAAGATAAGGTTTGCATCAAGAGACACACAGTGATGTTTAGAAATAGGTCAGTGTTTAACCCTGTTGTTATTACCATGTCCAGCATGGTACCATGCTGTTCAGTGGCTTTATTTACATGCTGGGTATGTTGTCCATAAAAATTCAGCTCCACAGCTTTCGAGTTATTCTTTTTGGTGATGTGAATATTCAGGTCTCTATTCAGGATTAATCTATCGTATCTACAGATCGCAAGCGAGATCAGCTTGGAGAATTCCTGCAGAAAAAGTGATGACTATCTTGTAATGGTGGGCACTGATAATTCTGCTTTGAGCTCAAAAGAAGATGAAGATATTCAGATGATGTGGATTCAACTAGGTCAATGTCATTACACACAAACTGTGTAGAGAAAATGACTGCAATACCTCCTCCTTCCCTATTTCTGCCTGACTGATAAAAAGTGTAGTTTGGAGGACAAGCCTCTGTGCGTGTAGATACAGCAGTAGTGCTGTTCAGCCAGGTCCCAACTCAAAACACTTAATGCAAATTATTTTCAATTATCAGACCAAAAGGATTTGTTAGCCAATGAATTGGCTCCCTGACTGAATGCCCTGGGTGATGTGAAGCAGAGGGTCGGGTATGCTTGTGTGGGTCAGGTGACAGAGCTCTCCCCTGTCATCCGACCCCACACAAGCATACACGCTGTATGCTTTCCCTGTGCTTGGCGCTCATCCGTGCTTTCCTGTCTTGGTGTGGCACCCCAAGAGCATAATGTGGCTTGGCAGAAGTCTGGAACCAGTGATGCTTGGATGAATCCCATTAGGTTTAAAGCATGACTTTAGACTCTTGTTATCAGCTCAGGGTTTCTCTCATCTGCCATCGTGTATTGGCAGCTGGACGGGAAGAGGACACTGTTAACAGAGATTTTAGTGTTTAAATTACTAATTAAAGTGAAAAAGATTGATTTGATATTGATGAAATTAAACAGCATTTCTCTCTGAAACGCCATCAAGCATCTCTTGATCTTTGTGGTCCTCCAACAGCTCACCATCTTTCTTAACCATGCTTTATTATCCCTCTTTTGTTTCCCTTTTTTGTGTCTTGTCTTTCATCCGTACAGACAGTAACTTCGTCCTGGGTAACGCTCAGGTCCAGTCCCTCTATCCCATAGTCTACTGCTCCGATGGCTTCTGCGAATTGACCGGCTTTGCTCGTGGCGAGCTGATGCAGAAGAGCTGCATGTGTCACTTCCTGTACGGCAGCGAGACCAGCGACCACCTCACCTCGCAGATGCAGAAAGCTCTGGATGAACGTCGGGAGTTCAAGACTGAGATAATTTTGTACAAGAAGAGTGGTAAGAGCAGATGGCTGGAGGATACTGTCAAATGTAATCATGTTTAATACTGGCAGTGTCAGTCAAAACTATATTTTATTGTATGTATTTTTAGTCAAACCTGATATTTTTTTTGGATTGCAGAGTAACATTCAAATATCTTTAATCTGAACAGGCGCAAAGTTCTGGTGTTTGCTGGACATTGTGCCCATAAAGAATGAGAAGAGCGAAGTGGTTTTGTTCCTGGTCTCACATAAGGACATCACAGAAAACAGGGACCTGGACCATGGCAATGAATCTGACACTGGTGAGAGAAAGCATGAAAAAGAAAGAGAAAGTGAGGCTTCTCTGTTTCTACTATAATTCACATGAAATGATCCAATAGAGGCTTTGCAGCTGGGGCACAAATCTGTCAGCAGACATGAACGGTGAGGGGACATAATGGTGTGGGTTTGAGAGAAGTCAACAAGTAAATAAAAATGAAGTTTGGGAACCACAGCTCTGTACAATGTCAGTTCCTGCCACTTGTGTGCACACGCTCTAATTTAGTGTCCTTGTTTTCAGATGAGGAAACCGGGCTGGAGGTCCGCCAGATCAGCTGCCCTCCAGGCTTCAACATGGAGCGCCGCCGCAGTCGGGCCGTCCTCTACCAGTTGTCTGGACACCTACAGAAACAAGACAAAACCAAGAGCAAGCTGAAGATCAACAATGTGAGACATGTTTACTGTGGTACCTACTTTGCATTTGACCTGCTGTCTTCTACTGTTCTTTTTTCAAATAACAAAACACTCCGAGCAACTTTTGCTCAAGTGCCACCATCAGGCCAACACCGAATCAGCAACCATGACTTTTTCTGATGTCAACTTGATTTGCATTAAGTCAACAGGATGAAAACTGTTGACTTCAAGCAAATGGGAGGAGACAAAATGTGCCAAAACTACCCCTGCAGTGTGATCATAATGATTCAGGATTGAAGAGGAAAGAACTTTGCATAAAAGCTCTCATTATGTTGTGTTGTGGGGGGCCTGCCTATCAGACATCACGGTTAAAACGTTTCATCCTCTTGCATCAGCTAACTTGATGCTCATTTTAACCACCAGGCAGGGCCTATTTTGTAAGATGAATTTCTGTATCGATTCTGACATGACTGATTTATTTCTGAAGGATAAACTGGGTTTTCGTTTCCTTTGAGGTCAAAGAAAGACTTGCTGCTGCCACTTTTATGTCAGTGCTGGACTATGGAGATGTTTTATACATGCATGCATCCAATTAAATCTTGAAAGTGTTGGATACTGTTTACCATGGAGCTCTGAGGTTTTCAAAAACTCATCTGAATGAGTTAATCATGACTTAACCATTGACACATTCTTATTTATTAGGTTATTCTTGGTCTGCTTCTCCCCTACTTATAAATCTACATGTGTGTGGCTCCTCCTATCTTGGAATCAGCTTCAAAATGTCCTGAATCTTCAGGAGCCGTTTCACTTGATGCTTTTAAAGTACTTTTAAATCCCTTCTAGGTTGGAAATGCTTGCTGTATATGTTATGACTGAATACTCGAATGATCCTTGTTGTTGATTACTTGTGGTGAATATTTAAGAAATTTTGATATTTCATGAGCTCATAGTTACCTTACTTTTAACCTTATTCCCATTGTAAATTGTTATATGTTTTATGTTCTAATATTTGCAACCTTGTAAATTGTGCTGCTGCCTGTCTTGGCCAGGACACCCTTGAAAAATAGATTTTTAATCTCAATTTAATCTTTTATTCTACTTAAATAAAGGTATAATAATAACAGATGGTATTGTTCATCAAGAATTGATCAATTTGTGGGTGTGTCTGTTTCCATATGCTATATTAAGAGTGTTCTCGGAGCCAATGCAAACCCAGTCCCAGAGTACAAGGTGGCGGACATCCAGAAGTCCCGCTTCGTCCTCCTTCACTACGGTGCGTTCAAGGCTGGCTGGGATTGGCTGATCTTATTGGCCACCTTCTACGTTGCAGTCACTGTTCCCTATAATGTGTGCTTCACTGAGATACGAGAGGACGGCGGCTCACGTAACCCTCCGAGTGTCAGCGATATCTTGGTGGAGATACTTTTTATCATCGGTAAGACTGCTTTCACATGTTTTGTACAATTTTCTTTACGTGTTTTTTGCTTTGGTATCAGCTTGGCTCCTGTCCTTTTATATCTGTATCTATGTTATTCTAATATCTAAGCTTAAGGGCAACCTTTCTGGTTTGTATAATCCAAATTAGATCTAAAACCACCACTCCTCTCTTAATTGGCCTCCTCCTGACACCCAAGAGCTGTATGCTAATTGAACCTCCTTAACAATCTGCACTCCGTCTCTGTATCTCAGCCTACTTTGTCCCCTTTGGCAACCACCAAAGTCCACTAATCCAACTTGAGGAAGGGTTGTTAAAGGAAATATTTTCAAAACCTGGATTGTATTGTCACAGTGCTGGCCAGTATATCTGTAGGTTATGTTGTGTTCTGACATGGTGCGGAAACGGAGCATAAAGGTTTGGAACCAAATGCAGACACTGGAAGTTAGATTTAGTGATACAGTACAGGTGATGGTAGGTTGAAGTCCGAAACACAGCAAGAAAGGCACAAGAAATGCTGAAGAAAATACTGGTGAAACACTGGAGAACAACGAGTATCAACTGGACATATTGAGGCAGACCCTAGCTAAGGGGGTGGAGATAACAAGGCAGGTGAAACACATTTGGGCAGGTGTAAACAATCAATCTATGGACACACAAGGCCAGGTAGTAAAACAATACAACAACACTGGTGGCAGCCAAACTGCAAATTAAAACAGAAAGAATGTCATTACCAAATACCAAAAGGAACACAGACTACAGAGACGAGACAACAAAGACACAGGGAATTAAACACACCTAGATACGTGAGGAAGGGCTACCAAAAACAACAAAATCCAAAGACACCAAAACCCCTAAACCATGGCAGCTTGTCTTTAAACTATTACAGAGATCTTTAGTGCTTTGCTGGAAACAGCTTTCCAACAGAATCAAAGAAACCTCTGAAAGGTGACTGAAAAGACGTCAGTCAGTAATTCAAATCCTTTGTTTTGTACCCTGTGATTGTTTCATCATTAGTGTGACTGGGAATATCTTTGAATGCAGGACTTCTAAAGGAGAATTATCCCACTATGGTGTTAAAACGTGTTTATTAATGGTATGCTCCCATAGCTGATGTTTGGAAACTCAACACAGTTCAATTTCAACTATTCAGCATTGAGCTGGGAGGACAATTGCATTCAAGGGGTATTAGTTTAAAGGAGATGTTTGGTTCTTCTGGAAAAGCATTTGGGAGATTTGGATGAGAAGATCAATACCAGTCTCATGTCTGTATGATAAATATGAAGCCTGTTACAACCTGTTAGCTTAGCAGAGAATAAACATTGGAAACAGTTGGAAAGAACTAACCTGGTTCAGTCGAAAGGTAACAAAAAAGGAAACTTGTTGTTTTTACTTTGGTTTTTGTTTGTTCGGATTAAAACAAATGAGATACCATGTTAATTAGTGATGTTCTGGTAAGTGGAATTAGTTACCTTTGGACAGAGTAAGGCTAGCGGTTTCCAACAGTATCCAGGCGTTGTGCTAAACTAAGCTAATCTGCTGCTTGTAGCCATACATTACCGTACAGTGAGTGGTATTAATTATCTCATCTAACTCTCTGCAAGACCCCATGACCCTGTATGCAGGATAAGCGGTCGACGATGGATGGAGCTCTGCAAGAAGGCAAATAAGCATATTTTCCAAATTGTCGAACATTTGCTTTCCTTTAAAAATGTTGTCAAAAATGTTTTTTCCACTGATGCCAAACTGACTGTAATGACCTGAGATGCATGCTTATGATAAGTGCAAGGAGAGTGAGTTTGATTGTAAGTGTTTGGAGTGCTTTTGGAGTGTGTTAAAATATATGTTGTGTGCCAGATATCGTGCTGAACTTCCGAACCACCTACGTGAGCACGTCTGGTCAGGTCGTGTACGACCCCCGCTGCATCTGCATTCACTACGTCACATCTTGGCTGTTTGTGGATCTGATCGCCGCCTTGCCCTTTGACCTGCTCTATGCCTTCAATATCAGTGTGGTGGGTGTCTCACACACACATACACAATGTCTTCACATACAGTACACAACGATACAGCTATACAGAGTAGCTTTTTGTTTGTTATATATTTTGTGCACATTTGTGTGTACATGACTGTTGGGAAATTGCATCTAAATCACACGTTTGACTGTGCTTGCACTTTTGTGTGTCTTTAGCTGCGATTTATGTGTGTATGTGTGATGTATAGGCAGAGGCTATATGGGCCCTGCCAGTAGTAATAGATGTCTTTCTTTCATCAATAGCACTCTCCTGCTGTTCTGCTCTAGCTCACCCTTTACTTAATAAGACCACGAAAGAGCCTGCAAATGTACAGTGAACACGAGGCACACCACACACACACACAAAATCTGTTTTGCTTCAAAGACATGGCAAAGGAAAGGAAGAGCTACTAAAACATTGGATTTTATATCAAAAATTAAAAACCGACTACGTTTTGTTTATTTTCGTGAAATCCTGCTCTCACTGTTTGCTGTATAGTGGCTTCAGGGGAGGGATACTGAGCCTCAACAAGAAACTCATTATTAGGTAACTTGTAATTAAGCTGATAAATGAGTACGCTGATGACAAATTACAGGTGGAGGCAAGTAGATTAGCTACAAGATGTTGAGTGCAGAGGCTGCTGGCTGTTTTAACAGATACATTAGGACAGATACTGGATCACTGTGCTTCAGAGCAGAGAAGTCTGAGTTCAGTTGCTAAATGTTTCTAAATGAAGGAAAATGTTTCTTTAAAATTAAATTATGTTGTAAACTTGTGATGTTTAACCAGCAACAGTCTTGACACGACATGCTGTTGAGTACACATTCCCCATTCTTCAAACTAAAGTTTGGATGAAATGCTCAGCTGTAGCTGAAATGACAACAGGTTGTGTGATGAGCTTGCAGCTGTTTCATTGCATCGTCATGGGGTATTGGGGTATAGCTGGATGTCGCTGTAATGGGTTTAACAAGAAGTAGAACTCTTCTTGAAATATACTATACATATATTACACAGTGTCTTTCTTGACTATATATCAATAGGACTACAGCATGTGTTTAGAAACAGCATGTATTTGTGTCTGGTATTAAAATTGGGGTGAAGCATTATACAACGCATTATATGAACGCAGTATACAACTGCTTGTTCTCCGCAGCTTTAAATTCCCTGAATTGATCCATATCCAGATTTCTAGAGAATTAAATCTTTATAGAATTGAGTGTAACTCATCAATACTCAATTAACAGACCACTTATTGTGCACCGAAACAAACAGGAAATTGTAACCACAGTTAATACAGAGGTTAAGGGAGAAAATCAATGGATAGGATTTTCTCCTGTCGAGGATGATAATGGCAGTGATTTTCTCTGAATGGCTTCTCTGATAAAAGCTGCAGCTGAAGGTTCAGACAATCTGTGGAGCCACTTTTAAAAGGTTTTCTGCACTGTGAATGAGATCAGGAGGGCAGGTCCCCCAGTGACATAGCTCACTATCACCTACATTATCAAGATAGCTCATTGAAATTCTCAGTGTGCATGGGTAATTTCTAATTACAAACTTTGTTTGGCTCCAGATGAGAAACTTTTAATTTTAAACATGAAATGATGATCTAATTTATAAACAGTTTACTGTGTATATCAAGGAGTGACTAATCCTATTTGAGTTACAGTTGTTATATGTCGGATGCTAGATGCGCTCATACCTTGAAATCCATGACTACTCTCTCCTAGAACTTCGGGGTTCACCTGCTGAAGACAGTGCGCCTCCTCCGCCTCTTGAGCCTCCTACAGAAGCTGGATCGTTACTCCCAGTATAGCGCCGTGGTACTCACCCTGCTCATGTCCACATTTGCCCTCTTGGGCCATTGGATGGCCTGTGTTTGGTACTTCATCGGGCGCAGTGAGATTGAAAGTAATAGCCCCACCTCCTGGGATATAGGTTTGTGTCTCTTTGTTCATGGAATGATTTTAGTGCTTTAATTTGATAAAAAGAGTAGAAGAGTAGTACTGTATAAATTTGCTAACTAAGAAATTACAAAAAATAATCAGGCAATATTTTGTCATTTTTTCAGCATTTATTGTTGTAAATGTATGTATTATGGCAATGACTATTATTGCAGAATACTCCATGTGACTGCAAAGAGATACTTCAACCACTATGTATCCTACTCACCCGCGTAGGCTTGAAAAGTGGCTTTTAGGTTGGTGTTTCATCCTTTATATAGTACAGCACCTCTGGTCAGCTTAGATTCATGCCAATAACACTGTTCTCCAAAGGTAATTTTATCAAAAGTACCGAAACATCCATAGAAATCTCTTAAACTACTCCTGCAGCATACTCTACTAGCCCACTGTCCTTTGCATGCTCAGTATGTTCCTCTGCTTAGCCTAACTATGGCAAAATACTTCTCATGGACAAACCTGCTGCGAGCAGTTTAGAGTACCTGCCTCCTGGTCTACCATTGGTCAAAATCACCCTATTACTGCTACAGATCTTTGGTGTCATGTTTGCCTGTAAAACACCATGCATCTGTAACGTGCTTTTTCTCACAATTATCGTAAACCAAATTCATTAAGAAATTTAGAGTTGTAGTGGGAGAAGCAACTGAAGGATCCCATGAAGGAATACTTAACAAACCTCAAATCACATAACTTTCTAAGCTTCCTGAGAGCAGTGTGGTTATTATTAAAATATGTCTAAGATTAAAATACTAAATCAGCATGATAACCCACAGTGAAAATTATAACATGCTTATGCTAAGCAGGTGTATGTTTACCATGTTCACCATCTTAGTTCAACAAAAAACATTTCATCTTCACCTGATGATGACCAAAGTCATTATAATTCATCATCTAGGGACCTTGAACATCAGTTACAAATGCACAGCTTTTTCAAAAATGTATATTTTGTTGCAAATGCACAGCTTAATACCAAAGATGGAGACCAAAACAAAGATAACCTGTATCATTTTTAACCAATTTAGCGTAGACATGCTTATACACTCAGCGTGCGGTGTGCGTGTGTCCTTTTGCTGAGAAAACACATCTAATTATGGTGATCTGTCTCCCCTCCTACTATGCTCACCAGTGCCAAACAACAACAATACTGTGAGGTGCATGATGTGATGCTGGTTATCCTGTTCAAGTGATTTAAATCAGCAACGTGGGATGAGACATGAAAAGACTAGACAACAGGGATGAATAAGAATGGAGAAAAATATAAAGAAAAGGCCTCCGCTGATACACAGATGTACTGAACATGGGCACGCTTGTAATGGAAAGGGGCAACTATGGCTCAGGTGGCCCATAAATTGGCTGGTAATTTAGCAAAATACTGAAACCTAAATTGCTTCAGATGAGCAGGGCAGCGCTCCATTATTCTTGGTTAATGAGTGTGTGCACGGGTGAATCGGAGGCTTTTAAAACTGCTTTGGCCTACTCGGCTTGAAAGCACTATATGAGTGATATCCATAAGAACTCCAGTGTTTCTGTTCCTCAAACGGGAATTCGTAGGAGCAGCTTTCACATTAGAAAAAGAGTTCCCTATAGGTTTCATTCCCGTCCACAAATGGAAATGTTGTCTTGAGGGTGGTACTAGAGAAAAGTTCATCATGTCATTTCATTATTTTCATTGGCTGAGACCAATAAACATTTCATCATGGGTCTGAACAGGTTAAACAATTAAGAATATACTGAGAAAATGCAAATATATGCTGCCATCATCAGTAACGCTAACTTGTACTGTCTGGCCTGCACTCCTCCCAAATACACAAGTCGACACTGAAATAAATCCTCGGCCCTTTGAGCCTTGTGCTAACGAAACTTTCTAGTAAAGGTATTCTAACATGCATTAATGTATTCATACATTAAGCTGACATACTGTTCTGGACTGCCCCTCTTCCCCCATCAGGCTGGCTACATGAACTGGCCAAACGCTTGGGAACACCATACTTCCTGGCGCCGCTGACCTCACTGCTGGGTGTCTCTGATTCGCCTCAAGGCACCATGACAGCAGGACTGACCAATTACAGCCAGTGGAACGGCTCAGGGTTGGAGTCGCTGAATGTGGCGGGTTTGCTGGGTTCAGGCCAATGGAACGGTAGCAGGACCAGAGTGAGGACACCAAACGGATCGGGGACAACACTGAGCGGCGGCCCATCTGTCAGGAGCTCCTATGTGACATCACTGTACTTTGCTCTGAGCAGTCTGACCAGTGTGGGCTTTGGCAACGTTTCAGCCAACACAGACTCTGAGAAGATTTTCTCCATCTGCACCATGCTGATTGGAGGTGGGCAAAACACAACACCAAAAAGCCATTATCTGTTTTCAGTGAAACCAGTGAACCCCTGATATTATGTAATTAGGATTTTGTATTCACTTGTGAAAATCTTTTTAAAAAAACATGTGCTAATGAGTATATAGTGCACAGTATTGTCCCTAGGCCCTCTACACAATCAGGGGTATGAGCTGTGGGCCGCAGCGCACAAGAGACAAAGTGTAACATAAATTTACATCAGCAATGTTCCTGTACTCCAGACTGTATGGCGGCTCTGTGACGTTGTGGCAATGCTTGAAGCTAAATGCTAACGTCATCATGCTAACATGGTCACAAAAAAAATAAGATGCTGATGTTTAGCAGGATGTTTGCCACAATCCCCATTGCAGTTTCTTGTCTTAGAATGCTAATATTTGCTAATTAGCACTTTCACACATAAGTACAGTTGAGGCTGATGTTATTGTCATTAGTTTTGTATTAGTTTGGTCAAAAACATGACCTCCACTGGCGTTAGTCAGACCTTATGCCTTATGACCTTAAAAGTCGCTCAGCTAAGTCCCAATTCTTCTTGAAACTTGTTTCATTGACATTCTTACCGGACAGTGATCTATTGCCATCAGAGCCTCACCGCTAAAGTGGCTAAAAATGAGTCTAGCAAAGATGTTTGTGAATTATGTATTTTGGCTTAACACAGGAAATGGCGCTGGTAATTATTAGAGTTGAGGCGGATATTCGGCTGAAACGAGTATCCGGTACGGATAAAGCATTTTTGCAGAGTACGAGTATTATACGAGTAATACCAGTCAATATCTGTGCTCGGATTGAATAAAAATCCTCATTGGGTAGCTGACTGTGTCTGCGCACACTCTCTCTCCCTCTCTCTACCGGTCATTGGAGATTTTTTTTTTGAGATGGCTCTAACCAGGTTTTTTGACTTCACGCACTGAGCGTCTGATGCTTTCTTGCTGTATTTAAAAAAAAATAAAGGTAGTTGTGGTATATATATATTATTTAAAATAATATTACAAATTAAGCTACACACACACAAACACCCCCCCCCCGCCCTCTCTGTCTCCCTCTTACTCACTCACTCACTCACACACACACACACACGCACACACACACTCACACACACACACACACATCTGGCCTGCACCACGAAGCGAGTTCAACAAACCCAGGATATGTTTTCGTTATCTGGCTTCACTAACCCTAACCGTCGCGATCGGGATAAGCGGCACCACGAAGCTGGTTATCAACTCGGTAAATCAACCCAGGGTTTCCCGATCCAGCCGGGAGCGCGTTCACATAAAAGAGGCGGTGTTAGCAGCAGATGACCAAACAGACATGAACAAGTCCACTGTCAGCAGAGCGTCATATTTTACGATCGAGGATTAAACTGTAACACTACAGAAATACAACAGTAGCACGGCTGCATCTGAGACATGCAGGGAGACAGAAAATCGCAGACAGTGTGAATGTCTAAATGAACAGGCGTAGTCTATAATAATGCGTTGATAAAAAGTGGTCTTATGATCTGCAGAAAATATCAGCCTTATTCTTTCAGCTCGGCTGTTTGTCGGCGTTTCCACATTAAAAGACTCGGGCCGTTCTCCCTCACTTTGAAAAAACTTGTCGCCACTTCAAAAATGAGATTAATTTATTTAACACACTCAAAAGTGTTCCAAACATTGTGTTAAATTAACTTCATAACGCAATGAAACGGAAAAATCCCTTCATGCCATAAAATGTGCTCAAATAATGTTTGAAAGACTGAATCCCAACATTTAGGCTGCTGAAAACTCACCACACATCGATGCGTCCACATCGCAAAAGGTGGGACGGAACATGACTACAGTCTCTGTAGTAGGCCTAAGAAAGCTATACTAATCTAAATAGATAGAATACGTTCATATTAAAATTTAGTATTTCAATACCAAACTGTTCATCATATGCAGCTTCACATAAGAAAAATAAAATCCATTTACTTTAACGGCTGCATCAGGCTGTGTGAAACAACTGGGAGCAAATAAAAATATTAAACACATTTAAATGCAGTAAGTAGGCTGATCCTGCTGTACTGTAAAAACCTGTAGGCAACATTAGCCTAAGGCTTTTAATCAGTCTAGTCTACATTGTCAGTGTAGGATTATATCGCTATAGTCAAGAGTTTCTCCACAAACATAAAGCAGTGTATTGGCTAAAACAGTCTGTGGGATTTCCTACAGCTGGTAATGTCATTTTCCAGAGAGCTGATTGGCCAGTAGGCAGCGTTTTCATAGAGTTAATCTCTTTTCTGGAACATAACCTGCTTGGAGCAGGTTAACCGTTCATAAAAAAATTAATAGTTAATAAAAGAAAGTTATGTTGATTATGAAAACTCTTGTTCATTACATTTTACTTCATAATTGCGACCGCATGTGTTGTATTCATTGTTGCAAAACTTGTTCTGTATATAGTTTGTTTATCGTGATCAAAACCATTGATCTGAAGCTCAATGCTGATGCTGTCATGTAAATAGTTTTCTAATCAGCAATAAATATAACAATTTCTCATCAACCCATATTAATTGAGCGTTTAAAACAACATACCGTTAAAGTCCCGCCCATTTCAAGACAACCCGACCCACTTCTTGGTTAAATCCCGCCCACTTCCGGGCTAGGCCCCGCCCAGTCCAAGTACAGATACAGATACAGATAATTCATATGGTTAACAGATACAGATACAGATACAAATAATGCTGTACTCGCTCATCCCTAGTAATTATCCTCCTTAAAGTCACATTGATAAGTCACAACAAACAAGTTGAATCAAGGTCCAACACCTTAGTTATTCCCAATGCTTTGCATTAGTAAACAACGGCAACAGCCAAGCAAAGCAATTGGGCTGGTGATCATGTGTAAAGGGTCTAAAAACATTATTTATTTACCTTTGATCAGAGCTGCCAATTATCCAGTAATTAACGCTGTTTTAATCAAAACCAAAACATAACCCTAAAATACCCACTTTGTAAAGAAATAGTACAGTTAGCCCCTAACTGCATCATGTCTTTTATTGAGACAATCTTATCGCATGTTTTTGTCTCTTTGTCTGCTCTGTAGCATTAATGCATGCTGTGGTGTTCGGTAATGTGACCGCCATCATTCAGAGGATGTACTCACGCCGCTCCCTCTACCACACCCGCACCAAGGACCTGAAGGACTTTATCCGGGTGCACCGCCTGCCCAAGACCCTTGAGCAACGCATGATGGAATGTTTCCAGACGACCTGGTCTGTCAATAACGGCATCGACGTCAGCGAGGTAGGAGGGACTCACTGCGTCAAGAATGACTGATCAAGATACATTAATTGATTGAATGTCTTTGCCGCAAGACAATGTAAACAGATGGAGCTGTATGATTGTGAAGCAGTGTGAGTGGAAAGCGTTTCCCTCTTCTTCCAGTCTTATGCTAAACTAGGTTAAACACACCCTAGGCTAAAGCATGAGTCAGAAAATGACTGTTCCTTTAACTTTCAGAGATGGGTGTATGACCTCTGTGGCTTGGATTGTCAGTTATAACGGGATAAACTGGACTGGTTTCTAAAATTGAAAGTGCAAATCCGGGGACTTGCCCTCCAAGCAGACTAAAGAAACAGCTCAAAGTCATTGAGAGGATTTGGGTTTTGTTTAGGGTGCTATCACACTGGGGCAGATATCTTAATTTCATGGATTAATGACCTCATAGACGCTAAACTCAGTCTTGGTGTATTTTACCATGGCTTCAAATCTAGATAATCCTTTTTAAAGAGATAACATGATGGTGGTCAGACGCTAATACTTTAAGGTAATAACGCACAACTTTCCCTTGCAGAGATGTTTTATTTGCTACATACATTGGGAATTCACTTTATAAAGTTCATGGGAAAGGTTGCATTTGCTGTTGGACATTTGAGTACAGGATGAAAATCCAGAAACAGTTTGCTGGTTATGCGTGCATCAGTTGGATGTGATTATGTGGGAAAGGTTTTATTTTGCCTGTTACCTCCACCTTCCCACACAGTCACATTCAAATGATGACACACAAAGGAGAGATTTATGTTAAGTTTGCAGTCATAGGAATTGTGTTTTGTGTCTTGTTTCACAGACACATTTTTCCTTGTCGTTTCCTCCACAGCTGCTGAAGGACTTCCCGGATGAGCTGAGGGCTGACATCGCCATGCACCTGAATAGCGAGCTGCTGCAGCTGCCGCTCTTTGAATCGGCCAGCAGGGGGTGTCTGCGCTCGCTTTCCCTCATCATCAAGACCTCCTTTTGCGCACCTGGGGAGTTCCTCATCCGCCAAGGCGACGCCCTCCAGGCTATCTATTTTGTATGCTCAGGCTCCATGGAAGTACTGAAGGACAACACCGTTCTGGCCATTCTAGGTAAAGAACAAAAACAAGTTCAATTGACAATTTGTATTGAAGTACATATTAATATTATGGTGCTCATTTTAATTTGGATTATCACATGATAAACTTAAAATGTTTTTGGAAGGAAAATGTAAATATTTTAAAGAGTGGCTCAGAAATGAGCAATTTAGCTGCTTTAGTATAAATAAATAGTGATTTGTGATTTAAAACATGTTCATAAGTGAAAGATTTTTGTCAGGATATATATATTTTAGATTAAGATCATACGCCCACATAAAAATGCACAAATAATTAAAATAGAATAATATATAATGCAATACCAAACACTCCCCATCACATAGCACCACTGGGGTTCAGCACCATGGACAGCACATATTCCCCCAATGAGATATAATGGAAGAGCTGGCTTCATCCATCCATTTTCCCATAATAGCTTATTCCTACTTTTGAGAGACCTGCTCAGTGCCAAGTTAAAGGAGTAGGAAAGTACACCAATGGCCTAAGTTTCCAAGGGAAGTACATTTGTGGGTTTGGGTCTAGCCTAGCCTTGCTGGGCCTGAAGTCTGAGGGAGTCGTTTTGCTACCTGAATCTTGAAGGGCTTCTCTGCCTTGGACTCCAAACCATGGAAGCCCTCCTAGATTTCGGCAGCAAAGTGACTTAAAAAACGACGTCTACTTCCAGCAAGAAGAACATGGTATATGTATGTGCATCGGCAGGCTACCGAAAAATGAGAGTGCCATAACCATTGTGTTCCCTTCTCATTGCCATGGGCATTTTGGGGCCTCTCTCAAAGTCCATCCATCACTATATCCCCCATCCAAGTATTCCTGCTGATTTCCTAAGTGGGAATGAAATAAAATTGTTACTGGGAAACGTTCATGTTTCATATCTAAAATGATGACTGAGATGTCAGAGACTCAGGTGATGCAGCTTTGACTGATGGATTGGTTGAGGGATTCAATAGCACCGTAAAAAGCTACACAACATTGCAGAAAACTGCTAGTAGAGTTTGTGTATAGGAGCATAAAATTCACAAAATACACTGCAGCAAATCCATGAACTGCTTCTAAAGTAATACCTAAAAGAAAGTGAATGAAGGTAACAGGACTAATCCTCTTTAGTCTATTTTGGAATCTGGTTGCAGCATTATGAGCAGAAGATGAGAAAGGGCTTTTATCACTGAGAAAATTATTAGACATTCAACATTTAATAGCCAGCCAGCCAGATTTTATGAAGAAGAACATAATGATGAAGAGCAATGAGTGCTAATAAAAAACTGCAATCATCCCCATATTAAACTGCCCCTGTGGGCAAACAATTCACACCCCATCGGGTTGAAGATGGAGTGTGACCCATGGATTGATGAACAGTTGGAGGAGCAGCCAGAAGCCCAACAGGAAATCCATAAACATTAATTGATTGTGTTTATTTATTTATTTATTTTTGCCACTCAGTGAAACCTCAACACAACATTGTTCTGTATTGGGCCACAAAACCAAAACAATAAGCAAAAAAAAGGCTTAAAGTCTCTGTAGAACTGCATAATTTGCAACATTTATCTGTGGTTTGACACATCAAGTGACACCTTTTGAATTACACATGATCTTTTGATCCATTTTTAATATAGAAAAATTACTGCAGCTTTAAATCACTATATTGTTTTGATATGGGACTGAGAAATGTTGGCCACTTCAGACTAATCAAATTCACGACTGAACATCAATTATCTAAAAATATTTCATAAATTGATGGACATGATGAACAAACAACAGCAGCAAAAAAAGGACTACTGAACCCATGTAACTAAAACAAATGAACAAGTCCAGAAAACTGCATTAACACAATGCAAAATTGCCGTAAATAAAACTAAATAAAAATAATATACTGGTACCCTCTATTGTGGCCCACTGTGTGAGAAAACATGATGCAGTACCCTCCAAGGTGCCCCTATGCACAAACAATGTAATGAAGTGGCCTCTGGGTCTCCTTCCAGTGGAAAAAAAGTGATGTAGTGCCCTCTAAGGTGCCCCAGCGTGCGAGAAAACATGATGCAGTGCTCTAATGAGCGCCCTTTTGGTGGAAAAATGCAGTGCTGCCTCTTTGCTTGAGGAAATGTTGGAAAGTGCCCTCCAATGTGCCCCTATGTGCAAAAAACATGATGAAGGGCCCCCTGCAAAGACGGATTACCGCATGGGCCTACCAGGCAAAGGGGCCCATAGAACTATCTGATTAACTTATACTGAAGGTATGCTGCTCAGAAGGCTTTCGAGAATACAGATCGATAACAAATACACGTCAATGTGCGTCTGTCCATTTCTGCGCCCTGTTGCCACACGACGTGAAGCTGGTGCCCTTTTTGTTTTTTTACCCCTGCCCCTCAGACAGCCTGAGTCCGCCACTGCTACATGCCTCCAATAGGTGAGCTGATTAAACAGCCAGAACCACCAAATCTGCCTCCCTATCATTCCTCCAGAATATGAGCCTCTCCAGGGCCTTGTCCTACAACACGCAAACTGACACTCTTTTTATTCCGCGTTACATGGATGAAACAGAATAGAGAAACACAAACAGACTAACAAACAGCACTGGAGTCAGTTTAGGTCAGTATAAAGCAGAGGGGGGAAATGGGCAACACTGTTTTTCATATTAATGATCTAACTGGTGTAAATAATGAAGTGACTGCTGCCTATAGAGGAAAGTGGGAAAGCTCATTATTATGTTGAACCTGCTGTGTGTGTACATACATGTGGATAGAATTGTTGAACAAATCTGAGGCGCACAAGAAGGCAGTGAGTGATTAAAAAGCTTTTAAAATCTCACAGCTATTTAGTCATAGTAGCAGTTAAACAGATACCCACGCGTTCTTAATTAAGTTTTCAGTACATACAGGCAAGACAGCAGAAGACACAGATGCCTAGAAAAAAGCAGGACAAGGCAATTACAATAAAGCAGTGAAGTCAAATTCTTCATTCAAACCAGAGTATTGTGTTGTTATCAATGTTGGATCCAAAATGATTCTCTTTGACAGAACGTTTTTAATCTGTCTCCACCCCGTATTGGTCCATGGCTGATATCTTGTAACTAACTGCCGTGGTCAGCCTCTTTGTAATGTAGAGCCATGGGGTATTTGGAGTCGCCAGTTCTTATAGCATAATGTTTGGCCAGTCTTGCCTTCAGTTTACGTTTTGTTCTCCCAGTGTACACATGGACACTCAAGTCTGTTACCCACATATTGGGTATCACAATGTATAAATTACTTGATGTTATGTCAGTAAAACAGTTGGTATATTTGTACAATGATTGCAATTCCTACACTTGTGGTTAGTTTACTCTGGTGGTTAACCAAGTTTTATGCTGTACAGGGCGAGATAACTCTTGGCTCATCTAAAGCTAATGGTAGTGGCATCAGGAAGAGCTTCTCTGTCACTTTTTTAATACTTAATACAGGTGGATATTGAAACACACATTCGCCTCCTCTGTCTCCCATGTGTAGCACACACAAACACACTCTGACTTTCTTGCTCACATACATAGAAACACACAGCACGCACATTGAATTTTTATTATTTTTTCTGCCTGCTCTTTGTTTCTCTCTCTCTCTCTCTCTCTCCTCTCTCTCTCTCTCTCTCTCTCTCTCACTCACACACACACACACACACATTGAAATTGTTTTGGCATTGCCACTTTGGATTTACAGCTCTGGAGAATTCAGTGAGGTAGAGAGAGGAAGCAGGAAAAAAGAGGAAAGAGAAAACACAGACCTTCTGTTGTAATCTACAACAGTGCATCTGTATCCCATAGTGTTTACTCACTAACTTTTGTATAAGACAATCTGACCATACATTCAACCCTCTCTGCTGTAGAGTGTGTTAATCATTTTAATGGTCTACCTGCTCAAGGTGGAGTTTAGTTTGGTGATTTTCCGCCTAGGGATGGGTTGGAGATGGCCCCTCCAACAGGGCACAAGATGAATCTTGCTACACACATTTTTTGGACTTTGACAATAAGACACTCCTCACAAGTCAAAAGGCTTGGACCACTTGTTTAATTTTGACGGTGCTGCGTCTTTTTAAAATTGTTCTGCTTTTTTTTGTAAAACACAATCTGAAAGGTAACTGCTAACCGTAGCTGTGAGAGAAATGGAGTAAAAAAAAGAGTGACTTGAGTAAATGTACTTCAGTAAATGTACTTTGTTACATTCCATCACTGACTGCAATAAATCATAACAACAGCACACTAACAATTAAAGTCACCCACTTTCCATTTATACCTGGTCTACCCGGCTCCGTTGTCTCCGATTGCTGGACCCACCCTCCCTTTCCTGTACCTTTATCTATTCACCTTCCCACCTCATCCCTCCCTCTGTTTGCCTCTACCCACATCCCTTCATCCTCTCTTCCCTCCTCCCTTTCATCCTCTCTCCCATCTTCCCTTTCATCCTCTCTTCCCATCTTCCCTTTCATCCTTTCCTATTCAATCTGGGACACACCTTTTTCATGTCTCACTCTTGGTACTGTCTGGGGGCCCATAATAAGCTCGGGTGAGAACACGTCAGAGTCTCCCTCTTCTCTACATCCTCCTAGACCAGCCTAACAGAGGACATCCTACTTCCACCATCACCTTTCCCCTTTTTGTCCATTCATCCGTCCACAAACATCTGTACCTTCTGAATTTCCATTAAACCTTCAAATGGCATATTGCTATGACATCGTCCATTCTAGTGAATCCTCTTTGGTTTTGGTATAATCATGATAATGCACTGTACCAACATAGACAGCCTCCCATAAATTTTAAATGAAACGTGGTGGCCTCAGAAATATTCTTTGCCCTCAGCCTCGACTACAGCTGTATCTCTGCTTTCCAGGTAGGGGAGACCTGATTGGCTCTGACTGTCTGACCCAGGAGGAAGTGATTAAGACTAACGCCTGCGTGAAGGCCCTGACGTACTGTGACCTGCAGTACATCAGCCTCAAAGGCCTCCGCGAGGTGCTCTGTCTCTACCCTGATTACTCCCAGAAGTTCATCACAGAGATTCAGCATGATCTGACGTACAACCTCCGGGAAGGACACAGCACTGAGGTACAATAATGGCTGATGCTTTTCTGATCTTCCTTAACACATGTGGCATCAAGCTGTTGGCCACTTGTTTTTTTTTCATTTTAAGGGCCCCTGCAGTGGAAAATCTTGGTTTTGAAATACTTACTCAAGCAAAGTAGCCCAGTCATCCTTCTCCCCAGGCACATCGTCCAACTCCTAGATACTAAGATGTTCCCAGGCCAGATGGGATATGTAATCCCCCCAGCATGTTCTGGGTCTGCTCTGATCTGAGGAATCCCGATCTGATGCCCCAAACAACCTCAATTGGCTCTTCTCAACAAGAAGGACCTTACCTCTTATTCTTTCCATCACTGCCCAAAGCTCATTACCTTATGTGAGGTCTGGAATATGGCCTGACCAGTATAATAAGAACTTGGCCCTCAGGTCCAGCTTTCTCTTTAGCGTTACATCTTAGCTCACTTGTAAACCAAGACCCCGAGATACTTGAATACCTCTATGTGTCTCTCCCTCTGAAAAAAAATAGCGAGAAACTGTTGTTTTCATTTGTAAATGTATTATAATTCCAATTATTAATATTATCATATGTCTCAGTTGCATTGAAGATTAATCAGCTCATGTTCTAAATGCCTTAAAGAAAATTTTGGATAAGTACCACAAGAAGAGTCCTTTTTAGATTAGTGCGGTGACCTCCTCCACCCAACATTTTACGCAATGCCGGAGTGATGGCTTTGCACTTGAAAAGGATTAGCCATCTGGACTGGCAGTGAGGAGGAAGCCACGGCTTCTGCTTGAGATGCAGCCAACAGATAAAGACATGAGCTAAACATGGGCGATTCAGATGCCAGGGATTTACGGATGGATCTCAGCTGTAGCGCACACATGAATAACCAGCGTATACTGGAAATAACTATGTCACATTTTCACTATGAGTGAGCTTGTTAATTAGAGCAGAGCTACAAGATAAACATAAGGGGACGAGAACGTCTATCAGCATGAAAAATACCTAAATAATACTTAACTGACATGTGTTTTCCTGGCTTTAGATACAGGATACATGTTTTTTGGAAATCCCACTTTATGAAAGCACCATGATTCCTATAGAAGTGTAGTATTACACACTTGTATACAGTCTGATATACAGTTGACATACTATGATCCAGATTTCATCCATATTTGACAAACTATTTAAATGACACAAAAATACTATATAAACATTGCTGGATAGATGCCACATCCTGTCAACAAAGATAACAGTGTCAATACTGCGGTATATTGCCAAATCATAAAAATACAATCCCAACTTATCTACTTGTTTGTACCTTTCAAACACAGAAGCAATTCAAATAAAACATAACAAAGAGGAAAATAAAGTCAGTTCAAGTATAGAATAGAGTAAAAGTCATTATATTACTTGCAGTGCAGTAATAAATAGTGCCAAATTTGAAAAAGGTCATAAGATGCAGATGGAAATATAGTACTTACTATAGTTACTTTGTAAAAGCATAAAATAAAACTCAAGTGTATGCTTGGCAGGCACATTACTCCACAGTGTTGTCAAAACCTTACACACACAAACATGTACACATACAGCGACAGCAGTAATGCATCCTCCACCAAGCGCAGCGTGGGACTAAAAATATCGTTGTCAGAGGGGTGGGGGAGGGACAGGGTCATCCCTGGCTGGATAAATATAGAGCAACAACCAGATGGAGACAAGACAAGGAAAACATCAGGATGAAAAGAAGCTGCGGGGGAAAGAGAGAGGAGGAACCTCACTGATATTTGCATTCACGTGCCGACAACACAGACAACACACACATGCAGAATCATACTCTCACATACCAAAACACAGCATATTTGTCCTCACTGATACAGAATGATATACATGCTCACACACACATGCTCACCCGCTAGCATGCTGCAAGCTGCGTCCATGTTCACCCATGCTGCATCTCATATGCATAACACATACATACATGTGCACATATTTCTGTCTTTACACTCGCAAAGACACACACACAGAATAGGCTGATGCCCTTACAGTGGCACGCAGCACATCAAGGGTGGCACGTGCTGAAATTCCAAACAGTCCCTTCTCTGCTCGGATCCCTCTAGGCAAACCTCTGTGCTAAATTTAAACCTCTGTGATCTAAAAATACCAGCCGGGCACGTGAGCCAAAGACAGGATGAGAAGGATGGAGAAGACAACAACTAGAGAAGGATAGAAGGAGAAGGGCGGTAGTGACAGGGGAAAAGAGGAGGGATTGGGGGGGGTGAGAAGCCTGGATTTGTTTGGTAGTGTTTTAATGAGATTTAATTTACAATCCAAAGAAGGTGCAGAAAATAAAACTCCAATAACCTTCCCCAAATATATGTATGAGCCACCAGTAGACAACATACTGACTGCAGGAATTTTACTTTGAAAGGACAATCTGTTATGACTTGTTTGGAGTCCTGAACATCTACAAAGCTCATCTATATTTTTTCATCCAAGCTCGTAGAAAGCCTTCAGAAAGAGTGAATGGTGTTTATGCTTGCTTGGTTTTGAATGAGAAACTGAATGGATATCAGCTCCAGTGCAGCTATTGTGAATGGCAACTGCTCACTCTCGGCGATGCTTTCAAAGGCTCAGCATCTCCCCCGTCCGGTCAAAGAGTGAAGTGACGCTCCACTGATTCAACCTTCCTTACGTATCGTTAATCCTCGCACTGTGTCCCAATTCCAGGTTTTAAGTATGTAGTGCGTTCACAGCGGAATTCAAATTAAAAATGTCAGTATGCATAATAAAAAACAACATTTGCGGAAATATTGGTGCACATATAGTGAGACAGCTTCAGAAAGATGTCAGAAAACAATAAATGTTATACATATGTGATTTTGAATACAATGGCTTAGTGATCTATTTCTTCTCTATTGCTCTCTGTTTGTTTCAAACAAAGAATTACATTTTACTGGACCCTCTTTGTCACTCTTCAGGCAGACTGCGAGAGTAACGGAGGGATCATGAAGAAGCTTCCATCCATCAAGGAGGACGAGGAGGGATCAGGGTCAGAGGGCGAACACTCGCCTCTCCCCAAGATGCCTCCCCTGGGCAGGCTGGGGCGAGGCCTGCGCTCCCCCCTGCGCTCCCCTCTACGCTCCCCTCTGCTGCCGGCCAGAACCTTCAGACCGGTGAGCGATCACACCCGGCCGGCCAATCTGCAGATCCCCATGGTGAGCTTCAGCTGCCTGCAGCCGGACCTCAGCCCTCGGTATGGAACCATTCATTGATTTATTAACTGGGTGGTTGTTGTAAGCTTGGCTGGAGGAGCACATTCAGTGGTAGTAACCCGCTGTGATTTGACTTGCATTCTTTGTGACTTTATTCATAAACACGAACCCTCTACAGGCTAATTTGCATGGAGTCCCCCGGAGAGGCAGCAGCAGACGCTCGGATGGAGGAATCAATTTATTTTAGTACAGCTGTGTGAGGGTGCACACAAGCATAAATTGTGTCACTGTGTCTGTTTTCCATTGAGACATTTAGGGAAAAAGGGGCATAACAGTGGTAAATAAAACGTCCCAGTGTGTTGAATGATTTGAGTTTTATTTACCACTAATAGATTGAAAAGTCTGCTCATCAGAGCATACATTACACCAATGAATTCTACTTTTAAAGGACATATGCAGTCAAGTGTCAGCAGGGAAAAAAAATCTAAATTAAATAATATAAAATAACAAAAAAGGTTTTTATTGTTTTGTATTTGTAGTATCTTGTCTGTTAATTTAGAAAATTAAGTCCATTTTACATTGTTTCCATAGTGTTGCGTCAGAGTCACCATTTGAATAAGCGGGATTTAACATTTCTGTAATTTTGCCAGGTTGAGGTTGACTAGGCCGAGCAGGTGGATTTAAGCTGAGGCCAGGGAGCAGACTGGCAGACCGATGAATGTGAAGCTGGGCAGGGGAGCAGGTGGACAGACTGGACAGGTGAACGACAGTGAAGACTGTGGGAACAGACTGGCAAACTGGGGGTAGGCTGACAGGCAGGTTAGAGGAATATCCAGGCAGGGCAATCAATGTCCAGAAAACTCTTCTCAAGTACAGAGCACACAGGTTCAAACCTGCCAACACTGGGATTTGAAAATAAGGGAAATAGTAAGAGGGATGTTTTCAGGCAACCTAGGGTTGAGACATAGTGAAAGGACTTTACAAACCAGAGGGCAAAGGATGTCTGGCTGCTGCTTAAATAGAGCTGGAACCCAAGGAAGCGTGGATCAGGTGAGACAAATTAGACGAAGTCCAGGTGTGTGGAGCCAGCTCCCACGGCAACAGTCACGCCTACCAACTTCACTGCAAGCAAGAAGATGGGGAAAGAGAGACAGGGCAAGAGAGAGAAAACAGAAAAAGAAAACACTACACCACATACATACAAAAGAGAATATAATAATAAAAGCTCTTTTACACATGCTCCAGATGTCACAACTGGGTCACAGCAGGGGGGGTTGTGACAGATATTGTGTCCAGAGCACTTTCCGTTATGTAATAGTACAACTCTCAGTGGTGACACAAAATTATCATTCATCAATGTCCAAAATCTCAATGTCCTACAAATAGGAAATAGTGAATGAAGGAGCGATGACAGTCAGATACAGCTTTGGTCTGTATTAGCATAGAGCGTATGGGAGTCTCTAATTAGTATGCAGGTGTGTGCAGCTTCTCCTCCTCATCTGCTCTCACTGAGTGCGACCTTTGACCTGCTGACTGACATCGCCTGGGTAACATTTCCATAAGCGCTCTCTGTCATGATCCATTCACTGGGAGGTGCAATATGCACATGATGATTCTGAGTTCGACAAGTTACTGAACTTTGTAGACTTTAGAGAGCCGAAGCGTGTAACTCTCTGAGATCGGCGTGTTAGATAATAGAAACTAAAAATGATTTTCCATGCTGAAATGTTTTGGCTGAGGCTACACAGGAATTGGGAAGCTTTGATCATTTTGATGTGCTGATAAAGGTTCTGTTACAATGTTGGATTATAGAAAGAAAGGTTTCCCCACAAAGAATGCAGCTACGAAAATATAGTTACTAAGTTCTGTATTCAGCAATGATTATTAAATTTATACTGTTTTATAACTTATTTGTTTATTTTGCATGCTACATCATTAGACGGTGAAACTCTTCGATGATTAACTTTGTTGTTTTCTCTGGGTGTTTGCATATTAAGTAAGAGTAGACGAGGAAGGTCCAGAACTGGCACACTGTTTGGGCTTATTTTGTCCTACTTATATCAAAGCCTAAGGATCTATCTGCGCGGCTGTATTTCAGATAGTAGAAGAAGCGAGGGAGAGACACAACAAACGTCCCTGTCCGTTGATATTTATTGTCCCCAGATGATGAATCCCATGATTTCGACGACTCCCTGATCTTTTATCTTGCACCATCATGTCTGGAAATTGCCACCTAAAATAAACAACAGTGACAATGATAAATATGGAATTTAATGTTCAGATTGTCATTGAATTCAATGAGCACTATTTACATTTACATGAGCATTGCATGATTTTTCCTCCAGTATTATCGTCATACCAAAATGTCAGCTTTGCACACAGGGTATTTACAAGGTGAATTATTATGAAATTTGCTGAGCACATTCCTGCTCCCAAGGGATTTGTCTACCTTCAGTAGAAATTGTTCAGTCCCACTACTGATAAGGGTAAGAGGGAATTTAGGTGTAATAAATGTCTGAAGATATCAGCCAGAGCCTTAATCAGGCGCCTGGAGATCCCAGATGAGAGGGGTTATTATTAGCTTTGCAGCATTTTGACAAAATTGTTGGATACCACAGAAGAAGAGACTTCTCATGATATACTGCACTTGGGTTCAGTGAATGAATGAGGAATCTTTTTATTGCTTTGGTGATTTAGCCCTGTCCAGTTTGTGTTTATGAATAATGGAAAGTCACAAGGGACATGTGGGATCTTGTATGTTATCTTGAACAAGGAAAAGCCATTTGTACCTGCCTGCATGTGTAACCTATAGAGACATGTGACCTTTATCTTGGCATTGTGTTGTAAGGTAGGAATGGTTTTCAGTCTGCTTACACCATGTGTGGTGAAGAATTAGTGTGAGCCACGTTTTTGGAGACTGTTGAAGACTTAACATAGCATGGTTAATTGAGCCTGGCAGAGGGGATACAGTGCCAGCATACAACATGTGAACACATGAAATGCCAACACCAAATCTGAAGGACACTTCCTGTCTGGGGATATCTATCCTTCCTGGATCTATAGAGATTTACTAATTATCCAAATAGGTTTATTGTTCATCCCTCTATTCATGTGTAAGGAGTTTATTGGTCATTGGATCAAATAAAGACCCGCTGTGTGTCCTTCAAACCACATGCAACACTTTCCACATAGTTCTTCATCAGTCTGTCTTATGTTTAGATTACAATGCTTTTTCATATTGGAATCTATTACTATCCATGAGGTGTACTCTAATCTGTGGAGCCAGTAAATTCTTGTAAACAGAGTTATAAGATTCAGCCTTGTAAGATTTCCAGAAAACACTGATATCTGCTTGCCTGACATCTGAATGACTGTCTATACCTTATCAGTCAAACTGCCGTCTCCCTAACAAGGACATGAAAGAAATAACTAGAGCTGGAAGGTCAGTGAATACCTGTGGGGTCAGCAAATGACTCCAAGCTAGACCTTGTCTCACCTTTCCCAGTTACATCAATTAAGCCCCAATGAGAAATAGCTTTAACAATGTGGAGCTTCTGCCTCATTGTGTCACACTGACTCATTAAGCAGTGACCCTTGAGATGGAAATTAAAGTGACTTAAAATCTCAAAAAGTCTCACTTTTGTTCTCTGTTTAGGACATTGCAGTATTCTGACTAAGAATATAAATAATAATAATAAAATAATAATAATAATAATCTGTGATTTGCAAAATAAAGTAATCAGTTTATTCCCATAGAGTTTATTTCCAAGTTGGAATGCCAGATTTCTTGACTTCTTACCTGATTGTCTTGGGTCAAATTCATTGACTCCCTCCGCTTGTCTGTCCTCAGGTTTGTGGACGGGATCGAGACAGAAAACCAAAGTGGTTCGGCTCCAAAATTTGATTTTTCTCCCAGCGCAACTCAGAGTTTCCTACCCAGCCCCGATTCAGCTACCTCAGGTTAACGCACATACACACACATATATGCATACTATATATCAGACTGGACTGGATCCCATTAAAAAGAAAGGTTTCGAGATGTAGAGCTGCAAAGACACATTTATGTATTGCTCACTAATTCATTCTTGATTATCAGTCAGCTTACTTGCATGAATGTGTGTGTCCAATTCGTTATATGTCCCCAGGGGCCCATGATGAGGGTGACACCATGCAGACTATTGCTAAGCTAAAACATGAGGTAAGGTTACTCACACTAAGGTGTTATGGAGAAAAACTGACTTTGATTAAATAGTAAATTTAGAGCTTTAAGCCAAGATTTGACATTATTGTGTGACAGTATCCTAAAGTTGACAACAAGACAACCAGCATTTATGACTCTTGTGTCTGACTCCCCTCTCTCTAGATGAACGTCCTCTCCCGTCAGGTAACCGCTGTCAGTCAGGAGCTGCAGGAAATGACACGTCTTCTCAAACCACTCTTCCATAACACCTCCACGCTGCTGATACCCAATGCTGTGACTCCGCCTCATAGCGTGACATCACACAGCTGCTCCCCGGCACCACCCCGTCTTACCCAACACGCACCTGTGGACCGCTCAGACGATAAAAACCCTTCGTGCATCCTGGTACCAGGACCGGCCTATCCTCAGCTGAGCTTCACGAAGGTGTTAAAAGGAGAGTTTGATCCACTTCAGTGTTCAGCCTCCGGAATCATCACCTCCCACAATCCTCCAGTTCCTCATCAGGCTAGCGCCACTCCACCAGTGTCTCATTGCTCAGCTCCCCCGTCACTCAACAGCTCTCCCCATGAGCACACCATCATGCCACATCCCTACTCCTCCTCCTCCTCCATCCCCTCAATCTCTTCATCCATCACTCCCCTTTTGGTGGACATAGCAGGATCTTGTAGTGAGCCACAAACACAGCCTCAATCCCGTCCCCCGCTCCTGTCCCAGTCTGAGTCCCAGCTCCAGTTCCAGCCCGAGTTCCAGTTCATGTCCCGGTCTCATCCCCATTCCCTTTCCCAGCCTCAGCTCCATCCCATTCTCCAACCCTCCAGCATGGCAACCCGCTCCCGAGAACCCCTCCTGAACCTGCAGGAGTTGGAGTGGGGGGAGCAAACCGCTCAGCTCAGCTTCATCAACGAAGGACAACCCTCAGTCTGAACAGGGAAGAAGAAGATCAGGACTGAAAGACAGGAATAAACCAGCATGCCACACAACTTACTGCATGACAGACATTTGCCCAAAGTTTGGCATGTGAGATAAGATGTAAATGCATTAATTTTAAACTATTATAAACTGTGATAATGAGCACCCATTGTAAACAGATCTGACAATAAAATAGGTTGTTTTATAGTTTCATTTTGATTTGTTTGACAGGACAACACTTCTGCATACACTGAGTGATATAAAACAAAGAAGACTGAACTCTTTTAAAGGATACCTATTGTACTGCAGTTCCAGTCCTATATTGTAGTTATGTGATTCCTGTATGACAGCTTTGCATGATTCAAACTTCAGAAAAATCCTTTTCTATCTTATACTGGCCCTTCATGTAGGCCTCAAGGATACCTCCCGTCAAAGTCCACCATCTTCTGATTAACCAAGACCTGAAGCAGTTGCAGACCTGAAGCTGCAGAGACAGACTGAGCTAAATGACTATAAATACAACACCAACTCCATCTAGCTCCGTGTGTCATCAAACGGATCAGTTGAGAGTTCAGTTCAGAACAGAGGAAATTTCTTTTAAATACTTTTACCTCATTATCTGAAGCTTTGGGCCTGTTTAACATGAACATCCAACATCGTAACATTGTAGATAAGTCATAAAATACTGAAAGCCTAATAGGTCTCCTTTAACAGTTGATTATATAAAAGAACTCTCAGTAAGAAGCCCGATTTCTCCCAAATCTCCTTAAAACCACTGCTTGTTCCATCCAACATCCAACAAGGAAGAATCTTAAAGGACCAACGAGTTTGCAAATTTCTGCTCCTTAACTATAAACTGTGCATACATACATTATTATGGATTAATCTTCAAGGCACGCTAAGCAGTTTTAGTTTTTTGTATGTTTTTTAAAAAAATATTTATTTTACAGTTTGGTTTCTATTCAACTCTCAAGTCGTCAGTTTGAGCCCCTTGGCGTCACAGTTTAACGCACTGGGGGAAACCCTGTTGCATCACTTTTAAATAGTAAAGATAGGTGTAGGATATTTAACATATAGGTCCGACTGAGGAGTTGGTTGGGGTGAACGGGTGAGCCAGAAACTGGACTTTCAACCAGGAGACAAGGAAATTTGTGAGGTTTTGCAACACTAACAAATACTTTTATTTTGAAAGTCTAAATGGACGTTATTTATTGAGAGGGGAGCCCTAAAGGGGTACCCAGAGCCAGGGGATCTTGACCAAGCATGCAATGAGTTTGGATTGAGAATGTGTTGTCATATTCCAGGTACTTAATGCCCCCTTGAAATCTTGTTTCTGTGGACCTCCAGTGTGTTAACGCTCCACATTGCTGCAGTAGAAGTGTACTGTGGGGTGTGTCAGTACACAAAGTCAGAGTCTGAAGATTGATTTGAAATGTGTGCACCTCATAATATTTTATTTATCTTTGACAAAAATGAAAGTAAACCTCATGACTCAAGACCAAGTCGTGCGACTAGAGTTCCAAAACCGAAAAGTCAAGATCACAATCCCTCATGTACAGCACAGTGCACTCGTACTTTCAGACACTCCCACTCAGTGATGACACAACCCTGTAATTACTCATCAATCAGTTTTATTGTAGCTGCTGCTGTGTTTTGGTCTCTCAGGTCTCAATCATGAGCCAATCAGCAGCCAATGAAAAGATGAAACAAAAGGAAAGTGGCTACTCAGTTAGCTTTCTGAAAGACTGCACAGTGGGGCAGACGGCGCCCCAGTCCACCGGCTTGCGGTACTCGCCTCTCTCCAGCAGGTACTGGCGGCCCTTGAAGTGAGGGTGCTCGTAGAAGACCCACCAGCCTCCCAGGACCCTGCAGGAGTGAATCTCCCTCCAGTGGAACTTCTCCAGCACAGAGGGACAGTCCTCAGTCGCTTCAAACACCTGACCACCAAAGTCCCCTTTTACATAGAGCTGGATCTTATAAGGATCTCCACTGGCCTGGTGGAGGATGCCGGCAAAGGGGAATGAGAGAGAGGCAAAATGAAGAAGATATGATGCAGTAATGTTTTTTTATATACGTTTTGTTGCAACATCTTCAAAATCAAATGTCTTGGCAGCTTTTTTAATTATTTAACAATTTTAGGCAGGCGTTATTGCAGATTTTATAGACTGATATCCCTGAAAATGTGTAAAAATGAAGGAGCATAGCATATTAGCATAGCTAATGCCAAACGAGATGGTGTTGCATGAGTAAAACATTATGCTGTCGTCGCCACTGTATCCTAGAAACTTAGTGCATTCGAAGGCTTACGAAGTGAATCATCTTGCAGGAGCTGACTCTGTCGTTGAGGCCATTCCAGCTCTGAAAGTCGGGGTACTCGCCTCTGGTCAGGACGTACTGGTACCCCATGTAGTTTGGTCTCTCGTAGATCACCCAGGTCCCGCTATCCACTCGGGCTGAGTTACAGCGACTCAGGTATGAGTGGAAGTCGCTGCAGTCGCTGTCACACTCATACCTGCGACCCTGGTAGTTCTTGTCCTCGTAGAAAATGATCTGGCGGAAAGTACATGAGCGAATATCAACAAATGTTAAATACTTTTTAAAAAAGTGCTTGATAATATATGCATATAATATTTGTTTTGTTAGCTTGTAAAATAAGTTCAAGGCTCGTTGCCTATAAGGCCTCTAGATTACACTCAGTTTGCTGATTCTGAACAACACATCCTACTAAACACACAGAGTTTACAGGAAAGAAAACAGAGGATCCACAGGAGAAAGAAAGCAGGTTATCTAACTTCTGACCAGTTTTCTGCCTCCTAAATGTTCAGACTTAACCAAATTAAGCCTGCAAGCCCAAACCTGTATACACAAACTGTCAGAATAGGCAGAAAAACTGCTGTTTAACATACTACATCAAGACAGGTATTGTCTAATACAGTCTTCCCAGCTGTAGTCAATCAGAAGTGGAAACAGATTTGTGCCTCTCACTCTCTCAACATTAAATTCACTTTAAACAGTGAGGGCATGACATTTTCTGAAAAATAAATACCCAGGGATCTTTGAAACCCAGCAAATTCATTCAACCAACCTGACCACTGCTCTGAAGGCGTTTCCCGAATTCTCAAAATCAGGATGACAATCTAAACAAAGGTGGCAGCTGGAAATGATCGTACGTATGTCCATGCTCAATTTGTACAATGTGAACCAAAATTAAGTTACAATCAGTTACATTGGTTTTTGGTGTATACTGATGTAAATGAACTGGACCAGTGCTTGTACCACACAATGTCGCTCTTCTGATCTGTGAGGTATCAATCAAACAGATACACGTCCCCAAATGGCAATTCAGTGTGAAGACATTTTGAACAGCGATGCTGAGTGCCAAAAGCAAGAAACTGTCATGGCTACTGTTCACACAGACAGGCTAATATGTTAAAACCTAAACCTAACTGTAATCCTTCATCTCTACTCACCCTGCCCATCCCCGGGACTAGATGTGCTCCACAGTGTGGTCTCCCTTGAATGTGTGTGTTATGTAAAGTACTATGTGTGTGTATGTGTGTGTGCGTGTGCGTGTGTGCGTGCGTGTGTGTGCTCATATGCGCCCTCATTCTCTTTTTATACCCTCAGAGCCCTCTATAATTGAGACAAATGCTTTGTCATGAGAATGCAATCCAAAATTTGAGTCAGTGGTTCCATTGCTAGTCGTGTTTTCCAGAAAGAGGCTGTGGGATTACGCTGCAGAAAGACCTCGGCCACTGACCAAATCTTTATAGCAAACTGTAAACAAACTGCACACACACACACATACACACAGATATGCTTACATACATAGGCCTACTCATACAAATATTTTAGACCTCTATTTGATGATTGTATAAATGTTAAACTATCCTTGTCATGCAATGTGGGAACGAAACAACCACGTCAGCAGTCTGTGTACACCAGCAAGCTTCATCATCAGTTGCAGCACTGAGCTAAACTTAAACACACAGCAGGCTAACCTGTTTGAAGAGCAGTTTCTACCTGAAAACACTGTTCAGGTGGTGCAGTATTTTGTATGGACATGACAAGTTGAAGTCAATGCAGTCCATCTTAAGCTGCAGTTCCTCTAACGGCCTTTAGATGCCGACAGTGTTTCCCATTTTGTTTCCCTGCTGATCCCCCAACTGGTTTGGGTTCTCTGCAAAAAGATACTATTGGAAATATGGGGAAATATTATTTGAAGGGTTAATAACAGACTTCATCAAGTTACTGAACATTTATCAAGTTTATAAAGGTAATAATTCAGACTCAGAATCAGATTCCTTTATGATCATTGCACAGAATACAAAGAAAATGAGTGCAATTCTGACGATGCATTCCCACATAACAAACAAAACAAAAATAACAACAAAATTCAAAGAGTTTCAGCTAAACTACTATATATTTATAACTAAAATATATATATATAAGTGTGTAGATTGTTCTGATCTGTAAAACTGTAGATGTGAAACAGGACAGTACAACTTATTGTTAACAGCTAAGATAGTGTTGCACTCCAGGGTATTGCACATTTATTATATGTCAATATGTGTTGTAAAGTCTTAGTGGCCCAAAATAATTAAGCAAAACAAAATTAAAAGGGTAAGTTAACGGAAAGTAATTTAAGTACGAAAATGAAATGCGTTTAAGGCATGGTTTAGTTTAAGAATCTAAACTTAATTTAAACAAAATGAAACCAATAAAAAATTTAATTAAATTAGATCCTAAAAAGTGAAACAAAACAAAACAAATGAAACAAACAGTAAATACAGGAATGCTGCTATAAAACACTGGTAGGACTCCTAGAGTTATTTCCTCATTTACTGGAATTATTTAAATTCACTGAAAATGTTAGAAAGACATTTGAATGAATGCTGGACATAATACATTGTGGACGGGAGTGAGGAATAACTTGGCAGCAGAACAAAGTGGGTTTTAATTGTGTATGAAAATATACAATAAAATAATTAATGAATAAACTTAATGATCCGACAACGTGTGATTCCCTTAAACACCACAGGAGGGCAGCATTTCCAAAGTGAAAATACAACAACCAGCTCTCCTCAGATGTTTTTGCCACAGTTTTCTGGGATTTGTCAAAGCAAGGTGAGTGAGAGGAACGTTGTGTCACTGCAGCATTGAAAAATAAGGCATTTAGAAGATTAGAGCTGCAACGATCAACACAAAAATTAATCAGCGACTATTTTTAAAACGCTCTCTTAAATCAAAAATAACAAATATATGTCAGAATATGCTTCTTTTGCTCTTTTTTTTTTTTTTTTTTACATCATACTAAGTTGAATATCTTTGGTTTTTAAACTGTTGATTGTACAATTGATTTCTGCAGATATTTGATGACTTTGTCCATCACATAATCTACTAAATGATTAACTGAGTCACCTGGAAAGCAATTAACGATCGATTCATCGATCATGAAAGCAAGTGGGCAAGATCTGATTGGTGAGACACATTTCATACACAAAGAAACTGAACAAAAATCAGTAAAAGAAAGACAAACATCAAACCCTTTATGCACAAACATATGTCAGAGTTCACATGCCTCTGGAGCACATTGGTGGATGAGTATAGTCTGAATCGAATCCGAATCTCTCACACCAAAGAAATCACCCCACCTTACACTTCAACCCCGTCCCCCCCCCCTACACCTACTACAACCACACACTGAATGCTATGTAAGCAAACCTGAAAGGCCTAAGTTACACATAAAGACCATAAACACATTTTTCACATCAGTATTTGCTGTTTCGTGTAATAAAAGCTGGTTTTCATTGGGGCCTTGTGAAGGCACTCTTTAATTGCCACGAATGCCACCACACGCGTGCACACACATACACACACCTCTTGCTCATGGTGTGAGACTCACGGTGAGCTGTCAGAGATACTTTAGATGATGTAGGACAGACAAGTGTTGGTGCACACACACACCAACCACAAAGGAGGAGGAGCGGCAGGAAGGCAGACAGGCTGAGTGGTAATGATAGGTGACTATTCTTCCATGTAGAATAAATCATAGAAAAACTTGACCACTGCCGGTGAACACCAGTGCTGCTATTTGGAGAGACACACTAACCAACATATAAGTGATGGACGGGCAGAATATATGAAATAAATTCTCAGGAAACTACAGACATCTGTTTTTTAAAGTGTTTTTTATTTGTTTCCTCATAAGGACAATGACAAATCTATAATTCAACATTACAATCATAAATAAGGCGTCTTTATAGTTTGAATCCAACCAAGGACTACAGTGAGCTTCTGGTGAAATGTCTCAGTGACTAAAAGAATAAGGATCTTGAGGTAAAAGTCATTTTAAGATTTAGAACAGATTTAGGAGAGCAAATTACACACACTTCTGAAATTACATTCACATTGCAGAAAGTAAAAGTCAGAGATGCAGAACTGTAAACGTTTAACATCAGAGGTTCAAACATCTTATTGTTATTAATCAAAAACAAAATTCTTTATTTCTTCTTTCTCTTCTTTTTTTACCTCAAACTTTTTGTGTATCAAACATTGAGAGCTCCTGAAAATCTATCTTTCAGCCAACAGCTACACACGGTGCAGCAGACTCTCAGGTTGTACTTATCCAGACTGTTTTTTTTTTGACTGCAAATTTTATTAGTGGTGTTATTATTTTAATGAAAAGTAAGACAAACTGTTTTTTTATCATGTCCATAAAAGGAGGCAGGTAAGTAGGTGAAACAGGTTATATAGTGAAAGTGAGTTTGGTAACTCCCTTCTGTTACGTAGCAGATAATATACATTAATACAGAAGCAGTTATAAAAATGGTAAACGGAAATAAACTATATTCAGTGGAGCAGCACTGAGGATGAATTAAAAGTCTGATAGCTTGGAGGGAAAAGCTGTTCTGCAGTCTGGTGGTGTGGCAGCAGAAACTTCTATATCTCTTCAGGCAGTGGCTGGGGTGGGCACTGTAAAGTATTGCCATGTAAACGTCCTAAGTCTGATGTCCATGTATGAAAAAAGACATGTTCTACGTCACTAAATTAGTGCCCGTTCAAGAAAACCGTTCTGCTTTATAGAGCACGGTTCGCTCTCTTTTACATGGGCTCCCTGTGAACAGACCAATAAAAGCAAGCAAATAAATAGATAAGGTTGTCCAATCACTCAGGTCAAACCCCTGAGACAAGTAAAGTCACATGGTGGACTCAAAACTTTAAAAACCAACCAAAGAATCAGGAAGTCTGATCCTAAATGCTGCCTCAGTCCTTCTAAGTGGAACAGAAACATTTAAAGGACTTTTTAAGTGTTAGTGTACACCCCTAAACCTGCTCATTATAATAGTATAAGGCCAAAATTACAAATTGCATTGAAAGAGAAATTTTGTTAGGAATGTTCAACTCGAGTCAAAAAGTTCCCAAGTGCATATTTTTGGCCCTTTCAATCCTTTACTGTGAGATTGATTTTTAACCACCAGTAGGGGGCAGACGATCAGCTTCTCTATTATATCTACGCTGATCATTTGTAACTTTAAAAAATGTGTCTCTTCAGTGCTGAGGTTCCTACACAAAGCATCACAGTATCTACAAAGACCTGTGGCTTCTGATATAAATCACCTTTTTCTAATCCCTCTCATTCTTCTGGTCCTTCTGTACTCTGCTGAAGTGACATCTTGAAAATCAATTATCCTTTCTAAATCTGTGATCCCATTATTCATTTAGTATAGGCCTACGGTATTCTACAGTAAAGAAGTAGCTCTTACCCACATACTTTGTATTTTTATTGATTTGAAACAATGTACTCCACTGGAGAGCTTAAAGATTATTATTTGAAGAGAGGAATAAATGTAATTCATGTTTGTCAATCTGTCTTCTGGTTTCCCTCCCAAACCCTCCCTCCCTCTCTTCCTCCCTCCCTCTCTACATGTGTCATTTTACTGCTCTTTACTCAGCAGGCAGCAGCAGTCAGTCCTCATCACTCCTTGTCTTCATGCCTCCCTGCTCGTTCTGCCGGTGTGCTGTTTTTGTTACGCAGGGAAACGCCGGAAAATTCATATTCTCTCAGGCTGGATTCACTCGTTTTCACCAATGCGTGGAGTTTATTCCCTGGCAAGCACGGTGACTTCTTAAAAAGTGAGTGAGCATTTACTGAAAAAGTTCTCCACCTGCAGGTATGTAACTTATTTAAAACTATATACAAAAAACCCTAAAGTGTCATTTTTAAAGAGTTAAAATTGAAAAACAAAATTATAAAAAAGCAAATACCCAGACGTACAATGAACACATCAGGACACCAGAGATCACAGTGTCAAGCTTTATGGAAGTTTTAGACTAATTTTCATGGGAATATGCATTGAATATTTGGACGTAAGTAAATGTCAAACTATATACAAATAATAATTGATCTTGTGGACTTAAACTGGTTGGTTTAATTGCAGTTAAGTAAGTGGGAATCCAAAAACCTTCACTGAACTACAAACAAATGTAACCGTGATCATATAAAAACCTGCTTTTCTATCATTTTTAAACAAAAATAGATATTAATAGCATCACTACAAAAACAGAGTTGACACTTTTTAGGAGATATGATTAAAACTAAGCTTGTTTCCTTTTTAGAAAATTAAGGTAATGATCATAATAATAAATTAGAAGTTGTTGCATTATCCAATATTTGCACGCTTAGACTTTAATTAAAGCTACATAAGGTCAGTTCATGTGATGGAGATGCTTTGAATATTTATTAATATTATTTATTTAAAGTCTATTTAAGTTTTAATAGATTTTTTAAAACCGTGTCATCCTAAAAGTAGTTTCTCTAATCTTTATGGAGCGACGCTTTCTCTTCTTTTCACAGCACTTACATTGCAACTCTTACTGTTTCTTGTTTTGCTTTAATAAAAATACCAATCTTTTTATGTGGGTTTCAAATAACTTGACAACCACTTTGGGGCACATCACTACATAACTATTTTCCCCCATGTGTTGTGGAAGCTTAATTTTAACTCACAATCTGTCACATCCTTTCTCTTCACACAGTCCTTGTGGATTGGCACTAGGGGTCATAGATAATTAGAAATAGAACAAATTTTCAAATTAGCTTTTAAGATTTTGCAATGGAAATTTCAAAGTTTATCACTTCAGCCAACTCTTCTTCATAGCCACTTGAAGTAATAAAAAAAAAGCACAAGGCTTTACATGTTGTTACAAACAATTTAAATGATTTTATTAACTGAAACAAATTATTATTATTATCTTTGTCAGTCAACATTTTCAGTTATTAGAAAAAACTTTGAAACTACTCAAACTTTCACTATGGACCCCAAGCAGCTATTAAATAGAATCCAGCTCCAAACAGCCATTTGGCCTATCTTAGAAGTTTCTCTTAACAAGACCCCTCACACCAAACTCAATTCATAATTCCTAAAAAAAAACAATAATGTCTTCTTTAAAAGGACGAGGCATCAGTATTTTTATCCTTTAGTTCAACTGACCCTTTGTCATAGACATGTCATTAGTTGAGCACAGCTGCAGCTAATAACATCATTAGCAGCTAGAACCTTTGATTTAGCTAGTTTGCAATTGAGCATTATCAGGGGAATGCTGCTTTGTGAACGCCGTTTTTGTCAGAGCTCATTGGCATATATTGTCAATAAATAGCGGTTCATTTGGCACAACTTGAGTCAAACGGAGCCATTATTCGCCTAATTTTATTAGCAACAGCTGTGTTCGTCCATATCAGGTGAAAAGCCTCTGCTTCCAGAGTTGCTAATATCCGTGATGCTGCCGAGGAGAGCGAAGAGAGTATGGAGAAACTGTTACAAAAGTAAAGATTTAACGGCGATACAGTAGGTAACCACTTGTAGGTACATGCCGAATTTACCAGAATGCCATGAAGATTTAGTCAGTATTAAAGATATGTTTAAATGTGCTGATAATGTTATAAATAATGAACAGATTATTATTTGAGAGGTATTTCAATGAAATTCGTTGCGTGTTCATGCGTGCCAGGAGCTACATCTCTACTGAAAGACTCAGCTGCCTCAGCAGTTAATCCATTAAAAAAAAAAAAAACAATCTGACATTATGAGCATTTTGGAAACAAAGTATGACTTAATAAAGTTATGTGATAATATGGTGTGGTAACATAATAGAGAAATGTGCTCCTTTGATTCAAGGTAAGGCAAGAACATCTGTAGCCAAGGAAATGATCATGATGATCATGACATGAATGTTATTAATACCACAGACTCATACATGAATGACTTAAATGTAGGATACTTCTTTTACTTTACATAAGCAGGGGAACTGATAAAGGGTTTCAGGAAAATAAGACAAACAGAAAATGTACATTATGTGCTTGTTCCCTTTTACATTTTTCCTCTATTATCTGACAGCTTCCTGATTGAATCAGAAAAAATGTGGTTTTAGAAAGGATTCTCATCCAAAGTTTAAAGATTAATACAAATAAAGCCTGCTAAAGTAAGTGGATAACGGATCATTTCCCTCAGACATTGCATAGTGTTTTGTTAAAGACTGAGGAAAAAATTGTTTCCTGATATAGCCTAGTGTAAAATTTCAATTAATTTTTACCAAATGTAGACTTTGTTGGGTTTTTGTTTTGTTTTTTTTTTGATATGTGAAGACTGGATCAAAACCTAAATTTCCCCAAAAGAAGTTGGAGCTGAAACTTAACCAAATATTAATTGTGATGATTTTGTTGTTGTTTGACCCAAATAGAAACTGTCTGGTATCAGAGCTGTCTCTCTCCATAGTGAAGGTTTATGGCCATGAGAATACATTGCTCTTTAATGTGTGTAGCCTACTTGCATGAGATGATGAGGCCCTCTAATGTCAAGTCTGGTGACTCTGTTGCTTCTGGTATTAAATAAACTTGTACTGCACTTCTACACATTTGCAGTAAGTAGATTCTTCATCAACTACTAATTGAGGCAATGAGTGTGGGGTTTCACTGTGTCGTAAGAGCTCACTGTGAGGCTTGTTGAGCAGCTTTAAAGGTGCCCTGTGGAGTTTTCTTGTAAACAAACAAGTTATGTTTATAGTCAGTGTTACTTACCAAAACACACTGTGTATTCTCGAGATCTAACTAGAGTGATGAATGCTTTCTCTTTAATCCATAAAACACTTGTACAGCTTTTTATTTAATTTAATTTTTTTTTTTGCACATGCACATGAGACAAACATAAGGGGGACCCTGATAATCTTACCTCATGGTTTCAGTCTACATGCTTGTTCAATTGCCTTGAATTCACTCAAGGATGCCTTGAGCTCTCTTTAAAAACCACTGGAAACTCCTCAAGGCTCCTAGAACCCTCTCTGGGTACCCTGCCCACCTGCCCACATACTTTTAGGTGTCACTCTTTCTAGTGAACTAAACTATAGTAAAATTCAGCCAATCATACTTTAGGTGCAAACAACTCAAGGACCCCATGAAGCCCTTGGATGTCATCAAACTCCACTTTAGTATACTTAGAGAATTCACAGTTAATTTAATTACAGTGAAAACCCAAAATGCCCGCTAAATTAAACTCTGTCTAAATGAATCTACAGCATTGTGCAGCAGGCGGAGGTTTTCAGTGTGTTTCTACATGATTAGTTCGTTGGAAGCTACTGAGTGTGACTTTACATTTGGCCTCCATGTGTACAAGTAAAGTAAAGGGAGTTTATGTTGGGAGTGTGTGGTCTCTTGGCTGTATACCCTCTGAATGTGATGCTTGAAGTGGTTTTATGTGTGTCTGTGAGTGAGTGAGACACTTTTTACTGGCCCAATCAAAATAGGGTCTTTTCCCCTTTTATTTTTACTCAATCACTGCTGTGAAAGTATTTATACTAGCCTATAAATCACTGTATTGTTACCGTTTGACATGAAAACAAACTTCTTAAAGCTCAAATGAACATGGCAAGTCAAAGTATGACTTCAAATTGAAGAAATAACTTTGTATTTAACAGAATGAGAATTGAAATCCATAGGGTAAATAAATGAACAAAAGTTGAATTCCATTTAGCTGCATCAGTTTCAAGGTTCTGTTATTGTGCATGCTGGCTCACTGTCACACTGTCATGGCTCATTAGGACATTTGCATTAAGCGGAGCCATCGTTAATGTTGGTATTAAGACCTTCTCCTGCTATGACAAGTCAAAATGTCTTTTGTGAAAAAGGCCTAATATGTCTTTGACCTGCTGACATCAGCTGTAACTTGGTATCTTCTCTGGTGAAGCAGCCAGATTCACGTCTTGCTCTGGATTTTTGCTTTCAGTCTGGTCTTTGACTCAAGGTTACGACTGACTTGACCGAGAATATTCAACAATCTGGCACTAAAAACCCCTTTGTTTATGTGTTTTGGATCATTGTCCTGCTGTATTGTGCTGAAACTGAAAAACTAAAAGGACTACACTGTTACCGCTGTGAAAATCTCGCAAACATGTTTTTAAAGCTGAAAGTGAGGAACCTCAAAACCCAAGGCACACCATGTTGTCCTATTACTGTATGTACTGTTTGTGTGTCTGTTCTGTGAGTGTTTTTCAAACACCACAAAGATCTTCCACCCCCCCCTTAGAATTTTATGTCTCCTCATTAATGACTTAAATATCAGTCTGGTTAGAGGAGAAGTATGAAGGAGGGAAGGAAACTTATTATAATTAATTGCCCCAAATATTCCAAAAATGTGTTTATTAAAAACAGACCAAACACAAATTGAAGGAGAGAGAAGCAGTTTCTGTAATGACATGCAATGTAATCATTATACACTTTGATTTCTTTCTAAACTGGACCTGTGTCGAGCTAAAATGAATATGAAACGAGTTTAATTGGCATTGTGTCCTTGTCTGGTGTGCGTTGATTTGAGGAAATGAATTAGATGGAAATAAAGTATGTAGTTATTTTCCTCCCTGGAGTGAAATTAAGTCTCACCAGGGGAAGCAGATTTTTTGGGGGAAATTTCAGATGTGTTTTGGTGCACTGGAGAATGCTCAGTAATCATTAAATCTGTTTTATGAAAAAGGATTGATGGGTAAATTAGCAAAGGCAGCGTGGGAGGGACAGCTGCACCCAGAGGGACAGAGATCAGCAGCAGGATCAACATGGTGGTCTTTTAGTTACAAAACTGGTATTTAATCTTGTATCATAGAAAAACGACGTGTAATTCTACTCGCACCAAATCAAACATGTCAAACAGGACATGTTTGTGAGGAATCCTTGTCCATGCTGCTGCCATAGACAGTATATTACTGGACGAAGCCACACCGCTGATTTGAATGGACAGCAGTGAAGCCAGTTTTGGACCAATGGCTACTACAGGGCTACTTCCTGTTGGTACCAACATCTACTGCACATGATCGTGTAGCATAATCGTGGTTTGACGTAGAACAGCGGCAGAAACACCATAATTCTGGTAGCTGCATAGCTGTGCCAACAAAAAGTTTCATGGCTCCGAGTGTTTGACTCGGATCGTCACTGTTTAATCAGCCCACCTACGAGGCTCACCTGTCAAACACCAAAGCAGTGTCACTGATGGCCGAATAGTCTTTTTAGATTCGCTGAGAGTTTTTATAATCCAAGTAATACGATTACATCTGTCATGTGCGACGGGATGTCACAGGGTTTTGACGTAATTTTTGGGCCTACATGGAACCGTCCGTGCAGGCTTTGGTCGGCTTCACTGTTTCAACTGTGTCTGCTGCACTGGGGACTGACACAGGAGGAGTTCTCCAACATGGTAGAGGGCACAGCGGACAAATCAACAATGAGCATACAAGAAGCCACTGTAGACAAAGAAAGCAGTAAAAGCCACACCTGGGCTGAGTTCAGCGCCGACAAAATGTTTATTTCAATGGAAACATGGTGCCTTTAAACCATTTTGTACGCAAGCACCCTGATTTTTACTGCCTTTTTAACACCGCTGTGTTTACAAAGTTGTAAGCGGTTTGAGTAACACCTCTGACACACCCATTGCGCAACGTTTCACGCCGTTTTGTGGAAATGTGACGCTCAATCAGAAAATGTTGCAAACAGTGCAGAACGTGTTCTCGCTCCGGATGTTTCTTTTCCATGTTTCCCTAACCCGTTTTCTGCTTGCTTCCTTGTTCATCTTGTCTTTATACTTTTGTTTATCTGATCATCACTGTGTTTTGAAAGGCGGCGGAAGAGGAAGTGACTGAGTGGGCGTCATTGCTACACTTGACAGGTCGCTATGGTACCGACTTGTCAATCGCAAGTGAAGCCAATACAGAAGTGCCTTTAACCAGAAGGGGCCGACTCCACTGGTTGAAAAAAGAAGTTCAACTGTATAGAAATCAATGAGAAAATTGCCCTATTTATTACCTCAGTAAACACTTTTCTAATGAGCTCAAAATGAAGATACAGCAAGGTACGCTTTTGGGCTTGGCTACCTTATGAGTGACAAGTCGCTACCACAGCGAGCTGTCAGGAGTATTAACAATGGGTATCCCTTCCCCGCTCCACCCTCTCGACCAAACTGTAGTTGGTCAATGGGTAACAGTTTCATCCCAATCCAAGTTTGGAGTGAGAAGCACAGAGATAAATTTGATATGTCTTCTGTGCGTGTTTAAGGGATTGTCTGGAAAGCTGTGCTAGATAAATCAAATCAATGAGTCTAAGGGCAAATTCTTAAATCAAATTTATTTAAATCATAATTTCTCAGCTAAATGTAGTAACGAGGGGTAGATTGCAATGGGTGTTCATTCTCTCATAAGCCTTAGACGTGCTCCATACTGTGTCACTTTTTTGTGTTGTTTGTGTTGGACAGGCTTTTTTAACAGCAGCTATTAATTTTTGCATGTGCGTTTTATTATAATCATGTGTCGCTTTTGGGTTCAGACTCGTATGTCACTGCCGGCTTTACAGTCATACCAGTGGAAACCACACACTGTGAGGAAAATCACAAAGCAGAGAGAGCAGACAGCTATACTGAGGTTATATAGCATGCATGATGCTGCAGATTTTGGATGCATTGTTCATAGATACATTTATTTTTTTTATTTTGAGGCTTCGCTAGCTTTAAAATATTTAACTTAGAGTAAACCAGAGCAAAGAAACATTTATATAGCTTTTCATGAGGTACTAAAACCAAACAAACATGAAAACTTGATGTTTATTTGGCTCTGTAAGGAAAGGTAATGCCACCAAATGTTTGCTTTTTTGTTTAGTTTTATAGAATAGGGTTATGCAGTATCCTAACTACGTGGGGACCTGAGATGCAAACATTTAACTTGACAATGTTCAAGTTGGCTTCAAAAATGAAGCTACAGCAAGGAGAGCATTAGCTTAGCATAAACACTGGAAACAAGGGGAAACAGCTAGCCTGGCTCTGTTCTAGGGAAACAAAATCCCAGCACCTTTAAAGCTCATGAATTAACACATAATATCTCGTTTAACCCGTAGAAAATTGACATGTGGTGGTTTTATGGTGCCCAATGACTTCTAATAGTCTCTGCCACCTCACAGTGACGACAGACTGCAGACCTGTCCTGCTGTGTCATGTCACTATGTCTGTGTTTGTTCAGTCATGTCAGTCAGTATATTGTTGCACTGTGTCCCACTGTCATGTCTCTTTGTCTCATGTCCTGTTACGTCAATTTATACAGCCAAAAAAAATCAGATCCATTGTACTTCACAGTAGTCTGCTCACCTTATGTCATCATGGTAGCTCAGTGACAGGAACGTCATACCTAAACCACAGGTTCCCCATGTAAATGAGATTATTTGATTACTTGAAACACCTTACCACATAAATTAGCACATTAATAAAGGAAAAGGATTTTCTGCTGCAGTATCTTCATGATTTAACTCACATAGTTGATAAAACCATCTTTATCTTAAAAAAGACCTGTATGTTGACATAAAAATCTTATTTATCTATATTTTTTTGAAAAAGGATGCGTCCATTAACATTATATGGACAAAATTAATGGGTCAACAACAGATTACTTTTATGACATCCCATTCTAAATCCATACGCTTTAATATGGAGTTGCTCCACCCTTTGCAGCAATAACAGCTTCCGCTCTTTTGGGAAGGCTTTCAACAAGATTTTGGAGTTTGTCTGTGGGAATTTTTGCCCGTTCAACCAGAGTAGCATTTGTAAGGTTTGGTGCTGATGTTGGACGAGAGGGCCTGGCTCGCAAGCTCCGTTCTACTTCATCCCAAACTGGGAAAACCATTTCTTTATGGAGATGGCCTTTTGCAGGGTGGTATTGTTATGTTGAAAGAGGACAAGGGGGAAAAAGCCAAACAAAAAGTGTTTTTTTAATTACTGTCTAAAATTGTATGCTGTAGCATTAAAATTTCCCTTAAAGACCACACCATTTAAAAAAAAAAAAAAAAGTTACCTACCAAAAATTAGTACTGGGATTTTTACAGTACCTTTGTCAGTATAGTGTATGTAATGCCCTCATTAGTATAAGTGAATATCTAATGTTAATCATGGTGAAACAGTATGTAGCTGAAGTGCAACAAAAGCAGTCGAGAGGAGAACATAATTCTCATTTGGTTGTATTCTTGCCTGCAGTATACAGTTTCATACTATCCTTAAACATCCTCACGTCTGTCATTATAACGTGTCGTTTACTCCTCTGTGTCTAAACAGTGAATGATAGACTTGTCTGTATTTAGTCTGAGTGAACGCCACTTGTTGTTGACCTGTGATTCGTCCCAGATGCCTCTTGCTTCTCTGCCTGCTGTGGTCATCCCTGGCTCTCTTGTAGCATCGTGTATAACAAAGAAACATGTTCACCGGCTAGGCAGGAACTGAACAACAAAAGCGACAGTTGTTGACTTGTTTTAGTTATCAGTCCTGAGTCTTCTTCTAGGGGAGAGATACTGATATAATAACTATACTCCTCACCCCTCTTTAACTCAAATCTTAAAAGTGGTGAAATACACATAATCGTCTGTTTTCAGGGATATACAAGGCACTCAACAAACTAATTCTGTGGATTCTTTCTTATTTTTAACTGTTTAATGCCAAAAAATCTAAGTTCTAAAAAGAAACACATTTTGTCCTTGTCAGTGAACCTTGATGTGACCTTGACTGTATGTCATTTTAAACATTAAAGTGCCTCTGTTTCCCCCCCCCCCTCCCACAGCTTCACACACTGTGCTGGGTGCTTCTGGAGTTTTCAGCGGGATGGAGCAGCGCGGAGGTGCGGGCGTGGGAACAGAGAGCCCCGGCCTTCGGGACAGCGCCAGCCCGGACGAGAGAGGGGTGAGCCCTGCTTCCAGTGGCCCCCCGCCGTGCAAGTTGAGCTGTCCGGAGGTCAATGGCAGCCCAGCAGCTCCGCGAACCAGACAGAACGGCACACCACTGAGACCGCTAGGAGGTGGGGCATAAACACACACACGTACTACTTGGATACAGAGCATGTTTGCAATTATTATTGTAATATTAAACTAACAAATCTCTTATTTTTGAGATGATGTGTAGGCGTCAGTATGCCTCTGTCCAAGTGCTTGTTGGATGCACATCATCTGAAACCCCCCTTCATTCACACCTTTCCAATTATGGGGGCAGCTTGGGGACTAATCAAACATGTCAAATCCTAATCCTTTGAAACCAACAATATGACACAAACTCCATGCAATGTAGTTGTGAGATAGTTGGCAGCATCTAAACTTCTCTCACTCTTACCTTTTTATTTTTGACATAACTTCTTCAAGTTTGGCAGTGGTCCTCAGTTTGTGAGAGAATTAATAAAGTGTACTTTAAGTCATTATAAAATGTGCTAAAATCCTAGCATAAAGACTTCTGTCACTGCCAAATAGTCTGCCAAGGACATGTGGATGATGATGATGATGTCTACCGTCTGTGGTATTGGTGGCCACACACACATTCTGCATTGGTATTACAGATCAGCATGTACACTCTAAAATACCGAACACAGAAAATACTCACGCACATTTGCCCATTATTCTCTCATGCAGTTGAAAACATCATCATGCATCATCACACAAACATTGTAACAGTACACACACACACAGACACACACACACACACACACACACACACACACACACACACACAGACTCAGATATTCGGCTGGGTTCCCTCCCTCCACCCTTTCACTGAGTTGTTGGCTTATTGACCGATAGCGTGCCTGATGCTGCTGTGGTTTGGCTCCGGCCGATGTGTCGTTGCCTCGTCAGGAGGAGGATTGATAGCTTGTTAATTAGCAGATCCTGTGGGACAGAGCAGTGGACTGGATGGGTGTGAATGGTTCCAGGCTGGGGAGGAGCTCTCGATACTTGCCCGAGTCTAGACCGACGCACAGAAATCGGTCTCACCACTGTGAGTTATGGCATCGATCCTGAGTGCTAAATGATATAGATATTATGTCCAGCAGCGCTTTAAGAGCGGTTCTGGGAACACGTCTTATTCCTTGTGGGTTTTAATATGTGGTGCAAACACAAATGCAGTTGTACGATCTACAGTGCCTTACATTCACACTGGCAGCTGCCCAGTTTAACCAGAGTTTCCTACTGAGACCACCAAGTAGCTATACTGCAGCAACATTGGCGAACATCACCAATCAGACAGAAATGAGTTGAAAACTGTGGCAGACAGCTTTGGTTTCTGTAGGAGTCCCTCTCACATACATGCTGTTATACAACATGGATGACAAAAAAGAAGCTTATTAACCCCCCAGAACAACTCCTCATCTCTAGATTTGTGTACACTTTCTAGAGACAAACATGTGCAAATTTCAGCTTATGTTCTGTAAAGAAAACAAGGATTTTTTTCAGGGGTAATTTCCTCATTTGAAGGTCTAAGGAGGGAGGGTGTCATATGCTATACAGATTGTAAAGCTCCTCGAGGCAAATTTGCGATATTGGGCTATATAACTAAAAAATACTCAACTTGAATTATCTCTTTGTTGAAAAACAGTGAAAACAGAACGGACAGACTCACTGAACCAGTTAAGATGCTTCGTACCTCCACTGTAGTCGCTTAAAGAGTAAAAAAGGATCCCACTTTCACTTTCTCTCCCAAAATTTTCCAAACTGATCCAGAGATTAAATCAGGAGCTAGCAACACTACTTGTGTAACTTATAGACTCCCATCGGCTGCCAAATAAAGAGGCGAATAATGAGAAAATGTTTCAACCCTGAAACTGAAACTGTTACTCTTTTTGGATTTCAAATTTGCTTTTACTACTTTGTCATTTCCGTACAGTCTGAACTAACTCATTTCTAGACCATGATGCTGCTGCTCAGACAAACAGCTGTATTCATCAACTATCTTCAGGATATCCAGCTAACGTTCATTTGGTGACCATTTTTGGATGTCATGTTGAATAGGAAAGTGTTTTTTGTATCTGATGCATTTTGTCCCAGAAATGCCTGAACAAATTGGGCGACCCTGTTTTCTATTCATCTAAAACTGTGCAGAGTCTTATTCAGATGAACAAAACCTCCAACCCAAAGTAACCCTTTAAAGGGAAAAAAGGAATACCAAAAAAAGAAGCATATGGAGAATATAAATCTGAGAAAACATTAAGCAACTTCCAGGTGCCACCTAACACTGGTAAGATCTGGGCCTCACAACCTCCTGTTTACTCTAAAGAGCACATACGCACAAGAGGCTCGTCCTAATGGGGCTTAACAGGGCTTAACCCTCTCCTCCTATAACTCTCTGTCTGTCTGCCAGGTTTGATGATCCCAGTCTACTGTGTGGTGGAGCATGCAGATGTGGGCGTAGCTGGTGACTGTGAGGGACACGGCGACCGTAACGCTGAGTTTGTGTTGGTCCGTAAGGACGTCCTCTTCACGCAGCTGGTAGAGACAGCACTGGTGGCCCTGGGATACTCGCACAGCTCAGCTGTACAGGCAAGTGGTAAGTAGAGTCTGGGTTTAAGCAGGTGCTCGTTCAAATCAATATATTCAGACTCTCACTAGCACTTGGAAATTGTTTTAAAAAGTGGACACATTATTAGTATAATCATTAATTATTTTAAATATTAAGCAAATCTACAACAAGTTGAAATCCTTTGTCATTCACATTTAACAAGTTTATTGGAGATTATTTATTGGAGATCACCTTTCTAATTAAAACTTGTGCAAAAAGTCACTTGTCTTATTCTCTATAACCACGTGCATCAGACTGTTAATGTAATGAGCGGAGTGTATTGTATTGCCCTACGCTCCACATGAATGAAGGGCTGATCTGCAGGGAACAGCACTCCTTAGTCCTGAAATTATGCATCTGCTCAGAAATCCCCTCTTCTGGATTCAGAGGTTTAAGTATAGCTTATCCCTGCATGAAAAAGGCTCAAAGTTCAGCCATATAAGCAAGAGGACACACAGCACATGTTGACAGTGCACTATAATGTCAGTATTAAAGAAATCCTTTTCGGAAAGAACACGTGCAACAGTGTTGAAGTGAAAGAAACATTTGTCAGTGTCTAGAATAGCAAACTTTAATCCAGAATAAATCAGGGTCTGATAACCTAAATACACAACTTTGAATGTATTCTGGTGGTAACTTCAGTTTCTCCATTAAGAAGATATTAAAGAGACCTTTGTCTTAAGGCATATTTGCTTGATTGACAGCCAGGGTGGTTTCCACTTCCTGCTCAGCTCCACCCAGGCTCCACTTGGACAAAATTAAGATTTCTTGGCCTCAAGAGAAGGGCGAGCAGTGAACCCAAATCCCAAGCTTCAGTGATGTCATTGGTCATAGTTATTGATGACTAAATATTAAACAAGAATTAAAACAAATTCAGTTGACTCTCATTTGTTGACAAAACTTCCTCTGCCTCTTTACGTCACATCTGGGAAACATAGGTATCCAAGCATTTCCATTATTACACTATAATGGGAAACATCTCATGTTTCAGTCTTTCTTACCACTTTGTTTGGTAATTGATGAGTAATTAATTATTTCCAGCAGCAGCTGAATAGAGCATAACTGGTTTCCAGATGGGCGGGGTTTGCCACATGGGTCCAATGAGTACAGAAAAGTTGTTTACCAGGAAGGTATTTTATAGATAAATCTGTCTCATCGCTCTAACACTTATCTCCTGAAGTGATTCAATTCACCTTAACACCAAGTCTGTATCTGCACATCTCAGACCAGCGCCAAAACTTTTTTTTTCTCATCGTTTTGAGATCAAACCAAGAAGGCAGACAGAATCCAGTCAATCATGAAACAACAGCCTTCACACAAACACAGAGTAGAGCAGTTTGACATTCCTGGTGTGTCCCGTAAACACAGGGCACTCTAACCGAGCTGCCGACGCCCTGCGACCCCCCTCGCCTCCCCCAAATGGCTAGGTTTTGTTCTGAGAAATAACCCTTTTCTTTTCAAATAAATAATTTTTGGCTGGAGTCATGCATTTTCCCCAAGTGTGGTCACAACCAAAATTATACAGAGTCTCTTCTATTTTCTTCTGCGATTGAATTGCATCTTGCATAACTTTGGCTGGACAAGTATTTTTAAACTCTTAACTGGCACAGGGATTTTTCTTTAATTAACTTGAACATTATGGCTAATTAAAAAGAAGCTATTTCTTGTTTAGTAACTGGTTTCTGCTCTGGGTTTAACATGGGCTTAGTTGAATTACTGAGCAAAAATTCAAACTAACTTTAACTTAAAAACATGTTTTGGGAAGTTTTCTCTGATATTACTCACTTAAAAATAGTTTACCATGTTTTAAGGCTGGAAACCACTAGAGGATTCAAAAAATAACCCAAACCTTTTCTTAAGGAACAATATCTAAATATAGGACAATATCTTAAATGCACTTCCTATTGTGAAAGCTGTTTTACTGCTTCAGTGTTAATCTTACATTTGTCTTCCTGCATCATTTCTAAACTGAATTGCCATTTTGTTCTTGTTTGCCAATTTGCTATGAGTTGTAAACATTTTCATGACATTGGAAGAAATATGTTTATTTAATAAGAGTTTCTGCAGCTTCACATACAACAACCTGTACAGCTGTGTCAGTCTCATCCAGCTCGTTTGTTTTTCAACCAGGGAAGGCACCACCACTGGCCACAAGACCAATACAATTGTATCTGTAGAGGGGGAAAAAAGTGAGATGTGGGCGGTGAATCAAACATATGAAAGCAGATAAATGTTTGACTCCAGCTGGTTAGGTGCTTTAATTTATGCCATAGCTACTGAAAAGCAATACTGATTTATGTGACCAAGGAAATATAATATTATAAATTAAAGCTGTATGAATTAAGCTGTATGAAAAAGAACTGATAAATGATTTTAGGTGTAGATATTTAAGAGTTTAAAAAATCTTATGTGTATGTGTTTTAATATAAAAACAGTGAGCTGCATTATCTCAGTCTGTGGGGCCTTGGCTTGGAAAGTGGATGATCGTCGTTTAAGTGACGGACCGTGTTCCAAAGGTGCCTGAGCAAGGCTGAACCCCTGAACCCCTAACTGCTCCACGGACACTGCACACTGGCTGCCCACTGCTCCTAACTAGGATGTTAAAAAAAGAGGGCCTACAAATTTCCCCTCTAGGTTTAATAAAATAAACATGAACATATGAATATCATTTAAATTTTGTCATTAAAGAACTGACACCAAAAAATGTACTGTAGTTGTGGTGAGGGGGAAATGTTACAATGTGCTCTCTGGACAAACAATGTTATCGATACAGTATTTTTTTAAATCACCCCAAACAATTCTTTGGCATTTTTGTACTGGAAGATAATTTTATTTAGTTGCGAACATGTAAGAAAGATACAAGATACTGATATGGGTGATATCAAATCAGCTTATAATATTGGGCATTTGTATGACATTTGGGCTCTAGAGATAATTGTGGCTTGGTTGGTAAAATGAGATTTGATTAATGTGCTTAATGCTACAATATTCATTGCACTGACGACACAACTTCTTACTTCTGTCACAGAATTTATTTTCGGCCAGGGAGAGTTTGAAATGTTAATGTATGTCTGCAACTTCATCCCAGTAACCAGTTGATGACATGTCAAAGTATTAACAATCATTTTTAAAGCAAAATCAGCTGCAGGACACACAATAACTGCCAGTTCTGAGAAGAAATATGGTGCTGTCAGACAGGAAAACATGACCTCACAGTGTTTATTCAGTACATCAACATCAAAACACTGCACTCATTCACAGCCTGCTTTAGTCTTTAATGTTGAGCTGATTTTATATTTCTCCTCTGATTAATCAACTGTCCCAAGAGAGCAGCCTTTGTTCTTTTGCCCCTATCACCACCACCCTCATGCAACGAAGACACCCACACACACACACAAGATTGAGGCTGGCAGGCAGGGTCTGTGTTTGATTTAGCAGATCCTAACGCGATTAGGCCTGTTTAGATTTGCAATTCCAGTCACGGTTGTAGGAAGGCCAGGGGAATGTTCAACCCCACGAGGATGCTCCAAGACTGGGAGCGCTCCCCAACGCACCCAACACAAGCAGGTTGGCTTTACGTCGAAAAAGAAAAGACAAGAACAGGAAAACTAGATTCTAACAATGCAGTTTTCTTATTTTAGATCAGTGCTTTTAATCAGACAGTGACAACATGATTTAATTGTGTTTTTGTTGTCCTGTTGGTTTGTTTTCTCCAGGTATCATTAAAGTGGGCAGGTGGAAACCGATGCCCATCCACTACTTAACAGATGCTCCGGAGGCAACAGTGGCTGACATGCTGCTGGACGTTTACCACATGGTCACATTGCGGATCCTACTGCACAGGTCAGCCGTGTGTGTGTGTGTGTGTGTGTGTGTGTGTGTGTGTGTGTATTAGGTTTTCACATGATATGGGGTTAGTCAAGCTGCTAGTTGTTGTTGTTATGGACTGATCTTTTTCATTTAGACTTTTTTCATACCGAAAAAAAGAAATAAGCATAGAAGTTTCCTTTTTTTACCTCTTATCAGTGGTTACTATTACAACACTGTCCTAGACATGGCTGTATTACAAATCAATTGTGATTTGTTTGGGACTTTGCAGTAATGAAGCTGCCATGTGTAGTCTGCTGTTGATGGAAACTTTATGGCATAGAGTAGGGGAGAGCGAGGTAAGTTGTCTCGTGTGTAAGTTGTCACACTGCTAATAACTCCAACACTAGTGGCTCTATGACAAAAATCAAATAGCCATTTTGTGTGACTTCTTTTTCTATGTTCAATTTCCTGTTCACATGTGGTCATCGTCACTCTAATCAGAGGTGAGCACAATTTTATAATTTTTTTACTTCAAAAGTAAAACCTTTGCACTTTACATTTTATGTATTCCAACCCTATCAGGTGTGAATGTTCAAAATAATAACTTTGCACAATGTAGAGGAGACAGTAATGTGAAGAGCTATGTTAAGCTAACCTTGAGATTTAGCCAACATTAGCACACATGTCAGTTTGGGGCAAGTTGTCTCATTGACTTTGGGGCAAGTCGTCACATATGATTAGTTGCCCTAGTACAAATAAACACCTATAACAAGCTCAAAACACTATGTGAAATTGTGTAATTACCTCTGACACTAGTATTAAATTATTCTGTACTGTAAATAGAATATATGCACTGCAGTTTACAGCAGCAGCCATGTGGCTGGACAAGACTGAATTCATGACAGAGTATAAATGGTCTCATGCTGTAGGCATGTAGTGTGTTAATATATTCAAACACACACACACACACACACACACACACAACATCATACAGTTATTAATTTAGTTAGGCAACATGAGTAGTAGACAAATAAGCTTGTAATTAATTTGTAATTGCAAGAAGGAATGTGTTTTTGAAGATAGAACATAGAAATTATCAACAGAAGACAGAGAATGACAGAACACCACCTGACATAATGTTAAAGGCAGTCAGGCAGGTGACGTTAAAGAACAAATCAATCAAAAGTACAGCTAAGGATTTCGATATAAGCCGCTGACATCTCTTTTGGCCTCATCTATGTGGAACACTTTTCATACAGTTTTCCAAAGAAGATGTGGTTTAAGTGTGTGAAATGCAACAAATGGGCCTACGGTGTTTGCATCTCAGGCAAAGGCAATTTATGTGCCAGAATTGTGACTCTAAACACATGTCTGATTAGTCAGATACATATCATACAAAATGCACATTGTTGCATTAGTGTGTTTAAACACCACATCTGTTTAGTTAAGAAGTTACATTTAAGCTACTTATCTGCAGCATTACATTCAGTTACCATAGATCTATTTGCACTCCAGAGACCGTTTGATTTTAAAGTAAGTAAAGAGTTAAATGTGTGCTCTGCCAACAGTTTTGTTTTTAATGAAATTATTTATTTTCCAAATTCTCTAGGCTTGATTGTTGATTGATTTTATTTTTAGTTCTGGTAACAATTTGAAATTGAAATCAATATTCCCAATTAATTGTACTAACTGTTTGATAAACCAGTGTGACAACTTACCCAATGCTGTGTGACAACTTACCTGCCGATGGGGCAAATTGTCACAAGTGCACACTCTCTATTCAACAGGCTACAGCTCCATAATGACATAAGATAGGAAGACGTAATGAATACAAAACTTCTGCCCAAGACTTCATTCTTTCATTTGGTAGGACATTTGTACCTTTGTGATGTACGGTACTCACACTGAGACAGTGTGAAATTGACAACATGCCCGCCTCCCACATAATGCACATGGACAGGAGGGGTGGAGGTGGGTCAAGGAGTCCAGCTGTGGTATAGGTTAATTAAGTTTAGCAGAGTAATTTGTCATGAAATTACTGATGGATTGTTATTGGCAGACACAACAAGAAAGGAGTAATGATTTACCTTAACAAGACAAATAAAAAGCCATGAAACTATGCTGAAAACAGGAATAGAATACTTCTGACAGCAAAATGCTTGTTACTGCTCCTTTAAATTAATATACATAATGATTATAGCAGGTTGTTTGGTTTTAGCAATGTGCCTCCAACAGCCCTGCCCTGAGTGAATGAAAGTTTGATTCGGGGTATAACAACAAAGCTTTTCACTTGCGCAGCTTTGCGCGCCTCGAGGAGCTTCCGTCAGAGCAGTGGACCCACGCCACAGTGAGGAACGCCCTCAAAGAGCTGCTCAGAGAGACCAACCAGAGCACGCTGGCCAAGGAGTGTCCCCTCTCCCAGGTAAGTTCCCACCGGTGCCACAGCAGCTACAGCACGCAAAGTCTCCACTTCACACACCTGTTGTAAACACCCAGAGTGAAGAGTATTGGCACAAGTGAGGCGATGTGTTTCATGTTTCCAGTTTGTTTGGAAAGGAACTCGAGAATAAAAAACACAGAGAGAGAAGCAGGGAAGCTCTTTAACAACTGTGGCAACACAATAAATATCTAAAATATCTGGATTATTCATCCCCACCTCTTGATGCAACTAACAATTATATAAACTAATTGGAAAAATGTGCTGATTGTTAGTCGGTCAAATTCAAAATGTAATGACAAATGCTAATAATAAATGCTTATTAAAAAATGGTAATTATGTTTTGAGATAAATGTACACAGTTGTCGTTCAGACATGTTTGCGTGTTTGTTTGTTTTTATATGTACACTTGGAAGCAGTCATGCAAACGAGGAAGAAATCAGGAAACAGGAATAAGTTTAACCACCACATCCTTGAAGCAAATGTGCAAGAATTTGGGTTAATGTAAAAAAAAAAATATTAACACAAACAGTATTAAATACCTTGAAGGTAGTTTTAGTTTCAATTACTCTGCTAAAAGATCACTTGTTGCAGTACTCTGTGAAAATTTACCCAAAAATTAAAATTAATTTTATTCATACTTTCCGAGCTCTTGGCTGACAGGTGACAGGCTATTGATAACCTATTTTTCATTAAATATTTGTGCAATTGGCAAGTAAGGAGACTTCTTGTGGAAAGAGAAATATTTATCTGGGGTTGATTCTGTTTTTGTCACGCATATTTATACAAACACACACAGATAGCAGAGATGCAGTTAATTATTTTCTCTAAACACATGTGGTTTCATCATCAGTTCACCACACACTTAGTGACTGTAATCCCTCCCTCTCTTTCTCTCTCTCACTCTCTCTCACACATATTGATACTGTCCCATGGGAAAGGATGCAAACACGCACACCTCAATTATCCTGCTCACACACCCTGCACTCATTTGACTTGAGAGTGTGTCATTTCGACTTGTGATTTATACACAGGACTTAGTCATGATGTAATTAGTGATTAGGGGAAGTGTGTGGGTGGTGTGTGTTTGCAGCCTGACTCATGTGAGTTTGAATCCTCAGCGTTTCCCATGTTCAGCTGTCGCTACTCTAGTGGACTGTGCATCTCCTGTTCTGTAAAACTGACCGCAGTGCATATTGGGAAAGGGCGGGTGAGCGAAGAGTTTTCATAAATCCACAGTGAGTTGGTCCTAAGTGAGATTTCTAAGTTTCTGTAATAAAAACTCATCACCCAGTCTCAAGGCACTGCCACTCCTAAGACTATACAGAGGCTTTTCATAAACTGACTCTGGGTTGAATCGATAGAAAGAGGAGTTTTTATGATGAATATCTCACTTTTTAGTACAAAGTCAGAATTCTGAGGTTAATAATGCTGAATATTCTCACATTTCAGAGTTCCTTTTATATTATGTGGTCTTAATCCCATCTGACCATCAATAATCAATAATAAAGTGATGAGAAGTGTTCAAGTAATTGTATTTTTGTCCATTTATTTCTCAAAAATGTGTTATCTCTCAACCTCTCTTCTGTCAGAGTATGATCTCAGCGATAGTGAACAGTTCCTACTATGCTAACGTCTCCACCTCCAAATGCCAGGAGTTTGGACGCTGGTACAAGCGGTACAAACGCATCAAAGGTAACTCTTAGACCTCACACTCATTTTCTAAGTCCAAGAGCAATACATTCTGCTATATATCTGAACCAGTGGATTTTCCTTGGATGTAAAGGGAGTGGATAATGTTATGGTGCTAAGTGAATAAGTGATGCTTTCCCTATGTACCAAAACCTACCCTTGAACAAGGCACGTGATGGTCAAATAACTGATATACAAATCTGTTCGGGCAGAGAGTGACTCATTAGCTGCAGGCTTTGTGCTCCTGTTTGTTTTCAGCTGGTGATAGACATATCATAAATGAGACACATATCTCAAAACCTCAGCAGATAAACCCAAAACTATCTAGATACAGCTGGAGACAAACGAGAAAACACAGGAAGTTTTTGTAATTTGGGGTGGTCTGACCTCTTAAATCAAATCTTATTTGATCTTAGTATAAAGTGAAAAGTTGAAGCCCTACATGTAAATAAATTTGACTACAGCTGAACAGAAATCTCTGTTGTAAAATTCCAACACATGCTCACAGGGAGATCTGGGCCCTTGTGTGCGCGCAGTCTGTTACAGGTATCTCTTCACTTCGTTGGTAGCATTATGATGTTCAGTTTGGCGGCACGTGCTTCCTTGTTAAAATCTCCTGCCTTGTTAAAAACTTGTACAGTTTCAGCGACCAACCCTCCTGCACCTCACCCATCAACTGTTCAGCTGTTTACACTTTATTTGCCTCACGCTGCTTTGGAAACTTATAAAGGTAGAGACTGTCAGAGCTCTTTTGAAAACTGACACTCACTGCTAATCACAGCCCGACTTAATACGACTCACCTGCCTGGCTGCCTTTTGTTTTTGTGATTTGGGTGCTTTACATGTGATCCTTTTTAATGAAGTTTTTCCATTCTTCTGTCCACCCCCTGTATGTGTACGAGCACGTGTCAGCCTGTATGTGTCTAATCTGCTGCATGAGACGTCTGTCAGTGACAGCTCTCAGCAGGAAGGAACTGTCACACATGGTTTGCATTAATGTCACCCCTAATACACATGACAAAACTAAATGCTCTTAACTCCTAATGGAAAACAGCAGCAACCCCCCAATGCACACACACACCGTGAAAACCCAGGAATAAGAGCTGCTCTTATACTTATTCTACGCACACACACACACACACACACTGGGAAGGTAAAAACCTGAAGCCCTGCCAAACCTCACTCCAACTTTTATTCCCCTAATAACCTAAAATGTGACTCTCAACCAAACCCAGTAGAAGCATAATAAGAAGCAGATTTATGCGGAGACGAGCAGAGAGGCCGTTAAAATCCAGGAGAACAGAAAAGTTCAATGCGGTGACAAAGAGGGAACATTCTTCAGTTATTTGATCTTATCTGGAGATCGTGAGTGAAAATGGGACTTCAGTGCTACGCTAAACCAAAGACTTAGGGGTTATGAGATCATCCTGTGAACCATTAGACCAGCCTGGGGTGTTCAAAAACATCCTAGAAAGGTTTTCGACAGCACAGTCCTTTGTGATGCTACGAAGACTGTGGCCTTATCTCTGTTTTTGACTCGTGCCACCCCTTCACAATAAGCCATGTTTATAGAACTTTGGATAACCAAAACAGTTACACATGCAGTATACATGATATGAACATTTGTCACTTTTAATTAATTTGAATTAATAATTTAGGCAGCAGCGGCACACAGGAATGTTATTGTGTTAGTGGTGTGAGAGCAGAAGGATGGAAAATGCCATGTCATGTTAGTTGTTTCACTTTGAAAGACATTGGTTGATCTGTGTGGGTGTGTGTGTATGTGTTGGCGTGCTCGTGTGTGGATGAGAGGAAGAATGAAGGGGCCTCTAAATATATATGAACTACTCTGACATTTTTCCCTCAGGTGAATACATTGAGAAGATGTGGTCAGCACAGGACAAGTCAGATATAAAAGGTATGTTCATCTTTTATTGCCGACTTTCTTGTGAAACATGTATTTCACAAGAAAGTGAAATATAATATATAAGAATAGTTTTTGACTCAGATATTGGTTAGAAAACAAATGTAATCGATGACAAATCTCCTGAATACGTTGTGTGTGTTGACACAGTGGAGAGGGATTTGGACCTTAGCGTCCTCAGCCAGCGTCCTCCCTCTCTCTTACCCTCCCCCACCCATTTGGGCACCCTGGGCGGCTCTGGAGCTCTGTCCATAAAGAGTAGCCTCGGGGATTCTCAGACCTCCACCCAGCCTCACTGTCTGCCTCACCCCGCCAGCCAGCACCACCCCAGTCCTCCACTGCGTCCACAGGCTCCACCCCTCCTAGGCCACAGCGGGCTCCTGTCCCCACAGCTTTCCCCGCAGCTCGTCCGTCAGCAGCTCGCCATGGCCCACCTAATCAACCAGCAGCTAGCCGTCAGCCGCCTGTTCGCCCATCAGAACCCACAGGCAGTCGACCAGCGGTTCCTCAACCATCCGCCCATCTCACGGACATGCAAGGGCTCCGGGGCCACTACTGAGCCAGGTCTCAATTGCTCAGGGGCCGAAGTCTCCTTCGACATTTACCAGCAAGTCAGAAATGAGCTGAAGAGGGCCAGCATTTCCCAGGCGGTGTTTGCCCGTGTGGCTTTTAACCGCACACAGGTAAATGGAAATAAAATGATCTTACTGTGTTCCAGAGATGATGAAATGACATTCACACCTTGTGAGTAACACTGTTTGTGATTGGCTGCAGGGGCTGCTGTCGGAGATCCTTCGTAAGGAGGAGGATCCTCGCTCGGCCTCACAGTCGCTGCTGGTCAACCTGAAGGCCATGCAGAACTTCCTCAACCTGCCAGAGGGCGAGCGAGACCGCATCTACCAGGAGGAGAGAGAGAGGAGCACCAACGCCAACCACAACCACTCCACCATCCACATCTCCAACACCAACACGCACAGACACACACAGGTGCACACATACACACAGATTCACACACACAGGACAGCACAGTTATAAGGGCTAATACCAGCTCTGCCAGATTGCTGCACACAATTGCATTGACACAAACATGCACAAATGACAATATAGTGTAAATAAGGCCAGTCTTAATAAAGAGGCAAAATAACATTAACGCAAATTAGAAGAAAAAAATGATTAAACTCAACAATGAATCTAAAATTATTTCCTGTCTTAATGTGTCCTCTGTCTAGAGTCCATGGTGAAGTTGCATATTCAGAGCTGTACAGTGTGTCATGGACAAGTTGGCTATGAATCAGAAACTTTTAATAAGTTTTACAACATGAATGTGAAAATGATGCTTAAAGCGCACCACAGTTTGTGTTTCGTTACTGTTATTTTTGCAATAATGTTGCATGTAATTCTTAGTATGGATATTCTGCAAGTAGTAAAGGAGAACTGTCACAAAGAGATGAACAATGCATTATAGCAAAAATCCCCCAAACCTCTATTAAAAATGAACCTGACAATAGTAAAATTGTGATAATCATTACAACAATGGCGAAATGGGCTTTTTTTAATCTCACCTTTTATGTAACCATGTAAATATAAAAACCTCTACAGTATTTCTAAGTTTCATCTCAGTGTCCTGCTCTATGTAGGCAAAGTGTGTCGTGACCGGCGCAGAGCTGCCGTTGAAGCTGGACTCGCTGGTGAACATCACGTCAGCGATCTACGAAGACATCCAACAGGAGATGAAGAGGGCGAAGGTCTCCCAGGCTCTGTTCGCCAAGGTGGCTGCCAATAAAAGTCAGGTATGTCCCAATGAAACAAGTGAAGTGCTTAAAAATGCACTCCTTGTTTATCTTACAGAATGGGTGGCCTAAACTTGCATTCAAATATAGGAGGTAAACTCTTGAACTCTTGCCTTGAGTTTTTCAACAGGGAAAAATCAGTTTACACACAAAAACCTTGTGTAATACATCCTTGTACACAGTTCCGGGCTGAGTTGATGATTTTTGAAGGAGTTGACGAGGGCACAGCATGCAGGTGTGTGACTGTGTGTTTGCGGGGGCATGTGGAGTATCTGGTTACCCGCTGTGGTATCATGTCTCCATCCTCAGATAAACACTGCGGCTGATCGAAGGCGAGATCAAAGCGGAGTCTGCCACGGAGGTAGAGAGAGAGGGGGAGGCAGCGAGGAAGTGGATGGTTTCAAAACCAGTTTAAATGCCTTCACATTTCTTTTTAAGAACACTTCATGCGAGTAATTCATTACCAATACAGACAGGAAGTGTGTGAGAGAAAGTATGTGTTATTGTATGAGAGGCAAAAAAAGTCTGAAATAATAAAGCAGGGATGGGAGATGGGAGGGGAGAAGGAGGAACAGAAGGATGCAAGATGGAGGAAAAGATAGACAAGATGATGGAGGGATGATCACATTATTACCATTAATTTCCAGGCTGAAGGCTGCGCACAAACAACAGCTGGTGACAGATCCTGGGTCAGCCTAGCAGAGATAATCCAATCTTCACACACACACACACACACACACACACACCCTTACAGACATTCAAAGCTCCCCTCAGACCTTTTCTTCTGCTTTTTTTCTTTCTCCTCTCGGGGAGTAATTTATATTCTTTTCTATTCTATCACAATTAACAATATGATTATTTCAGAATATATTTGAATAAGTGAGGTACCTGTACACAGAGGTGTGTGACTCCAATCAGTTTAGGAACCCCGAGGAGCATGAGGAAAGCCACCAAATGTGCTGAATTAGGAGCATCTGATGTACAGTGTTCAGTCCAACTAGCAACACATTTATCAGCAAACACAACATAGTCACAAAAACTCTGCAGAAGTGGACTAACAAACAAACAATCACATGGATCAAGTCTTCTTGGGTCGGTCAAACCTTTCTGTTTAATCGGAGAAGGAAACAGACTGTGCTTTCCTCCACGTCTCTCCTCCAGGGTTGGTTGTGTGAGCTGCTCAGGTGGAAAGAGAGCCCGAGCCCTGAGAACCGCACACTGTGGGAGAACCTGTGCACCATCAGGAGGTTCCTGGCGTTAAAGCAAGCAGAAAGAGACCAGGTCTACGAAGAGGAGTCGAGGCAGCAGCACAGCGACAGGCTTCACACCGTCCTGCACATCCCAGACCAGCAGGTACATAGCTGGGGTTCAGTGCACTCCTAGAATATAGTTTTGTTTTGTTTTTTCTGTCCCGCTACAATGGTAAAGTAGTTAAGGATCATTATTTTTGGTTCCTTTTTAATAAGATTAAAACTAGGCAAAATCTGTGTGAAAATCCAATTTTTTAAAAATACACAACCACTCGACCACACTGCAGCCATGTGCAAGAACACAAATCAAATCCCAAATAACCTAACCAAAGTGTCTTACGGGTGAGAAAACGCAACATGTGATTTCTTCATGTGCTGTTTAGAAAAGTTTCCTCTGTCTGATCTTACCACCTGCTCCTCTCAGCAGCCCTCCTCTTCGTCATATTTGTGTCCCATAAGTCATTGAAAATAGAAGTGGTAAATGACCGGCCCACACATTTCCTGCTAAACGCTCCTCCTCCATCCCACCCTCTCCCCGAAACCACAATGCTCTGCAGTCGGACCCTAACCTCAATATTATTCAGGACATACCCTGTAATTATTGAAGCAGAGAAAAAGGAATTGCCATTATCTTTATTTAGGCCCTTTAATTCAGATGGACCACAGATTTATGGTGTTGGATTCCTGTGTTTGGGTGTGCTGGCCACCCCGCCCTGTTAATGAGCTCTAGTAGTGTGGTTGTTTGTGTGATGAGTTTGGGAGTTTAGCGTGCATGTTGGCGGGCGATGGAAGCTGGTCAGTCACACTTCCGCTTGTACTACATTTCCGTTAATGACTCTGTAGAGGGGCACTGAAAGAAGAGCTGAGTGGTTCCCTTGTTACGCTGCTGATGAGAAGAACTATATTGTAATTACACATCGCGAGGTACACAGACTGTGATGGAAAGCTGAATAAACTTCAATATCTCTACATCCAGTTGTTGTCTTGAACTGTTGAATCTGTAGTAATGGATGTGTTGGTGCTTAACTGTTTAACAGTTTTAAAATTATCTTTGCTATGTGCAGATGTCCAGAACAGCAACAACAACAAAAAAGTGAAAATCACTTAACATGGTAAAACTTGTTACTCATTGAGCTTTAGTATCCCCAAGTCTGTTCCACAAATTTGAGGTGAGAAATTTTATGGTATAATGGTTTGGAGCTGTACTAATTTATTTTCTTATAGGAAAAATGTTGTGGAAACCACTCAGACAGAATATATCTGCAGAACATTGTTTGTTTTAGGGGATACCTGGAAAAATGTAGAACCTTCATCAATAATATCAAAACCTTTTTCAATAATGGTGATAACTGCAGCAAGTGAATGAAACTTTTTTTTGTTATGTATTTTTATATACAGTCTATAGTGTAGATACAAATTAGTGAAAAGTTGAAATTCTGTGGAGCATCAACATGTGCATGAAAACCATGCATCATCAAGCTGTGCATCAGAGTCTAAGCCTCAGTCCACTGCAGCCATGAGGGCCACAAATAAACAAACAACCAGTCACACTGACATCTAAGGACAATTTAGGGTCACAAAATCTGCATGTCTTTGGGAGGAAGCTGGAGAGAACCCATGCAGACACGGGGAGAACATGCAAACTTCACACAGAAAGGCCGGAGTTTGAACCTGCAACCTTTTTGCTGTGAGGCGACCGTGCTAACCACTGCACCGCAGTGCCGCATTTCAAAACATAACTTTAAATATCTGACAATCTACAAAGATGTTGGTGGAAGTTGACAAAGTGTACAAGAAAAGGTACTGTGAAAAGCTACAGTGGGAGTGTCGAGGCAAAACACCAGTTTCTTTGAGAAAAGTAAGCGCTTAATTACGACCAGTATGTCACAGAAGCTGCTCTCCACCTTGATCTCATTTATTTACTGCTATTCCAAATGTACAGTATCACAACTTTTAACAGTGATAATGGCGTCTGACAACTCAATGTCAACTTAACAGCTTTTTTCCGGACTTTCAACTGCATCTCATGGTCTTTATCAGTGAAAGGAGTTTGCCGGCAGATAGTTCAAGTGAGCATCAGTTATGTAAAAACAAGTGTTCGTATGTGGGGGAAGACCCGTGTATATATGCTGATGAAGATTGTGGGATTAAGTTGAAAGCTCAAGAAAAAGCCAGTAAGTGGAATTTAGTTAAGATTTTTATTTTTTGGCAATCTGTTTCAAATGTGAAGAATGAACACACTCTTTGATATCCTTTAAAACTCTGTACGTAATGTCTTTACATATACAACCAGTGTCTATAAAAAAATCTTCTTTCATTTTCTTAGTTTGAATTTTCCTTTCCTAACAGGCACTCCACAGACAGCCCCTACCACCTCTAACAGCGCCATCTCCTATTCACGAAGAACCACAGCCCATCCCATCGCTGGTCTTGCATGGCTCAGAAGACAGGCCCCAGCGTGGGATGAGCCCTGGCCTTGGAGGGGAGGGCCAAAAAAGGCCCGCTCGCGGACACGGATTTCCCTTGAGGCCCTGGGAATCCTGCAGAGCTTCATTGGCGATGTGGGGCTCTACCCTGACCAGGAGGCCATTCACACCCTGTCAGCCCAGCTGGATCTACCAAAGCACACCATCATCAAGTTCTTCCAGAACCAGCGCTACAACGTCAAGCACCACAACCAGGTCAGAGAGCCCATCCCCGGTGAGGACGAGAGCGACAGCTTGAGTCCGAGCGAGGGAGGAGTAGGCAGGGTGGGGAGTCGAGGGGATGATGGTCTCTCTGCATCTGAGGAGTCGAGCGAGGATGGGAGAGGATCAGCGGAGGTGTTCAGAACAGAGGGAGGAAACGGACGAGAAGAAAGGGATGTGGAAATGGAGGTAGAGAAGGAAGAAGGGGATGATGGGAAAGTCTCAGGGCCAGCGACTTCCTCCCTGTCACCCTACAGCAGTCTGGACAGCCCCCACTCTGCAGAGCAACAGAGATAACAGCAGAGGAACAACGCAGAGAACAGAGGAAAACATTAAATGGACACCATCAAACTGTGAAGTCCACACACAGATAACCTGTGAATAAACACACATTTTCATGCTTTAGCAGAGCTGGTGGTCAGAGCTCGTTAATATCTGAAGAACTGTGGAAAAAATATTTAAGTAAGTTTAACTAAAAGGGGATCTAAAGATACTACCACTACCATCAGATACTACAAGTGTTTTAGTTTAATGCTGCCTGTAGATGATTTTCAATACCGTGTAAAGAAAAAACACATTTCTCCTTTTATTACTCCTAATTTTTCTGGTGAGGATGGGAATACATTTCAGTCAGCACTAGATCATCACTACAACATGGCCAAAATATCCAACACTTTCCTATGTAAATGCCTTAAAGGTGACTTTAAACTACTCCTGCGGCACAATCCTCTTGTCTTACACTTCTATTGAAGTAATACTAAGTACACAGCTTCCTTCACAATCATCATCTAAATGCAATAGTACAACATGGAAGCTGTGTATTTAGCTATAAAGTACTTTGATGAATGGATACTGATTAAATGCCTGGACAGTTGAGAAGAGGATTATACTGCAGGAGTGGCTTAAGAAGAAGTTTCCACTATACAAATCTTCAGCCTCTTTTTTTAAGCTAACAATTGGTTTGTCTGTTTATTTATGTATCTTCTTGTTCTTACAGTTACATGTTTACAGGTTAAAATGTTTGATACTTTTTAGAGTTTGGCATAAATTTCTTTTAAGGTAGTGTAGAGTACGAGTTAAGATGGCAATTGAATTTGACATGTTCTCACAAGAAAAACGATGAATTTGTGACCAGAAATACTGTAAGGGAGGAAACTGCTTTCAGTCTCTGATCCATAAGTAAACTTTGTTTACTTCTTAAGCAACTTTTGAGGAAAATTTTAGTTCCACTATGACTCACAAGCTCCTTGACATGACGTAAATGCCAATAAATGAACAAACCTGGATTTGCAGTGGCACAGCAGTCTAAGAACAAATATACTCTGCTGCCATCTTTACAAACTCTACCCACTACAGCTTTTGAGTAAAATCCTCCCAAAGCACACATACATTATTTTTTTGGACAAAAGAAAAAATAAAGAAATTGAATCTATCAAACAAACAAATAAATAAAAACACATTGAAACACTTGGCTCATATCACCATTCTTATTAGGGTGACATGCAGTTATATTTGCACCAAGCATAAACCTTACTGACATAGGTCCACAGTACCTCATTAGAAGGGCATTCACCGTTGGGGAAATGGAGGTATGCAGGGATATAAAACACGAGAACCTCAACCGAAACTCAATCTAAACTGACGGCCATTTTACATTTGTAATCTGTGAAAAATTATAGTATATATAAATGTGCTTTAGGAGGTCCCTGCATCAACTGAGTTCTATGTGAAACTCAAGCCTTTGCTGACAGTACACCAGTTCCTTCCCATTAATATTTATTGCTAACTTTATATTTACAAAAAGCTGAATATTATTATAGTTTTGTTATTATTTGCTTTGAAATGACTACAGATGTCTTTTGTAAATGTGACAAAAGAGGACGAGCAAGTCTGAAGAAGTTTGAACTGAAGTGTTACACAGTTTAAGTTTGAACCTAATGTTTACTATTTCTAAAACAGACTGGAAGAGAAGGTATGAAGCTGTTTTCTACTGCACATTTATGTACATTGTGATGTAAATGTTGACAATCCACCTGAACCGAATCTGTGATCATACGTGGGATTCAACCACTGTCACTTACACTGTTTTGTGTAATTTGTGCCATGAGGGAACAGAGTATGAAAACACATTATTTGCTTTTACAGTCTATTTCAGTTTAACAATCATCTCTGTCCTGGATGGAGCACACACAGTTTCTGATTTGTTCCACTTTGATGTTTAACTATTATTCTTTGATTCTGTTGTGGGCAGGACATGAAAATCTGATAAAACTTTTCCAAAGTATTCTCTGTGTGAAACGTTTACCCTCTTTGCCTGTTGAAAACCTCTTTAATATAATGAAATATATAGGCTGTAAATGCACCAAATGGTCCCTAATTGTCACAAAAAATTGCTGCATTTGTTGTTAGTTGCTAGCTACAGTTAATTTCAATTCAATTAATTCTCTGATGGTTGAAATTTTAGCTGTGCCAGTACAGCACACACACTCATGTAATAGGTAAAGTGTTTTGTACTGCATTGTAGGGGGCTAAATGTTCATGTTGTCATGTAAAAGTAGGCAATCCTTAGCCTTCTCTAACCACAAACTTTATAAAAAGGACAGCTATTGAATGCAAATGTAAAGTGCACAGCCCCCACCAACCTAACCACAGACATATGAATGTAAAAACAGCAGCTATAACATGCAAAATTCAAAGTGTACAATGCAATTAGATGGGTGGGGGGCACAGACTGTTTTAAAAGTATTTTTAAATCTCCTATACAACATTTAACTCCTGAGCACTGTCTGAGATACAAACATAAATGAAGAAACGGTCAGACAGATGATAAAAGACACAATGTGAGTGGGCGGTCCGTAGGGATCATTGCAGACTTTCTCAGCTGTCACTACTGGGACAAAGGTGAAACTGGATGTGGTCCACAATCTGTCATCCATCATCTCATGACAGAGGACAAGTGCAACCTCATGTGGAGTCTGTGTGTTATCACTGCAGGCGCTTTTGTTACCAGCATTATCACTGAGATGAGTTAATGCAGCTAGCTCTTGCTCACATGTGGAAGTCAATTCAAGCCATGTCTGCAGGTGAAAATGACAAAAATGTCCAGAAAAAATTTTTTATGGCATCATTCTACATACCAAATTTGTTATTCACGGTTGCATTTGTTGATACATACCGATGAGGAATCTCCCCAAAATGTTAACCATTAGAAACAGATTCATTTACGAGTTGTGCTAACGCTGCGCAGCTTTATGTCTACTTGCCAGGGCACCTGATAACAATTTGAAACTTAGTAAGTGCCACGCTAACATATCTGCCTCTGCTTGTCCGTCTATCTCCATCTGTCAACCACTCCTCTGTTTAGACTTTGGCTTTTGTGAATGCTTGCTGATGATTTTCTGTGTAAAAAGGGAGGTGGTAAACATCCGCAGTGAAGTTCCACAATGTGTGTGTGCTGGTGTGTGTTTTAGGCCCTTTACAGACCATTACAGACCAGCTGAAGGCTGTAAGTAACTGCCGGGATCCTGTTTTTACAGACTTAAGACATTTTTACCATTCACCTTTATTTTTGCTTCCAAATACATTTTGTTCACACCGTGTCGGGTTGTCTGACTGCTCCGACTAGACTCTCAGCAATTAAAACTTAGTACTATAGTATAATGTTATTATTAGATGTATGACTATGAAAATATGTTGTAAAAACTAGAATTGCCCTTTTAATATCTGACATATTTAATATCTGACATATCTCTTGCCATAAATATTTGTCTTGTCCTATATTTGTTTGCTGGATGTCCAACTCGTTCAACCAATCAGAGTATTTCTGAGTTTATTCGAGATGATGGGGATGCATTCATGTGCTGTTTTGTGTCGCTAGACTACAAAGTTTTTTTCATAGTTAACTCACATCTAATATTACAACTGCATCAGTGAGTGTTGGTACGGTCCACTGGATTTCTGCTCACACAGCTGGCTATTAGAGCCGTATGGCAGGCTGATACGGGGCCATTAGAGGTGTGTGTGTTTGTGTGTGTGTGTTGTGGGATAGGGACGCAGGTGCTCCGTGGGCTGATATTACCCAGGATGCTCAGGGTGGGGGGCGTAGGGGTTATGGGGGGGAAGGAGGCTCTCTGTGGAGCTTGCAACCACACCTGTGATCCCCTGCTAGCACGCGCGCACACACATGCTCTGTCCCTCATCCCCTGCACTGTAGCACGTTAATACACACTCTGATAAACAGGCTAATACTCGCAGCAGCAGCACTTTACACACCACTGAACACAACACACAGTAATCAGTGAAACCAACACGTGGCTGTGTGTGTGTGTGTGTGTGTGTGTGTGTGTGTGTGTGTGTGTGTGTGTGTGTGATTTTTATGGATACTTTTTTGTGTGTGCATTGCAATGCCATGTATGCAACAAAAAGGGTAGAAACCTTTAAACCTCTAATTTATTAGAAATGACAAACATGGATTTAAATGTTATTAGCCAGTCACTTTTAAAAGTAACTTAATACATTATAAGATGACTCCAATTAAAAACTTATGTTACAGCATTACTTACTGAGAAAAGTAACTCATTAGAATACTTTTGCATCAACAAAAATGAAAACCCTGGGTGTTTTATTGACCAGAGGACACATATAGTTTTAGTCTACCTTTGAATGTATTTACAATAACAGGAATGACAGATGCATAATCCCCTCAACGGCTCTATTTTGGTTGACTAAAGTAAAGATATATCAAGATGGTACTGGGGACTTAAAGCATATCCCATAACAAGTTCATACAACATATCATTTACTTTTGCAGAATTATTTGAAGTATGCGAAAGTAAATAGAAACCAAGGGTGCCTGAAAGGTGGCACCTGAGTCAGACTGGGCAGAGGCTTATTAGGCACAGCTGCATTTATGAAAACAATTTAAGACGGGTTCGTATAGATTATAGTACATCATTTTTCAACATGCAACTAGTTAACTAGGTCAGTGCTTAGTTGCTTACTTCCATTGCGTAAAGGCTGTCCCCTCTGCCATCTCGCTAGTTGAGTTACACGTGAGCACTGACACAACCATAAATTGGATACTATTTTTTTCACAAAAAAGCTAAATGTAAATTTCATCATAGAAGTGTTCAAATAAACTTATTTCACCACCTCAAACAGAAGCAGCCAGTTGAGTATGAGGACAATCAAAAATCCCACGAGGAGAGGTCAATGGCTATTGTGAGTTCAAAAATATTTTTCAGTATTGTGTCATATCGTCAAGAATATCAATAGCGCAGAAATACCCTGAAATATTGCAGTGTTATTTTAGGACCATATCACCCACTCCGTCAAAGAGTTTCCAGTGCTAATGACAGCTAAAATTGCAGTGAAATTACTTTGAATCAGTTTTAACTTTGAATGATGCCTTTATGGGCGTGAAAGCCTGATAATAAAACGTTTTGTTCATAGTTCATAAATGTGATTCATCCATGTATTTGTCTCAGTTTATTGAGGATAGTTATTGTATGGACAGTTTAGCTAGATAAACAGATGAGTTAGTTTTGCTAGCTAGCTAACTGTGTAGTTGTAACTAAACTGCTTATGGCATTTATTTGGCAGTACCACCATCCTCTGGTCAGTGGTGGGACTGACCCCAATTTGCATGTAGCCAAGGAAAACCAAGAAAAATAGCTTTAACTTGCATCTTTATTTTATCCAGATACGAGACTGTAAAATGTAAACAGGGTCTAAATGTGTTGTTGTCCACTACAAGCCTCCAGAACAACTTTCATGCTCCTTGGCATAGATTCTCCAAAAGATATTTCCTCATCTTTGTTTTGGGGACGATGGAGAGTACTGTCGAACACATCGCATCTTAATACTTAACCCTAATTTAAACCTATAGCCAGTTCTAAGCTTAAACCAAAAAACAGGTCCTTGGCTTTAGACAACCATTTAAAGAGGTAAGGTGACTCTAATTTCTCAGCAATTGTAGACTGTAAGTGTAAACTTAAACTGTGACAACTGAGTTTAAGGTTTTGACCCCTTTAATGGAAGTTATCAAAACTGACGATGTTTTACAAAAATACTTGAAATGTTGCTGTTATTAAAATAGTAGGTAATACCACCTCAGAATGACTCATGGAATCTGTTTGTGATGTACTGTACTTGTAAGGATTAAAGGTGTCACATATTGTGATCAGCTACACATGGTAGCACTAAACAACACAACTTTTGGTCCATGACACACACACATACACAGATGGTGAAAACACCCGAAGATGAAACGAGTCAGAAAACAACCACATCAGATCTCCTTCAAAAACAAACACATAATTATGGCGGCTCTGCTGTATTAGTGGCGGGCCAGCAGGTTTTGATGTGAGCCTCTAAATCGCGTTACATTGAGCCAGTAACATTTTTACGTCCACAAAAAGACACTCAAAGCAAATCCCTTTAAGAGGAAAATGAAAAACAATTAAAGACTAATAGGGCTTTAACTTCTAAAAGTCTGGAATCTGATCATTTACTGTTCCATTTATTTCAAGTAATAAAAAGCTATATTTGTTGTAAATATAAAAAAACTAGCCTGCAAGTAAATTTAAAGCTAAATTAGAGTGTTCATTCAAGTTGTTTTGGAACAACTTGAATGGGCAAATTATTTTTGAGTTTCTCATTGATTCATGTGGTTCCCTATAAGTGTTTCCCTCTTTTTAAGCTCAGTATCATAAGAGAAAGTTTTTTATTTTATCCTGACCTTGGAAGTCAAATTGACCACACTTGTTTGTTTAACAAACTATCAGTAATGGGTCAGTGTCATTTGTTTTATATTTAGCCCATATACTTTATGTAAGAGAGTTGAGGTTTTTAGTTGACTATCTTATCTAAATGACAACCTTTAACATGGAGTCCCACAGAGGAGTGCCTCAGGCCCCCTGTTGTTTTTATTAGATGTGAATGACTTGCAATCTCTTGGTTTTTTATAATCCTGGTGATTCATTTAGCCATTTAGGTTTTATCACCCAGAACAAGAAAGGTGAATGTGCACTGTACGCATATTAATTTGGGAGGCTTTTGGAAGAGGCTTTTCTTGGCAGCCCAGTATTTAAAGTAGCATTTTGTGTGATGTGGTTTCAGTTGGGAGATTCGCCTCTGGGTCACAGCCAAAATCAATACCAATGCAGTTAGCAGTGTTATCTTGAATATTTAATCACGACAGAGCTGTTTCTCTCCAACCATAATAAAGGTATATTAGTTGTCTTAACTTAACCTAACCATCTCTGATAGCATGTCCTCACAAAATAGCTTGATGATGTAGTGACTGATTGTTGGTTGTGATGTTGCCACTGTTAGTTGTGGCTACTTTCTTTCATGACACTATTGGCATTGATTGTCATGCAACAGTAATAAACACACCAATTACGTCACTCCACCCACACAAACCATAGCATTTCCGCGTTTCTTTCCTTGTCCTTGTTAATAAAATCTATTACCCACTCTAAAGTGTCATGTTATTGAAAATGTTGGACTTGGCAAAGGGAGACATCCTGCTGCTTCACAAGCATTTAGCATTAGCATTTTTTTGTATGTATTGTCACTCATTTAACCACACATTAGTTGACATTAGTTGACAGATAAATATTAATCAGTAGTCATAGGATGTAATCTGGAGTTAATCTGAAGCCGAATTATCCAATTTAAAAATTCAGTTTGGCGATTTATAAAGCATTCAAATAAGTTATGTTATATATGAAATGGTGGTAAAAATATAGCAATCAATTTGAACTGAGCTTTGACCACAACACCGGCCTGCTGACTAGAAAAAGTGAGAGTCAATGAGCTATTAAGGCACTCTGTGATTATGTAAGGCAGCAGTGGCTTAATTCACGGTCTGTAAATAATTGTGCCATTGCACAGTGAGCTCGCATCACCACCCTGGATTTCACACCATGTCTACTTCTTCCAGCTTTGGTGGCTTTCATAGGAAATCCAACGCAGAATCAATTCACAGGCAATGATGAAACCGTCTTATGGTCCAGCACGCAATGCTACGTCTAAATTTGATTGTAGTGTCTCAGAAACTGCAAAAATCCCCTAGAAATTTATCATTTTCAGAGTGGTAATGCAGTGTTTAGTCTTTGAGACACAAAAACTTTCTGTGCAAATCATATAACTATTATTATTCGAAGTAGAAAGTTTCTGCAGTTGTCTGGTACATAGCAGAAGGGAGTTACAAACTTAATTTCACTCTGCAACCTGTTGTATTGTGACAAATAACTCTACCCTGTATTACTCTTTTAGTTTTAAAATATTTATCTGGTTTAGCTTTATTTTACATAATAAGCAGGTTCACATTTCATGTTACGGCACTTTTTCTTCACAAAATTCACTTTATCTACTATGCACAGCTTTATTTCTTACATAGCTGTATACTGGGTACTTTATATGGAGAGAATGAAACTGACAGCAAAACTAAATGGTAACAAAAAGTAAAAACTAAAAGTGAAAAACCTTTCAAAACAGAGTCAGACACTGATTGGACACTTGAACACTCCACTGAAACCTACTCCACTGAAACCATTAATAAGCATAGAATAGATCATTTCTGCTCTATTTATTCAAACAAAATGCAACATATCCATAACATGGAAGGTGGATAAGAGACTGGACCACAGGTGAAGTCTTTAACTCTTTAGGCAGGCCATGTAACCTTGGTTTAAGCCAGTGGAGCTATTAAGGAAGCACAGCTGGCTGTGGGCTCTCGACACCAGCTGCAGACTCTTGTGCAGAAAGAGCCACCAGGTGTCGAAGATTTCACGCTCCTTCCCTCCTCCACTGGTTCCCACTGCAGTCTGCTGAACCGTTACTGGGTTGGATTAGCACCGGCTGTTCCACCATGGTGCCACCATGGGCCCACAGCTCGGCACTCTTTTCTCGACTGGTTCCCCGTCTTCCTTGCACAAGACAGAACACAGTATGCTTGGATGAATTTTTTTCAGGCTTATCTCGTGTCACTATTTTGTAAACTGTCTTTGGATGCAAGCTGTTTGCAGACCAGTCAATCGCAGTTGTTTCCGAGAGCAGTGGCTTCTCTGCTTATTTCCTTGCAAACTCCTGGTGACGACAAAATTGTGTCAGTTACTGAGCTTTTGAGTCAGTTTTCTTAGATTTTGTGGCACTTAGAATGGGCTAGCCATTTCCACCTTTTTCCAGTCTTTATGCTAAACTAAGCTAAGCTAAGCGACATGGCTCTAGCTTCATATTTATTGAGCAGACACAGGAGTGGTATCAATCTCTTACTCTAAAGCTGATGATACACGGGGCAACTTTTTGACCAATTTTGCTGGGCAATCTTGCTAGTGGCAATTTCGACTATGTATTGAACGGATAGCGGTGGTACGGGGCCGGTGGCGGAGTGGTGGGGGAAGGGGATTACGGTAGTATTACCACTGATGACAACGTTGCCCTGCATGATTGCTCTAAGAGTTGCTCTGTGTATCATCAGCTTAACTCTCTGCAAGAAAGCAACTAAGTGCAAACTATTCCTTTAAGTGTCGCGTCACTACCGGTAAGTGAGAAAATAAGTTGTTTTGAAATTTGGGTTAGCCAAAATTTTAAGGGCTAATTGCTCTGCTTTTATGAAAACATAAGAAGTCCATTAACTCCAAAAATTATATTTGGGTTGAAGTTTGTATGATAGGAATTCTTGAGAAATGTAATATTCATGTGAAACAATCTTGTTGTGGAAATGACATGTTGTTTTTCCTTCCTTACTCTTTTCTTCCCCCTCCTTATTTCATTATTTCCTTCCTCCCACTCCTGATATCTAATCATGAGTGTTTAAAGCTTAACTGGGATGTAAACAGAGAGATGAAGTCTTCATAGTAGTAATCACACACAAATCAATACATAAACACGCAAACACACACACACACACACACACACACACATACACACACGCATGCACACATAGTGTAGGTTTATATTACGTTCAAAGCCACACAAATACATACACAGTCTTCTGACCAGGCAGCTCATACTAGCAACCCAGGCAACTGCTAACAATTACAACAATTAGTGGTCCGGCATTGCCAGCCAGCCACACTGCCTGTTTATAATGTGATCGAACACATATGTCATAACAGTGAAGTTTTGAGACAAACAAGATGCATTATGCCTGAAAGTTGGGTCTGCAATAAAGAGATTTAGACATTTCCTAAATCTTCTGTGTGTCAACAGGACCCAAAATCTCTTCCTCCCAAATTGTCGCATATGGATGCATGCGCTGTTAAAACGTCAACTTAGATTTTTTGGCATTAAAAGGGATTTTAAGTTTTGCAGACTTAAAATTCTAAATTATTAACATTTGACGCATTAACTAAATCAGCCTAGCAATTTAAAAAAGTTTTTTGTTCCAAAACCAATAAATGAGTTATTACAACTTATTTATTTAAGTTGTGCTTCAGTTCTTGGGGCAAAAGTTTAGAAAATACACATGCCTTTGTTGTGAAATTGCGGCAAAGCCAACTTTCACAGTTGTTACTCCTCCCACTTCTGACTGGCTGTTATGGATCAGAGCAAGACTTGAGACCACCCAGGTAAGTTTTGATATTCTTTTCATTTTAAAATAGTGTTCACTATTAGTATTAGTATAGTATTAAAAGTTATATGCTGTGATTAATCAATAGATAATTTGGGTAGAGAAGGTAAACACAACTAACATTAGCAAACACTAGTGGTTAAGTTAGTTACTTTTAAAACCAGGCAGGCATGTTTTTTCTTCCTGGTTACTCCAAATAGTCTTACTTCTTGTATGTGTCTGTTTACAATATTACAGCTACATGAGTAGCTGGGCTTACATTTGAATGGCTAACACTGGAGTTCCAATTTTTAAGCTAGCGACAGCTTCCTAATGAGCTTTGGTATTGGTAAAAACATGAATAAATTATCAAATTTAATTAATTTTAATTGTCTTGGCTGCCACAACATGCAGGCCTATAGTTAAAATTCAAAATGAATGAGACAGAATATAGTTTGTCATTGGTAATGAGTGCAGCTTACTTTTTACAATGACAGTTGTAACAGTCACATATTAAAAAAAATATTTGTTTTAGGGAAATTAACCAACTCCTAAATGTTTATTCTATTGCTGCATTGCTAATTTCTAGCAACTTCTTATGTCTTCACTTATGTCTTTCAGATTGAAATGGCTGTGCAAATTCTGTAAGTTCACCCACACCAGTGGAAACCAGCACACCCAAAGACTCTATTTGGCCAGGAGGGCAGCTTTTCCGTCTGAGATGGCTCAACTCCTTAACAGACTGGATGAAGAGGTGACTTACAGATTATAGAGAATATTTTCAATATTTTGTATACTGTAAACATGAATGTATGCCATGAATTTTTTCCCCACAAATCATTTTTTCAGTAAACAATCGCTCTGATGTAAGGTGTTGCTTGTAGTGAAAGTCAGTTAGAATAAACAAACTGTACACTACATAAGTGACAAACAGCGAGAGTGGCTTAGTTGAACATTATCAGATAAAAAGACTGCAGCCTTGAAGGGCCTTCCCTTGTACTCTGTGACAGTCAAGAGAAGCGGTTCAGGAACTGTCTTGTGAGTGGTTGTTAATAACATATCTTTTTATATTGAAATTAAGTTTCAAAAGTTTGTAGTTCCTTCGTTGCTACACTTAGGAAAATATAATGAATTCATGGAATAACATAAAAGAAATAAATTAGACTAAACCAATATATATACCATTTTTTAAATACAAACTGTAAATAATTTACTTAATAAATAGTTTCAACTTTTGGATTTGTCTCTCTGTCCTTTTCTTCACGCATTTTAGAGTAATGGTCTATTCTGAGGCACAGTATTTGAATGGCATGTCTTTCACTTTGATTTACTTTTATTATGTTTCAAGAACCTTTGGTTTGTAACATTCTGGGAAGCACCTTATCGATGTTCAACTCACTGTTATATTCAAAATGGGTACCCAGGCTGTTAAAAAACGTCACCAGGTCTTGACCCAGCATCCATATGTGACAAGGTGGGAGTGAGAACGTGTTGATTTCTTGGTCCCTTTCATTGTCTGCACTGTTACAACAACTCACGTTGAAAATACAATTACAGTGAAGAGAAGGAAGAGGTGTCCCTGTATCTGCTATAGGATATGAGCAGCACCATAGATCTTATTAACAGAAGACACAGTAGGAAAAGCTCAGGTGCAAATAATAAAATCCATGATGGCTGAATTCCATTTAGCTGCTTAAGTTTCAGGTTCCTCTTATCATGCATGCTGGCTCAGTGAATGAGCCATTCTCAAGTAAAAATTCTGAAGTAAAAATGTGTGCTCTGAAAAAGGCCTGCTACCACAGTAAAATATCAAAGGCTCCAAAAGACATTCAATATCACTTGACAAAATTGTCTTTGAGGGGGTAAAACTCCTCTAGAGCCACCGAAAACATTATGGAACAGCTTTTACAGGCTGAGTAGTGCTAACCATGACTGGTAAATTAACTCTGACATGGGAAATTGAATTTTTGTAAACTAGCTAGCTTGCAAACATCTGTTTCTCATATACTTTGTTGTTTCCCATGGCAACCACCACAAACCAGGTGTTGATTGGAGCAATCAGAACACTGTGCCTCATACTTTCCATCTTCAACCTCACATTGTCCCTGCTCTCCAGCTTCACACTCTCTCCCCCTCTTGGCCCTGCCGTTCCTCATCTGTCCACCTGTTGTCTATTTTGAGTTTCCCACCTATCAGGTGACCCTGCTGCACTCTGGACACCTGGTTCTGATTCTTTCATCGAGCTACACCTTTAACTTGTTCCTTTATTTTAGACCCAGTGTATAAATGCCTGCTGCTTGACTGCTCCCAGTTGCTAGATGACCAATTGATTATCTGCCATTCCAGATCCTGATCCTGATTCATCTCTGTCTGAGTGACTGCAATTAAGCACTGTCCCCTTTTGCCAAGTACCTGAACCCTGAAATTGTGTGTGTTTGTTGATACTTATAATGCTCTTTCCATGGCACTATGATTATGACACATGTGACCAGTGGTCAACAGAAACATTCAGATTCATCCACTAAGAATATCCCCAGCAAGTTTTATGTAGATTTAACTTTGGAGAACAAAAAAAGTGTAGTAAAGGTCAATCCTTAAACAGCTTAGTGTACATGGTGTGGCCGGCGTATCATGTCACATTCAGGTGGATTGAAGGGAAGGTTTGGCTGCGTCGGGGCACAGCATGAAAGCATTAACGGCTGCTGCTGGATTCAGGAGCTCTAACTTGATTAACTAGGGGAGGAGAACTCGCAAGTGACTAAAATAAGATTACTGGGCATGAAGAGTTGTGTGTGTGTGTATGTGTGTGTGTGTGTGTGTGTGTGTGTGTGTGTGTGTGTGTATGTGTGTGTGTGTCAGAGGTGGAGGAAGTATTCAGATCCTTTACTTAATTTAAAGTGCTAATGCCACACTGAATACCGTTACAAGTCCTGCATTGAAAAGTAATAGCATGTAAATATCAGGAAAATGTAATTGAAGTATTAAAAGTAAGAGTACTCTATTGCTCTAATACTAGAAAAATGTCCCCTGTGACAGTTATACTACTACATATTACATCATTAATTACCCGTGCTTTAATAAAGGCAGAACTTTACTGTTGTAGTTGTTGAGGTGGAGCTTGTTTTAAATTATTTTAGTTAGGACTGCCATATATTTATATATATATTATATATATGAATTATTTCTGCTGATGTTTTTCTACATTAATCAATTGATTGTTTGGTTTGTATAAATTCAAAAAATAGTAAGAAATGCCGTCACAATTAAACAAGAGCACCAACCAACAGTCAAAACATAAAAAATGTTAAAAATAAATAAAAAGGCACAAAACTAATCCTAACATTTCAAACCATGAAATGTTTCCCATTATCATAGTAGCTGGCAAATACTCTTCTGCCAGAAGAGCCACTTGAGTGTACATTCCACTATTGATATATGTGTGTGTGTGTGTGTGTGTGTGTGTGTGTGTGTGTGTGTGTGTGTGTGTGTGTGTGTGTGTGTGTGTGTTGTGTGTGTGTCATCCACGAAGCAAAACTGGCCTTGCTTGTGCATTATGATTTCAGAAAGTCCAAAAACACACACAGATAAACACATACACCTCTTTAACTTTATTCTGGAGAACAAACACAATAGGCTTTTTTAACAGAAGACATTTTGACATGTCACAGTAGGAAAGGCACAGGTGTTAATAATGAAAGCAATGATGTCCCATTTAGCTGCTTCAGTTTCAGGGTCTATTATCATGATGGCTCGCTGTCACACTGTCATGGGTAACTGGGACACTTGAACTATTGTTATTAATAGTAAGCCTAACAACTGTGCCTTTCCTACTGTAACAAGTCAAAATGTCTGCTGTGAAAAGTAGCCTACCATGGCTGTACGCTCTTTTATTAGAGTTCTTATTAGTTTCCTCACATCTTCTCTGTTCAGGTTAGTGACCATTATTTTTACAACTGTGTCCAGCCTATGACTTCACAGAGACATGTCAAGTAATCTGCACAAAAAGTTTATATTTAATTCAAAACATACCAAATTATTAATTCAAGTATCCATATTTAATATGGATCTATGTTTGTATAGCACGGCAATTTGACTTTATGCAATCTATGGAGCATTCATGTGTTCCTCTTGATAAAGTACTTGTTATGCTGTTACTTATTAAATGGACAAATAACTGGGGAGTTTTTGAATTTCCAGAAAGCATATGACTGGATTAATAGAGATGTTTTCATCAATAAAGTAACTTTTCAGGCGTGGACGGAACAATTTCTGGTTTGTGTTTGGTAAAGCAACATCTTAAAGTTTGGAAATGAGTCTCTCTCCCTTTCTCCGAGGCATGTGTAGAACTGAAAGGCTAGTACTGACTGGTTGTGAGTTCTCAGTGTGATTATTTTCACTTTATGTTTGTTTTGTAGGTGACTTCATTGATTTGTCTTTATGTTGTTCTATACGCTGGTGAGCTATACTGTTAATAATATACTAGCTGGCCAGGAACATGCTAGCACTAGTGAGTCACTATAGGCTAGCTCTCAGAGCTTTTGTCAGTTTTCTCCGTACAGAGCATTTTGTTCTTAGGATTGTACACCATTTCATTTAGTAAAGTTATTGAAAGAGGGAAAAAAGCTGTCTGAACTAATGAGCTTGCTAACTGTCAATTATATGCTTGTTAGTTTGCTTGTTTACAGGATAATGGACTGTTTTTTCTTCATGGTGGGCGTGCAAAACTGGGGAGTCACATCTAAAACATTTTTAAGCAATACAACTTTTAAGTGATTGCATTTGTCTGTTTTTTTTTTCTTTTCAAAATACTAAACTTCTCTCCCGCACCCAAACCTCATGCCACAACCACCAGAGTGTGGCTGGACAATCCTTTCTCCATCTTAAACCCCCCATTTGCATGCGTCATTAAGATGTGAAATGTGATGTTATCCGGATAATAAACAATCCAATCTTGCCTTTGTGTTACGATTGGTATTTTAATGCCTTCTTGTTCTCCTTATTAATGTCAAGGCTCTATCCTCCAGAGTTTGAGGTGAAATCTGCCCCAGACTCATATAGTTTTGTGAGTTGTTCAGCTGAAACATCAAATTATTTGTCATATCTTGTAAATTGAGCAAATGTAATAGCCTAAATGAAGTCTTTACTTTCTTTGTATATACATTTTTTTTTTTTACCATTTTGTCCCGGTGGGTTGCAGTGTTGTAAGCTGTTCTGTGAATGGATAAATTAAATCCTCTGTTTCCAGCAGATCAGCTGCACAGATAAGCGCAATGCACATCTTCACACACAGTTATTTCTTTGCTTTCATGGCACAGAATAATCATGTAATAGTCATTAGAGGTGCATCTCTTTCAGACTTCTAGCTTGCAATATTTTATATTAGTTGAAAGAATGTTCCGTAATGTTGAAGACTGCAGATTGTGTTTACACCTACCTAAGATCCAAACACAATGTGAACCAGACTACCTCCAGATGTGCTCAGGCAGATCTGATCATAGTCCAACGCACTTACAACTTCCGCATCGAGGGGAACCCTCAGGGCATATTATATTCTAAAAAAATAGTATTTAAAAAGTCATCAGTCCCAATACTATTTGTGTGTATGTGTGTGATGGTTAGGCTCATTATTTGTTGGTAGGAGGTGCACACACAGCTTGTGTTATAAAGCGATTATTTCTAAGAAGGATTTGCATTTTCTTCATAAATTAGCTGTTTGTTTTGGTGATGCCTCTCACTCCCTCCATGCTGTTTGCTTGTTGCATTGGCTTCAAGATTATGTACTAAGTTAATTAATTTATCTTATTGCAGTACTAAAGGAGAGGACACAGTAAGTTGGGGTGGTAGTTTGTTTTTTGCAAGGGGAGGGGGGTCCAGAGTGCCTAGATTTAAGAATCACCCAGTTTATTCAAAAAACTATTTGTATCATCCTTTTCTTTTGTCATAACTGTGATCTAAACGGTTCTTCTTTTGTGGAGCACTTCCCAGACAGAGGCGCTAAGATGGCACTGTCCATTTTGGGCTCTCTGTCTCTCTGTTCCCTCAAAGGTCAGCTCCGCCAGAACAGCATGCATCAGTCAACGTTGCAAATTCACTCCAGCAGTGAATCCACTGGAATCAATTGATTTTGGGTATATTAAGATTTGCAGCCACCACCATGGCCTTACAGTGAATCAAAAATGATCCAACTACATCTGTCTCTCTCTGTCTGTCCTCTCTGTTCTCTCCAGTCTTCTGTCTTCCTGGCAGGCAGCAGTCTATCCTACACTGGGACCAAAGCCTCCTCGGCAAACAGCAGCTCTAATTTCATTAATTATAAACCAATATGCTGCTGGCAGCCCCCCTGGAGAGGACTTTACCCAGCGCTGGCATCTGTTCAGCACAAACACAGCGAGGGATGAAGGGATGGAGGCAGGAGAAAACAAGGACATCTCTGACTCCTGCCATGGATGAAGCCTGGTGCTGTGCAGGGGAACGGAAGAGGGAGGGTGGAGGTAGCTGGTGGGGTTTTAAAAGTTAATGTTTCCAACAAGGATGCTCAAAGCAGCAATCTAAGACGGTTTCATCCAGATAGCGGGAGTATGATCTTGTGGTAACTATATGGCAATCTTAAGAAAGAAAAACTTTTCAGAACTCGTGAAATACTTTGTTTTTCTTTGGATTTCCATTTTTTTCAGATAATCTAGCCAGTCACTTCCCCAAAATTGCATTCAGGGCTTCAAACAATTTGTTTTCTGGTTTTCTCCACTGCAGTTCTTGTTTCCTGTCCCAGCTTTGCATCTGAAATCTCCAAAACATTGCAATATCCTCTGCTGCACCTTTTTGTTTGTCACTGCTCATTCCACCTCCTAAATGAAATCTTCACCCTAAATGCTTATCAGGGCTTCCTGGGTGTTTGTGGGATGCCACAGGCACTTTCCATTGTTTTCCTTTGTTAAAATAGCAGTCGTTGATGTTGCAGATGAACAGTGAAATGGCAGTTATTGTTTTCTGTTTGTTGTAACAGTCCTTGTGGTGATGTGATGAAATCTTGCTTCAGCAATCTATATGAACAGCACCGCTAGAAGTGCCTGAGCGGACCTGGAACTTGGATGTGAAATCACCCACTGAGGAAGGTCATACAACAAGGAATAAGTGTCTTTATCAATTTATAAAAGCAATTCCTATGATTAAATAACTCAAACTAATGAAAAAAAATATTAAAAAACATTTATATGTATGAAAAAATATTTAAAAAAAACATTTATATGTATGAGGATTTATTTCTTAATGTCTTATTTATTTAATATTGAATAATATTTATTATTATTTATTTAATATTGAATTTAATCCTGATGCAACACATGTCAAAACTTAACATATTATAATTTTGACCCCTGACCTTTCCTCTACTACCACCAACAGACCAACAAAAGAAAAAAAGAAGCAAAGGACACAAAGAAACAAGACACATATAAAATGGCTGTTGATTCATCCACACCAGAACTGTACACACAAACACACACACACATACATACATTCAAAGTGCAAAACCATGTTACCAAAGTGGAAACTGTTTACTCTCTCATCATTCATAAATTATACATATAAGCACACACATTCAAATGCATAGCATGCAGAGGTTCACTGTTGCTTCACTGTCAAATAATAGGACAAACAAGTATTGATTATTAGTGGCGTTGTTACTGAGAATTAAGTGCATTAACGGGCAAGTGAAAATTAATAATCTATAGGAAAAAAATTGGAAAAAAATCACACAGTAAATTAAAGTTGGCAATAATAAGTTAGCAGTAATATCCTTATCTGATTGGTCCAGCATGACCTATCACTTCTGCTGTGCTTTGTGCAAAATCTGACACTTTATTTTAAATTATTTTTAACCAGTAATAGTTACGTGTTTAATACTGTTGCTGCAAAGGCCGTATGCAACGAAACCCAAACCAGTGATGGGAAAAGGTGAGCTACTTCCTGTATCAGAGAGCAGCTTTAATGTGATTTTCAGCTCTAATTAGAGTTAAGTCACTTAGTGTGTTGTAATGATGTTTGGCTCACAGAGCAGCAGACGCCGTCCATCAGCCAAATGAAATATTAAACTGACCTACCGCTGGATTACGTGCGTGTGTGTGTGTATTCATATTCGTAGCTGTGTCAGGAGACTTCCATAGCACACTGTGCGTCCATTGCTGCCACATACAGTAAACACACAAAGAGACAGAAAAACACATACATACACACGTTTCTGACCTACATTCACTTTACACAAACAACAGGGTGTCAGGAGGGGCAAGGCAACAAATGTGTGTGTGTGTGTGTGTGTGTGTGTGTGTGTGTGTGTGTGTGTGTGTGTGTGTGCGTGTGTGTGTGTGTGTGTGTGCGTGTGTGTTGTGTGTTGGGGGTGAAAATCTGCAGGTGCACTGGGCCGTGAATCTAATGCAAAATTAGTGTTATCTTCCTGCCAAATAATTTATGATCCTGCATCCGAAGTGATAGCTGAATGACTCGACATGTCATCCCCTCGGTCTTTGTCAATCTCCCCCATGAACCATGTTTTATTCAAAATGTCTCACGGAGCAGAAACTGGTAAATAAGTACAGCTACAATAAGCAATTCTCTTGTTTGATCCCAGATGACTTTTAGGCCTGATGCAAGCTGTATAAAGTAAAGGAAGTGGCATCCCCTTAACCTGTATATAACCCTTTTCTGCAGTTTACACAACACAGTGCTCCATACAGACCAACATATTACAGACACTGTGTTTAATGTAGAAAAACACAATAGTCATTGGAATATTTGAAACACTAATAAAAGGATGTATTAAACGTTTTGTTTTAAACAGTCCATATGTTCTGGTGTCATATCACATGTAGGTCTTATTGGAATTCATGCAGTCATTCATCTCCAGTACTTTAGTGATTTAAAAGTGTACTCCAGGCTGTGTCGGTACACTGTGACATCATTACTGGGTGTGATCAAGAAAGAACATTTTCTGACCAAAATCAACCATCAGAACAGAACATGAAACTTTCCACCAGAACCGTTCTCACTCCCAAAGTTGAATATAGACAGATTTAAACCCCTTAGCGTCAGTTTGGAACACACTAGGAAGTCTCTTTGTCACGATCCTGTCCTGACCTTGTCTGTGTTTTATTATTTTGGCCATGCCTTTTCGGTGTTTTGATTTTGGTTACTCTGTGTCTGGGGTTCAGTCCTGTCTGTGTGTCTTGTTGGGGAGTCTGGGTTTTTGTTCCATGTCCTTGCCCCTATCCTTGTGTTTTAGTTGGTCAGTGCTTGTCTGGTATTTTGTTACATGTGTTCTGTCTGTGTTGGTTATTTATTCTGCCCCATGTCTGCCTGTCAAGTGGTCCATCTGTCCCCCCAGTTATCACACTGCCTGTCTGCCTTTTTGTTCCCCTTTTGTTGCCTCTGCCTGCCTCTCTCTGTTTTCCCTTCTGTCTCTCTGCCTCCCTCGTTACCTTGATCCCTGTCACCTGTGTTGCTCCCGCCCAGCTCGTTAGTCCCGTGTGTATATATACCTGGTGTTTGTGTTTAGTCCTTGTCTGGTCATTGTTGCGTTGTTGCTCTCAGTCATGTGTGAACCTCTGTACCTGTCTCGTCTCTGCCCTGTCTGGATTATCTTTGTGTTTTGGACTCTGTCATACCAGCCACTCTGCCCATAAGTGTGCTCGCCTTTTGTTTTGCCTTAATAAACCTCAGAACTGTACCTGCTCCACTCCGTGTCCTGCGTTTGGGTCCTCACCTGCTCTGCCCTGCACTCCACCACACACAACCTGCTACCCTGCACCCCAACCCTGACACTCTTAGCATCTTTGGAGGTAAAAGTAGGCGTAGAGTGTAAAGAGAAGGGTCCAAGTAATGCGATGGCTGGGATGAACAGGTGCGTCAGAAAGCAGACTTTCACCCAGGAGACCAGTGTTTATTTATTTTGTAAACAAAAAGTCAGCAGTTATTGTTTTTAGTTAAGATACATAAGTAAGATTACTTATCTTACATTATTGTTACCCAAACCATGATCCTACATGTGCAAAAACAACCCTGAAGGTTGTTAAAAAGCAGCACCAAGGGGTCTTGACCAAGTCCATATGTGACGATTTTGGGAAGTAAGAAATGTGTTGACCAGAGAGAGCAAACACATGAAACATTTTTTCCGACGGTATTTATTTACTCTTAAGGTCAAAGAGCCTTTGCAGTGGTGGATGGGAGCTTACAGGCGTTCAGACAGAAAATATCATGTGGCTACATTGGTGGGTGCATGTTGCTTGATGTAATTGTGAGAGGATAAAATTTGATCCAAATTTGATCAGCCTGAGCAATGGACCCATCATTTTTAAAGCTTATCAGTTTGTCAGACAACCCTGCCTCCTGAGTTGATAGCCACTGTGGGATTGTGGGCAAAGATCATAAGGAAAGACTAGTACTGTCCTGTCAATAGTAAAGTGTGATAGAACAAATTAATCCTTTAGGATTAATTGACATCCATGTCAATTACCAGTTAGGCTCCCAGATTCAATATTCCAATGAGTACTTTAGTTGGAGCTCACAAATACTATAAAATGAGTTCCAGCTGGATTGACTCCATGTCTGATTTGATGGGTGGTTTCCACTCTGAGAATTGTACCAAAGGTGCACATTGTTGTACCTGCTACATACAATAAAGGAATTAAGCGAGGTAAAAAAATAAATAAAAATAAAGTACAAGGAGACTTGCTTCACTTTTAGTTCACTGGCCAGTGCCCAGTTCAGTGTGTTTACTTTATTGTAGGTCAGTGTGTGCACACCCACTAACTATAGTCAGGGCCCCGGCATATAAAAACCTAAATAATATGTCTACATTTAGAGAAATCATCGGGTGTCGCTGTGGAATGCAACACCATTGTGGTGAAGCATTTTCACAAAAGAGCAAACAACAACTGGAGAAAGCCAGAGAAAGGACAATGTACTGTTATGTTTATATGGTAGAGTGTGATTGACACATCGTTTAAGGCGTTAATCGATAACACTGTAGCTGTCTCATCTGAACGTCTATAATGCCTGTCATGTGGAGTTTTAGTATCCACCATTGGTCTGAATGTTGATTCACAAGTTCTTCTTCCTAGATAAAAACAGCCCTGGAGGAAAAACATAACAATGTGTAGCTAATGGTTTTATTTGAAATTCCACTTGGATTAATTAAAATCTGTCAGTATGATCAATGAAAGCATCTTTTGGCTTAATATGCTTAATCAAGCTATGTGATGTACTGTAAACCTTAGACGGAGCTCCAGTGAATGTGTACAGCAAGAGCAAAATACAGAAGATTATTTCCCTGACTCCCATCCTTTTTGCTTTAAAGACATTTTGGCAAGTCAGAGTAAAAAGCCCAGGTGTAAATAGTAAAATTAATGATTTAGCTACTTCAGTTTCTGGGTCCCGGTATTGTGAACTGACTTGACTATCACAAAGCTATCATTACTTTTATTAACTACACCTTTTCCAAAGATGCCAAGTCAACATGTCTGCTGTGAAAGAGGCCTAATATATCATGGTCACCCTATTTAGTCTCTTACACATTTAAAGTAAAATCACATTCTGGCCAGTAGTCTGGGTTTTTTACCTTGTGTAATGGAGACAGAAACACTCAAAAGGTATCATATCTCAGCCATGCTACACTGCCATCTATCAGACACTGACAATACAGCAGATTGCCATACATACCTGCACAAAATAATATGGATAGTTGTCACTAAAGAAAGCAAAAACAATATGGAATTAGACAGAAATGCAAAACTGGACTTGTATTATAAAGCAAACTCAGCCTTTGGTTACACTTTCATTGAACAGTATATCTATACTGACAAGAATTCATTGATACAGATACGGGGCCAGAATATTTCTGGTAAAATACTACATATCGCTATCCATAGGCCTATGTCAAGCTGTTTGAACATGACTACAGTTTAGAGACAGTGTATAGCAACAAATTTGTCTCAAACAGTTAGCATAAATGCTAGATAAACTGATTGCATAAAAACTCAATTATCAAATCCCAAATCAGTCTCTGTAATAAAGAGTACCGACAGATAATGCTCCAACACAGGCTTGTGAGGAGTAGATAAAAGGTGTCTGTCAATATTTGCTAGCAAGGGATGCTTGTGCATGAAAGAGTAAGTAACTAGCAAGTTCTGATTTGTTTGAATTTGTGGTGAACAAGAGTTTAATTTGATTAACAGCTTAGCAACAAATTTACTGAGATTTGTCTGTACTCCTGATACATGTGAGGACTGAATTTAAATGAGACGGTTTGATAATTCAAGATTCATAAATAAAGGATCACTGAAAGTATTTCCAAATTAAGATCTGGATAACCACAACTCCTCTGAAGATTTCATATAATACACACAAAAAGTTTGGTCTTACTACTCAAAACCATAATGTAACATAAATTAGCGTCATCTGGTCTACAATGTGAGGTTGGCATTTATTTTCCCTTTGCAGCATGGTGTGAATACCTGCGGTGATAAGTTGAAGCCTGAATGCTACGCAGGATACATATAATCTTAAACAACACTTCACAAGAAACAGTCAAAAGGAAAGCCTCCCTTCTCTGATAACCTAAACACACTTTCAAGACCCTTACACATGATTGCATGTACACATATTCATACTCAAAGCCACATGTTTTAGTTGATCATATTTGCTGGTGAAGTCCTATAATTGTAACAATGGAGCACCAAGAGGAAGCCCCGTAGTTACCTGAGTACTGGCAGACATGAAAGTGTGTGTTTATGAGGGTTTGTGTTTTCTTTTGCCCGCTCCCTCACATGTAAGAAAGCAGCCGACCTTGCTGTGCTGTGCCAGACTACAAAATGATTTTCATCGCCCTTCACACAAGCTCTTTTGTTGAACCATCACATCTTACCCGCCACCACCTCCCCCAGCAAACCCACTGCCATTTAGAATAACAGATGAATAAATGTACCAGGGGGAAAAACAGTAGACTGAAACCACAGTGGAACTCAGTAATGGTCAGCCAGGCCCACCACGCCTCAGCAAATGTTTGTCCAAACCTGTTATTTCTGGCATTGTACTGTCTCAAAGAGATCATTTTATTCTCCGAGAGGAATGCAGCAGCTATAAATAGTATGGAGATGAAGGAGGGGAAATCAGAGATTTGTAGAGTAATTACAGAGCCAGAGTCGAACCCTTCTGTTATGGCTCATTTTTCATCAACCTCTGTCTCCACGACTGTCTGACCGACTGAGGTAAAATGGCAGTTTTATCGATGGGACATGCATGTCTGACCTGATATTTGACCTGTATTTCTTCTGTATCTGCTTTTTTTTACTCTGTGAGTCTCAAAATTTAAAAGAACAGTTGACAATTTTGGAAATAGGCTTGTTTGTTGTGGCACTCAGACTTTCATCTCTGTGAAGTGGCTGTGAGACAAAACTGTTTTCACTAGAGAAGCAACAGCATTTGTCATTCTTAACTTTTGTAAGATTAGTTTGACAATTTTGCTGTCCTTCAACATTTCTGTGGGATCATTTGTAATAGTTTTGATGACTTCTTGCCGATGGGGGCACCAGATAAAAAAACAGCTTGTCAGGTTGGAAGGTGATGGCAAATGACACATTTTGTCTTCTAGTGAGGACTTGTTGTCCGGTGCGCATATATCCCCTAGCTTCACATAAAACTAAAACTAGAAACAAAAGAAAATATACCTTTTCTTCAAGTCCAAAACCCTAAATGCACTAGTTATTCATAAGTTCATGATGTAAAACCTCACTGGCTTCCTTATTTCAAACACGGCCAATTGTGTTTGTCCAGATGGGATGGAGGTCATCCTGCACTTCCTGTGAACCCCAGAGCAAATTTCTGGTACAACATACTTAAAACTTTCAGAGAAGGTTGGTGAAACAATGTTTTTAGTGTTAGATTAAGTTAAGGGTATGTCTGTTGTGGAATTGTTGGTAACGCCCAAATTCACAATTGTCACTAAGGAAGTCGTCAACTATGAGTGAAATCCTGATCCCTTACAAGCTGTCCACTCCAGATTCAGATTTCTAAACTGGCTGTGTAGCAGCTAACACTTCACTTAGCTTTAAACACGGATCTGCAACCTGTGTTTTCTACATTTCAAGAGTATTTTGTGGCAGACCAGAAAATGCTCAGTTTGTCGTATTTTGGTGTAATGTGCTATAATGGATTAGTTGTGTTTTTGTCAGTGTTATATTTGCACATCAACAGTCCTGTTTCAGTTCACGACTCACATCCCAACATTTCAGGTAAACAAGGCAGATGAAGAAATGAATATTGACTATTAATTAATAATGACTATTCTATCAAAAAATGAAGTTAAACTCAGAGGTTTGTGTTCAATGGTAAGATGACAGATAGGAAAAAAATAAGAAATGCCATGTGTGGTCATTTCTGATTGATTTAGGTACATTCATTTCTGAAATTATCATGAAAAGCAGTTCAAAGGCTTTTAACACACTCTTAACAAAAATGGTCCAATAGCAGAACCATGCATGTGTGTTCACAAGAAAAACACATTATTATTATTATTATTATTATTATTATTATTATTATTATTATTATTATTATTATTATTACTTCTAATAATAATAATAGATAATAGATAATTATAATAGATAAAACCCTCACACTCTACTCATACTCATTTTCAGTGAAAACTCAAACAACCAGGCAAGTTGCCCTGACAGCGCTTGCATCTTAAATGATCTTTGAGGAGTATGAAAGGACTTTTAGCTGGTAAATTGCTGTAATTATCAAACATGCCCATCTCATTTTGCACAGTCAGACCTCGATGGCAAATTCACCCGGCAATTAAGAAAAGCTGGAAATGAATGACAAGTAATGGTGTGGCCCACATTACTCAGATGAGGACAAACAATCTGGAGAAAGGAGGTTGTAATGATGGGAAATGTGCAAGACAGGCAGAGAGGAATTATACACTGAAAACGTCATAAGCTCTAAAGTTTAGAGAAAAGGGATTTGAAACGATGTTTGCGGATGTATCTGCAACAGTATGGATGTGTTCTAGGGAAGCCTCAGAACACTTTAGATCCCTTTGCCCCTGTTAAGTGTTGTTCAACCATTACTGATATTAACAGCTACTAATTTGGGTGGTTTTCTCTCTGTTGGAGACACTTTGGAGGCTTTGTACTGTCGCTTTGTTGTGGTCTGAGGAAGAAGGGGGAAGAGGTGGGGGGGCATAAGACGCAAATGACAGTGTTTCAGAGCACTTTGTCGGCAATCATAGAGAAATTATAGCTCTGTGAGGCTTGTCCAAAGTGGCTTCTTCAGGATCGAAAAGTAGACATGCGTTGAGACTCTGACTGCTTAAACGTTGATTTCTGAGGATTTCCTTTGAAATCTCTTGCCTGTCCATCAATTCCTATTTATTAATAACCAGCACAGAGTGAGCAGCTACTAAAGCTGGGAATGAAGGGTTCACTTATAAGGAAAATGTCTCAAAAATATATACATTTTAAGTAGAAATAAAAAAACAAGTTGTTTGGTTATTATATATCAATTATTCCTATAAAAACTAGTAAAACAATGTCTCAGGTTTGTCCTTCTTGAATTTATTAAAGATAATTACTAAATATCTTGAGTTCAGTAAAAAGAAAACAGTAGGCTACAGAGAGCATGAAACCTGCCCTTTAAGACATTTTTATTTCCACAGAAATTGCGCCCCTGTGTGGGGAATGTATAATACTGCATAAATCTGGTTTCAAGTACTACTTACAACACAGTTATGATTTCTTTGCTCTTTATTGTATTTTCGATCCCCTTTCCTCCCATGTTTTATAAATGTGTGCAACTGTTAACTACAATTTCAGTTTAAAGTATACTCAAAATCTTTTTCCACTGGGGTCCCAATGTGATGAAACCATGGCTGCCATGTAACTTCCAGGATTCATATCCTCTACTACGTATGTACAACAAGTATTCACCGCCCATTAGAAGTTATTATTTTTCTAAATTATCTCAATTTCACCAGTTATGTGACTTTAAAAGCCCCACTGCTTCGGCCATTTCTGCCGCGGCCTGCACAGCGACGTTTGTTGGCTTTCAGCGAGAAAGGCGGCATCCTCTGTGGAAATACTGGATTCTAGTGTTGGTTTCACCACAAGCAAAACTTCCATTGATACGGGCAGAAAACAGTTGAATATCTTAGGAAACACAACTCGCGGCTAGTGAACAGACCGGTTGGCGGAAAGGGCCGAATCACCCCGGACGTTACTCGAGGTGATGAGGCCATGAAGAAGGTCAGGGGTCGCGGGAGCCAAGACCGCAGGGGTAGTTGACTTTACAGCACAGACGGGCTGTTGGAGGAGGTGACTCACGGAGCAGAGGAGCTAAACTGTTAGCATTATCTCAAAAGGTCATGATTAATGTGTGATTATAACTAGTGTACCTGTTTTGGAGGCGGAAGTTAACCAGCTGAATGTGGCTATGGAAGTGCAGAACCAGTCCGCGGTGAGTGAACTGTTAAGTCTGGCCTTAACGTTACCGCCTTGTTGGCAAAACAACCTTAGCTGGCATGACAGTGTTTATGGTAATTACGTTTAGTTAGCTAAGTTATTTTAAATTAAATAGCTTCCTAAGTTAGTGTGGCAGTTGGGATTGGTATATATTTGCTGTGAGATCATTCCATTATACATTATCAGCTGTTTCCTTTAGCTTAACGTTAGTTTACTAAAATCCACCAAGCAGAAAAATGCTAGCGCCCTGTGTAACTGTTAGCTAAGAGACTTAAAGGGAAGTGATTCAACCTGCTATATAACTGAGGAAAATAGGAATTTTATTGAAATTAGCTAACTAAAAAGCAGTACTTGGAGGTTAAGAAGTTGTTCTCATAAAGGTAACCTTTAACAAAACACTTTTCAGGGTCATAATTAACGTTACTGTTGTTTATGTCAGAGCTAACTTGCAAAGACGCTACAAAGTTAGTTTTTTTGAGGGTGGGGTGATAGCCGATGGAGAAAAAAGACACATTTATGAATGAATCTATTATTTAATATTTAATAAACTATTTTTTTGATATATACATTTGGAAGTTGTAATGTCACCACAGTGTACTGTAGGCATTTCTACCTTTATGTTACTGTTAACTTTGGCCATGTTGGCCATGGCTCATTTTATATACTGGCTGCAGGTGCATCAGCTTCATTTAACTTAAAAGACTGTTTATTATGTTGTTTGTTGGACTTCAATGGGTGATTGAGAAGGAACTGTTTGTAGTTTGTTTTTCCCGCTGGCACCAAAGACCAATATTTGTGGGTTTTTTTGCTTTGTAGTTGCTTTGTGGTTTGCTTGCCAGATACAAAATATTTAAGTAACGTAGTTGTTGTCTGGTACGGACACATAACACTGGTGATTTTCTTTTGATTTAGTATCAAGTAACTAAGTGTCCTTATGTCCATACCCACACTAATTTTGAAATTCTTTTTGTGTATGTGATGTGATTTAGTGGTCCTAAAGTGCTAAATCCTAGTACTTTGCTACTTCCTGGTGAGAAAGAACTTGATCACACACCAGATCTTCTAATCTCAATATAGTCACTACTTGCTCTTTAACAAGGTGATACCTATGTTGCTTCTAACTGGCCCAAAATTAGACCATGATCGCTGTCAATTTCTTTTATTCAAGTTCACATCCTCCCAGAACAGCAGCTGCTCCTCCCCCCCTGATGTGTTAACTCCAGACAACCATGATGACAGCCTGATTCACAACGCCCCCCTCCTCGGCACTGTCATCCCCAATCGTATTTTTGTCGGGGGAATTGACTACAAGGTGAGAGCTGCTAAATTTGCACAGGCACAGTGCATGTTTGGGCGTGTGTCTTACTGTTGAAGGGCAGACACTAGTGAGCAGCAAAACATGTTATCAAGCCATGGTCATAGGAGGCCTAATGTTATTCAGCAGTAATTCCACATTTTACAGAAAAAGTTCTTAGATCAGTCATACATAAAACATTCTCTCAATGAAATCTGAATCATAAACCCCAGTTATACCTGGCATTAAAATGTGTTTTGGGTGATCAGATTTCAGTTGGTCAATTGTGCTTTACTACAGTAAGTGTAAATGCACCCAAGATGCATTGAGGACTGATTGTAATCCAATCAGCGAGAGGAGGATGTCACATTTGGTTGTTTGAGCTGGACACGGCGTTCGGGCCTCAATGTGGATGCTGGAGACATATAGTAATATTAGTAAATTAGTAAATATAAGTAATATTTACCAATGTCCTGTGTCCATCCCCCATCTCTCTCCTCTCACTTCCTGTCAGCTCTCTACTGATATTCTACTAATTTCAAAAGACAAATTAGTTTTCCCTTGTTAAGTCCAAACATTACATACTTTATTTGATTGTCATCAAATCAAAGGTCAATTGTGAAATTAAAAGTAGGGCTGCAACTAGAACAAGATTATTTTCATTGTCAATTAATCTCTCAATTATTTTCTCCACGTCAAATGTCATGTTTTGTCCACAACCCAAAGATATTCTGTTAACTGTCATGGAGTTTTGTTATTTGGTTTCTAAAATTCAGTGTACATTTTGTCAAAAATCTGCCCACCCAAATGTTTAACCAAATGAGCATTTGTGTATCATTATTAGATATGATTCCAACTACTACTGGCTGTTATAATAATTTATCTGAAATGATTAATTCTAGAGGAAATGAACTGGACCAAATCAGTAGCCACTGTACCTCCTTTTGGTGTGATAACACAGAAATGTGTGTGTTTTTAAAGGTTAATGAGAGCGACCTGCGACATTTCTTCTCTCAACACGGTGCGGTAAAAGAGGTGAAGATTGTGATAGATCGCTTAGGAATGTCAAAGGGGTGAGTTAATTGCATTGTTCCTGTTATATACATTAAGTTACTGAATAATATTGTATGCAGCCATGACTGTCTATCCTTTGACTTTGAACATTAGTCACAGATTAATGGACATAGTTTGTCTTGATTCTGTCTCTTTGAACAGATATGGGTTTGTTACATTTGAGACTCAAGATGATGCTCTGAAAATTCTTCATAATGTAAGTAAAGTAAATTTAAGTATCTTGCAACTAAACGTAAGCTACGTATAATGATGTAGTTTATCTAACAGAGTTTATTGTCTAATGTGGGGTCTGTTCCCTCATCTACTACATTAAAGGCTAATGGAATCTGTTTCAAAGACAAGAAGCTCAGCATTGGTCAGGCCGTCCGCAAGCAGCAAGCTTCAGTACAAAGTAAGTTGACCATCTAAAACTGAAGGTGCTTTGACATTTCACGATACCAGATATTTTTTTCAGTATGATATCAAAACCAGTGAAATTCCACAATTCTCAATAGAAAATTTGCTACCATGTTAACAAAATAATAAATGCCATGAACTTCAACATACTCTCCTTTAATAATTATCAGTTATAGCTCAATAACTGTAAAAAAAAAAAAAAGAAACTTTAAATAAAACAAACAGCAGAGGCTACACACCCACCTCTCCTGAGAATGCGGGCAGTTGTGTAAGTTTACTGACATGGTGACTGACCATTAGTCTGGAAAAATTAATTGAAAAAGCTAAAGACATTATGACAGATGACACAGACTGTATGGTAAGGACTGTTCCCAACTACTACGAGCTGTGTTTACATTACGTTTGCCTAAACACAGCAGCCTTTAGTATTTAGTCATTTCAAACATTTGTTACATAGTTGGCCAGGCAGCACATCAGTGCCAGCTGTTTCAAACAAAAATAATAATATGGAAAGTACTTCTATACACGACTCTTTCTGTTTTTCTTTTCAGCGAGTTGGAGCTGTCGCTGCACTTGGTGGCATCTTCTGGTTGTTGTGTCCCCCTTCCTACAGTACTTTTGGTACCTAGAAAAATGAGTACCAACATGTTTTCAGAATTTTTGTATCGACTTGGTTTGGGGTGCAACAACTATTTACTATAATCGATTTGTTCATGACGTCATTGGTCCGCAGCCGTTACTTCACGTTATGAGCTGAAACGTTTTCTATACAGTTGGTCAATTTGATTATGATACACAACGGCCGCGTTCACATTCCAGATGTGCCCTGACTTTACAATCATAAACGATGCATCGCTCATGCCGTCGTCCCCAGCTGGAGAACATGTTGCTGCCGAGAGCACAAGATTAGACAACACCGGACAATTTCATACTTTCTAAAGAAGAGAAAACAGTTATGTCTGTGTGTGAGGCTGCGGCTAATCCGACCAAAACTCCTTTAAAAAAATCACAGAGTTTTGTGAGTTGAGGAGTTTGGGGAAACTATATTTGTTGTGAAACGCTGTCTACTACAAAATTATTATTGATCCCCTCTTGTAAATTCTGCAAATTAAAAGCATGACGTTATTCCTTTCTTTGTGTACAGTGTCAGTCCCGGGGTGTTGAAGTACTGGTGTGTAAACTGCTCCGTCGCTAAACAGCAGATCAGCTGCTTATCAGGACGTGATTTCAGTAGAAATTTCTGTTGCTGTAGCAGAAACGTTCATTAAAAGATCCATTTTTGAAAGCAGTATTTATTTTATTGTCTTGACTGTTAATTAGTACATGACTTAAACAACCTCAGGTTTAATTTAAAGGCTAATAGATAAATAAGACGCATTGTGTCATTTTGCGATTCATAATCCGAACAGTCGATTATTCGTTTCAATAATCGATATATTAATTGACTATCAAAATAGTCGTTAGTTCAAGTCCTAGACTTGATAAGTTTCAGTTCTCATTATATCCCTGCTTGTTTTAATTCCTTTGTGATATTAGGCATTCCCCTGATCACACAGGGACGCTGCCAAGCTTCAGTATATAACCTGCCACTCAGCACTGTAGCTGTAGCTCACCAGTACAATAACAATTCACTATTTATGATGCTCTTCGAAGTGATTTGTCTGTCTCTAAAGGTCCAGGGCACTGTGCTGGCCAGTACTGGCTTCTCTCAAATTGTTATCGGCCCACAAGGTGAATAGTTTTTGAAATGCCCAGTAAAAAGCACAGGCTCACAGTTTGTTGTTTTCTGCCTTTTTCCCAGCTAAGACCACCCCTGTGGCCTTCCCTGACTCTGCCATGCCTCTGCCCATGTCCTGTGGGACAGTGTACCTGACTACGTCCACAGGCAATCCCTACACCTATCACAACGGAGTGGCCTACTTCCACTGCCCCAACATGAACCCTCCTGGCCGCCACTGGCCTGTGAGTTTTAAGTCTTTACATTAAATTCCTCACTGAAAAGCAAAGATCCTCTCATGTGATGCAACATTTAATACAGAGTAAGGACTTGAATTTATACTGGTTAAGCTTGAGCCCTGACATGGCAACATTAAAGTCAGCTGCACAACAGTGCTGCACAGCATGGTCTATTCTAGTAGACTTAGCAGTCAGCCCGCACCTTCCACTTCTTTTCAATTCAGTTCAATTGAAGAAAGCTTTATTGGCATGAACGTTATGACAACATTATTGCCAAAGCCTGTTTCTGTCTATTCTATAGTTCTGTTTCTATCCAACCAATAATACATTTTAAAAAATAATATCTCTGTGGGAAAAATGTATTTATTTAATGGAAAAGTCCTTTGATAAAGTGTTTTTGAGCAACACATTTGCTACCTTGGAATGCATACAAAAAAACAAAAAATATAATTGTCTGTCTGTGCAACTGTGTTTGTTTCCTGTCTGTACTTCAAAATCAAATCCAAAATGCTTTGTTGGATTAATAAAGAATGAACTGACTTTTGAAGTCTGCATTTCAAGACAGACTACATCAACAGGCTAGACCTAAAAGAAGAACTACATAATGTGTTACGTATGTTTATTCTCTTGAAGCCGTCTCCTCCAGTGATGCTTCCTCAGTCCCACCAGCCTGTCTACCATCAACCAGCCCATCACCACTACCAGGTAATTTCAGCCCTCCATTAATTTCTCAGCACTTAATAAGTGCAGCAGTGGTCTAAACTTCAGTTAACAGTCTACTTTCATTCTACCTCTCCTCAGTGTGCCCCAAGCCATTATCAGTGGAGTGTTGTCCAGGTAGGCAAAATAAAGCCCTACCTTCTTTTTTGTTCAGGAGACTTTGGCCTGTTCTTACCTGTTGTCAATGTTTTGTTGTCCAGTCACCGATGCCCTCCAGTCCAGTCATGTACTCCCAGCAGTCTGAATATCTGTACCAGCCCGCTCATGGAGGCTCTGTCTTGCCTCCTCTGCCTGTCATGGAGGACACGACACCAGAGGTACAGACAAATTAAAACATAAGCACAGCCATTAAAGCATTTGGATATAGCTGCGGAGCATTTGTTTAACTGTGAACCTGCTCCATCAAGTAATTGTGTGGGAAAGAATTTTCTCTTTTCACCGGCTGGAAGATAGAGGGTTTGTTGAATGTACAAGTTTGTTGATGGAGTGACTTATATTGAGGTTGTAGTTAAATGTTATGCTGTAGACTTTGTATGATTAAAGAGCTAGAAAAATTTATATTTTTCTGTCAAACGTCCGGTTCTGCTTTATTGGAAGTGTAATAGTCAAACACTTGAATAAAAGTGTTTCATTGTAATTCTGTTGGTTACACAAGTGTCACAAGTGTTCAGTCAACTTGTTCTGAACCAAAAGCTCACTTTGGTCTGTTCTCATGCTTTTACAGTTTATAGAGCCCACACTGCAGCAGGTTTACCCACTGTATCCTCAGAGATCTGAAGGAATGACACCCATTGTTCTGCAACATGACCCTGGAAAGGTAAGAAGGGTATTTTTACTATATATCAAGCAGTCCAAAGAAGGAAAATCAGATTTGGTGATTGTCGGTGTCGCTGACCACAAATACGTTGCATGAAAGATACTTTTACGCTATTAATTACGTATGATTTCACGCCTGGCTAGATTAACTAATTACATGCTCAGAAGAACATTCTCCAAACTTATATTGTTGACAATCCAGAGTCAACAATGATGGGAATCTTGAACTAACAGAACGGTGAACATAGTCAAATGATAAACACAAGGCTGACTGTCATAATCTAAATGGAAAAGTCATTCTACTGTCTTTACTTGCCCTTTAGGACACTTGTAGAAACATTTATTTAAAGACAGAAGATGGGACTTTTTATTAGGGCTGGCAGTATATCAGTATAATGAGGTATACCGGTATAATTTCAAAAGACATAAAATTAGACAATATAGTTTGATGTTGAGTTAATTCATATGTTTCCTACAAGCGTTTGCTCGTCTCTCTCCCTCACCACACAACCCCTCCCTCTGCATCTGCACGCAGCCGTCTACTCACAAACTCTAACAATATGGAGGGAGAGACAGTGCTGGTTGACACTGCTGAAGACCTCGCTTGTAAAAAGAAATACAACAGTCCAGTCAGTGTTTCCCACACATACACTTTATTTCGGCGACAAATTGTAGCATTTATCAGAGAAACGCAGAGTGATTAGTCGCACCACGGTGGATATTTTACAAGTGCGGATCAAAAGTGCGGACTAAAGCGACAGTGAACACACCAGTCAGATATCATTCGTTAGCTACCACGTTGGATTTGGTTTGATAGGCTACATCGTCAACACGCCTCCTCAACATGCGGCGCAGCTGCTGCTGTGAACGGAACGGCAGGTGGAAAAGTCCAGAAGACAAGTTTGTTTGTTTTTTCACCGACTTTATACAGCGTAGCCTACTACTGATGGAGAAACTCACCGGAGAACACGTACAAGCAGGGAGAGGCGGAAAGAAGCAGGGCACACTGATGTGTTTGCAACAGAGGTAAGTTAGTTAGGCCTGTCAGTGTGAAGAGAACTGAAAGAGTCAGATTCAATAAGTGAGTGACACTTAAATAAGGTAGAGAATGAAGTATAATTATAATGGTGAAATAAGAAACATGCTACTACAAGTAGTAAAAGCATGCCCATTAAAACTGACATCCCCTCTCCACTTCCTATATGTTATACCAGTATTCAGCCTAACAGTACTGGGATTTGACTTTTTGGTCCATATCGCCCAGCCCTACTTTTTATAGACTCCAATGCAAGAAGATTATCCCTGAACTGATTAAGTGATTGTAAACATCTGAAATGACTAAATACTAACCAAAAAAGCAGGCTATTTCTTATTGCATTTTAAAAAGAGTTTAGCCAAACAGTCTCATCAAAGCACGGATGTCAAGGAGCAGTGACAATAAATAAAAGTAGAAGGCAAGTAATCCCCTTGGAAAGAGCTTAAATGAGTAGTGGAAGATCCATCCAATGAAAATTGTTTTTTGTGTGTTTTGGACCACTGTTTCTTTTTGACTCTTTCCTGTTTGTGACTTCCTCTCCATTTCTGCAAACCTTCACTGAGTCTTAATGTCATCTTTTTCTTCACAGAATCCGATGTTTCCACACTTGCAGGTCCATCTGAAGCCTAAGTACCGCCGACATCTCCACCACAAGGACTATCACTACCTGCCAGAGGCTACAGAGCCAGCGGATGCCTCCATGCTTCACTCATCCCAACCTCTCATGTAGGCTAAATCTCAGTTTCTCAGGGGGAAAATCCCACACAGCACCACAACCTCTCATTTCACTTTAAGTCACTTCCTCTTCCTTCTCCATGGATTTAACACATATAAGCTATCAACTGTTCAACTTGTGCCTTACAACATAATGCAGTATGTTTAATGTGATTTCATAGCCCCACCAACTCGCCACAACAAAGGAAAGCTCTCACCTTGAAGGACTCATTAGACTTGTAGCACTCAGATCTGTTTCTATATTGATGTTTTAATACAGTTGCATGATATAAGTTTACTCTACGTTACAGTGGCTCACATTGCTACTGTACTTACTGTACATTGCAGTATTCAAAGTGGTATTCATAATTAACACATAATCTTAGTGAAAAATCAATTAAGTTTAAAAACCCTACAAATGTACAGTATTGAAAACAAAGTGAATTCCAACAAATACATATATAAACCTGATTATAAAACAGAAACAAAAGCTTCTTCAGTACTTCAGTAGTAGCTCAGATCAATTATCTTTCCAATATGGCTTGAACATAACGAGAACCTATTACTGTTAAATATTTTGTGTAATTCGTAGCATTGTTACCTTGCAGCAGAAATCTGCTAGCTGCATGGTGCTTACAAGATGTAGCTGAGAAGATAAGATCTTTTTTTCTCACCATCTCAACTCTCTCTCTCGTTACCTTCCTGTACAATGACACAATGCTGCGCATCTTCTTTGGATCGGTGTTCACATTAGTTTGAAAGGATATGAAAAATGCAACACTATAGTTGTTTCAACCTCACTGAGCTGTTTAGTCAATCCTAAGATTATTACTAATATTAAGATGTTCTGAAAGTGCCACTGCATCCTATGTTGTAGCCTCTGCTCGGCTTTATTGGTGTCATGACTTTAGGGACCTTCTGATTTGCTGTCTGACTGGTCATCAAAAATATTATTTGCATCCATTTTTCAGTGAGATGATGTGAAGAAATTTTCATGTAGTATGGTTACTTGACTGTGGCCTGTGCGGACGTAACAGCAACATGACAATTTAGTATATTCTTTAAAAAGCAGGCTGATCGTTAGATATATGTGTTCAAGTACATATTTAGTAGTTTGAACAGCACAATGCATCCATGAAAGTGTACTGGTTTCTTAGCAATTTTGTATTTCAGGAATCATACTTTTATATTTGGCAATATACAAGAAGGCTGGCTTAAAACCAAACTATGTACAGATTTAATAATAAATCCTAGATTTATTATTGCTCAGGCACAGATGTGTCATCACAGATGATGATGTGAGTGTGCCTTAAGAGCTGCTGTGTCTCTGCAGGGTTTGCTCCCTGCTTTCCAAGATGCTCACCCAGATTTGGCAGTATTTTTAGCACGTGAAATTCACTAGATTTGCCCTTCAAGTGAGCTGTCACATGTTAAACTGTGTAACATCAGGTGACATCCCAGTGTGTTCCCATTACTTTTTTTATTTTAACATTGTAGAAAGAGATTTAAGCCTGTTGAAACCTGTTAGCCTTAAATTATTTCAATTGCTCAGAATATCAGAAACAGACAATTTGCTGGGCTGTTTACAAATACTGAACAAGCCTGCATATGAAAATAAATGATATTCAATTTGATAAATGATAGATATTCATTATATAATAACATTTTTCCTTAGATATTTTTTTGCACAACAACTCTGTCCTAACTCTTTAATATCCCTGTCATATTTGTGCTTATAATTCAGGTAAAATGTAGCCAGTGTTATTTTATTTTAAACTCAATATATTTTGTCAAACTCAGGGTTTTTTTCTGCAATTAAAAGCAGAAGGCAAATTGTATAACAAAAAAATAACGTAATGTAAAATATATTTGTGACTTGTTTACATTTTCACTTGTTCTATATTTTTAGTTCAGCGTGTTCTTGGTTCTCGAATGGAAATAAATGTTTCCCATGGTGTAGTGGCTGTGTTTTGCATTCATATGCAACAATTATGCATTAGTGATTTAATGATTTTATTTTAGTGAATGGAAACCAGTGGCTGCCTTGAAGGAAGAACATTTAATTTACAAGCTAAACTTACAGCATGTTTTTAAACTGGTTTGTATTTGATTCAAAGTAAACATGCAAAACCTGTGATCTGAAATGTACAATATCTAGTTAGATAATTAGAATTTTTTTAAAGGTGTACTCAAGTGACATTGGATTGAATTCAAACAAAGATGGGGAACTCACAAGAGACAGATATTGAAAATAGGTCAAAATCAAACCAGCAGAGGCAGAGATATGAATTTTATGGGCCATGCTGCAGAAACACAGACTACTGCATAATGCACCGTGATAGCATCTCTTGAGCACATCTCTTAAACTCCACATGTCAAGTTTGTAACGCAGGCCATTCGAAATTAAACTTCACCAAGCCTAAGCCAAAATAACCCTGATTACATCACTATGACATCATCAGGATTATTTTCCCAGACTTGACGAAGTGTAAAATCTGTGGAGTTCCCCTCAGATCTCAGAATCCCCCCTCAGAACTCTGATCGGCAGTGCTGCTAGCAACCCAGATATTGACTGCAGTATTATTACATCACTGTGGTTTACCATGCTTTGATGCAAATCCATTTATTTATAGGCTAAAGTGTAATCCTTATTTAAAACATTTGAAACACTAAACCGAATACAATGTATTTATGGGCATCCTATGTTATAACAAGAGTCTATAATGTGGCAGTCTAGACCAGGGGCATAGATGAATCAGGGTTTTGTTCTGTATGAATGGGATCAAGACCTTGGCATGGTGGCAAAAGCACCAAAAGCCTGCTCATTAGAATAACAAAAGGTTTGATCTCATGACATTGGATTGAGGTTTATAAAACAGCTTTGTGTCTCTGTGTCAGCTGTCTGTGCCTGGTGAGCTTTACAGTGTTTAGAGAGATTTTATTTTGCAAATGTGATTTTGGGAAATCAAATGGCAAGTTTTCAAACATTTTTGGGCTGTTGGTGGACAAAAACTCTCAGTTTCTTGTGTCATGGTGTATAGATTCTTGGGCCTCTGAAAACATCTCACTTGGATCTCAGAAACAGCAAATAATGTCATGTTCAAGGGCCCTTGTCCACCTCAGCAAGTACAGGAAGTTTAGTACAAGGGAAGCAACCTTCACCATTTCAAACTTCCAGCATGCTAGTAAATAAAAAAGGCAACAAATAATCCTAATTTTCATTTATTACCATTTTTTGAGATCTCTAAGTTGAAACAAAAATTTCCTTTTGAATTAAGTGTACCCAACAAAAAATGGCATGTTCAAGCAACTTGAAAATAAATGAGTCTTTTACTCTGTAACATTGATCTACAGATTCTTGTGGTTCTGAATCACTACTGCCCTGTGCACATGTCAGATGGCAGCAGAAAATACAAGCAACACTGAGTTAACTCTGTCTAATTGAATGCGCTGCCTCATTGTAAAGTTTTTCAAGATCGCAGTGCTAGACCAGAGATAGCTCTCATACAGCAAACACTGGCAAGGCACATACTGTGTTTCTCTCCCTAACTGGGAAAGATAAGACATGCCAATACATTACAAAAAATATTTGCTTTCCATAGCTCAGGTGCTGGACAGGTAATACATGTGTTATGACTAAAAGACCATCTACAAACGTGTGGCGTTAATTAAAGTAGGCTCAAAATGCTGTGGTACAAGGCAATAGTTGCATTCATGTTTCCATAAAAATACATTCAATTAAATATTAGTAACGGACTGAAACACTACAGTGCTTTGAGCTAAATGCTAACATGCTCACGATCGCAATGCTAACATGCTGATGTTACTGCTGTTAATGTTAATGCAGGTATGATTTCAAGCATGTTACATTTTTTAGTCCAATGTGTGAGCATGCTAACAATTGCTAATTAGCACTAAAATACAAACTACAGCTGATGGAAGTGTCATTACTTTCGCAGGTGTTTGCTCATTAAACAAAGCACTGGACATTTGATGATGATGGCGCTAGATTTCAAGTCGGGAGTTATTATGTTTTATGCTGAGGGAAACTTAACTTACTTACACTTAAAATATCTACTAAATTTATCAAATATATATTTATATATATAGTTGTTGAGACATTTCAGTCTGGACCGAAGTGGTTGACTGGCTCTATCATCCTGCTAGCATGCCTTTTTAGAAGTAAAAAATGACAAAAGGTACAAGAGTACATTGTCATTGTAGAAAATGTGGATAAAAGTACAAAGTTGGTCCCTGTGGCCATTATGAGTCCCCCAGATGATGAAATTACAGAGATTGTGTAATTTTTGGTCATTATTTGATTAATTTTTTGGTTTTGTTTTTTTTTTGTTATGAGTTAATTCTGTGCAGAAATATTTTGCAGCGCCTTAAGTTTTTATGTACACTTAATATACTTCAACATAGTGGGGGTTGCTTAGGGACAGAAAAAGCCTTGTTCCATCCCTGGCATATAAGGTTAGGAATCTTTTTGAATGAAAAGGACACAAATAACGCCTGTTGTTTTGCTGATACTGTGAGCAGTGACCCCTAGCTCACTAGCACACTGTGGTGTTTTGATCAATAGTGATGAACATGTGAAAACTAGACAACAATAACTCATCATCACACTGCGGTGCGTCGCTATACATAACCAGATTTGTGTTATAAAACCTATTTGGATGACAATACTTTATGCTGTGCCATCACACAGCTACTTAATATAAAAGGACAGTGGCACAGAGAGCGTCGATTGAGCGTCAGTGTGGCCCCCATCAATATGACCATGGGAAAGGTAAGCTTTATGTGCTGTTTCTGAAAATACAGAATGGAAACATGTAAGCCCCTGGGAATGGATAGTTAATCACCGCTTTGACAATCGTTTGCAGATCATATTCTACGAGGACAGAAATTTCCAGGGTCGGCACCATGAGTGCATGAGCGATTGTGCTGACCTGCACCCCTACTTCAACCGCTGCAACTCCATCCGGGTGGAGAGTGGCTGCTTCATGGTGTACGAGAGACCCCACTACCTGGGCCACCAGTACTTCCTCCGCAGGGGGGAATACTCCGACAACCAGCGCATGATTGGCATCAACGACTGCATCCGCTCCTGCCGCATGATTCCCGTGGTAAGCCTAAGATGGTTTGAAAGAGGTGTCAAGGCAGTTAATTAGGAAACAGTCATTGATTTATGTGGGTACACTGATTTATTGCACTGTGAAAACAATAGGTCAGGGAAAGAAAACCAATAATACCTCAAAATCAAGCTATTAAAAATAAGAAAAGTCAAAGAGCACTTAAATACAGTGTTAACTTTTGATACTTCTACTACTTGTATTTTAATTCTTAGCTACAGAATGAATATATAAGAATATGTACAACAATGTACAAATTAGGGGAATAGTTGTAAATGTAACATATTGAACGTCTACACACTGTATGTATCAGATGTACCAATATGCACCAGTTCAGAAACAAAATATGCAAGACTACTGTCATTAATCGGTCTTTAATGAAATTTAAAAGTAGCCAATAATACTACCATGGTGGTAGAAGGTTAGCTTCAGGGACCGTTGCAGCTTAAAAGGAGTCCTAGCTTAAGGACCTCTGGTTAAGATTTTGCAAACCATTCTTGGTGTAACTGTATGTGCTAACCTCCAAATAGCATTAGATAGGTGTAAATTAACACTTCAGGACTATTAATGGACTTTTTTATGTTCACTATTTAGCATATTAATAAAAACTGACTCATAAATGTTCCTCCTGCAGCACCGTGGTTCCTACAAAATAAGATTGTATGAGCGTCCAGACATGAGCGGCCAAATGCAGGAGGTGAGCGACGATTGCCCCAACGTCCAGGACCGCTTCCGTATGTCTGACATTAACTCGTGCAACGTGGTTGACGGCCACTGGCTGCTGTATGACCAGCCCAACTACAAGGGAAGAACCTACTACCTGAGACCCGGCGAATACCGCAGATACAGCGACTGGGGCGGCGCCAGTCCAAGGATCGGCTCACTCAGGCGAATCACTGACTTTAATTAGAAGTCTTTCAAACCTTCTTCCTATTTCTGTTCTCAATAAACATGCTGGGCTTAAACTGTGTGTGTCTCTGTATCTAAAAGACGTGAAGATGGTATGTTGCCATCATGTAGTTATTCCAGTCTTTTTCTAGTAACATTTGATACACTCACAAAATAATAGCACTACTTATAACAATTGTCTGGAAAATTTAATTTTGCACCATTGGTCTGGACAACACTGCTTTCTCCACTTTAAAACAGATGTAATGAGACCCAGTTTGCCACCTAAGCAAACTTTCAACACACTGAACCTCAAAGAGCCTCAAGAAAACAAAAGAAGCTGTTGACAGAACAGAGGTTATTGGATGGATTTATTGACAGTGCTTTATGGACAGTACTTCACATAAATGGCACCTGGATATCAGACCTTCTTACATAGTGATGCGTCTGATGGATCCAACCCTAGGATTCATGCTTCCCCACTCATTGAACCTCCTGTATTCACCAGGGCGTAACAGGTACTGGCGTCCCGCATAATTTGGATGCTCGTAGAAGATCCAGGAACCGTCCCTCACATTGCAGGAGTAGATGTCGTTGAAATGGAAGCGTTCGTAGACTGAAGGGCAATCATCAGACAGCTCCATCATCTGGCCTCCGAACTCGGGGCGCTCGTAGATCATCATTCTGTGAGAGCCTTGATGCTGCAAGAAATTCAGGATGATTTATTAGCCTCTAGAGTAGTGAAGGATTATTAAAAGAAACACTTATTGGGAGGAGGTGCCCACTGAAACCGCCCAACTGAGGCTTACCATAGAAATCATTTGGCAAGATCGCACACAGTCATTAAATCCCATCCAGCGCTGGTAGTCTGTATAGTCGCCCTTCCTCAGGAAGTACTGGTAGCCCATGTAGTTGGGTCTCTCATAGACCATCCAGTCCCCACTGTCCACTCTAATGGAGTTGCAACGGCTGAAGTGGGAATGCAGGTCAGAGCATTCGCTGCTGCACTCATAGGAGCGGCCCTGGAAGTTCCTGTCCTCGTAGAAGATGATCTGGAAAGATCAATCGAGGAATTTTGAAGAAATGTAGATACTATTTGCTCAAATTATGAGAAATATGCATACTGTACCAGATGAAAAAAAAGCGTCCAGGTCACCGTTTTCGGTTGAATAATCCGCGCAGGTATGCAGAAGCACAAAAGACACATAGCAAAACAAGCAGCCTTACCTTACCCATTGTGTCGGCTAACCTTGGTAACACTGTAGCAGCACCCATGGGTTTCATGCTGCCTTTATAACCCATGGATGACCTGTGTCATTGTAATTCTGAACAATGAATGGGCTGGTCAGCTCTTTCTCGTTGAACAATATCATGTTTTGTTTTGTCAACGGGACAAATCATCAGTTTTCCTTTGAGCAGAGGCTTCCCTTTGAATTTGCAATGGTTGATGGTGGAACAAACCAAAAAATTTATTCTAAAGAAATTATGAAAAACTACATAAAAGCTCATGTTTGTACAATATTTATTTTTCCATCTCCATTTTTATACATCTTTATCCTTGTACAATAGAACACATACTACTGAAACCGTACTACAGGTGAAATCTAATTTATCCCTGTTAATGCAGATGACTGTGGTACTGTAACACTGTATGGTGAAGGCTGTAGTCATTCTATCATAAAGCAGCAATACTACAAAGATGCTACCCACAAATGATGTCTTTTATATTACATTTTAAAGATCAACATTCCACATGACTGAAATACCACCTTTTCAATTTAAGATTTTAAGTGCTGGAGTGAATATTCAGCATATTGCTGCTTTCCAAAATCCTGTGAAGTGAACACAAGCACTGCCTGGCCTCTGTACGCAGCAGCAGCTTTTATATGATTTACAGTTCAGAGACCATTAATTTTCTTCATGTCAGCAAAACAATTTGTTTTACATAGTTACTGGTTCTTTCAGTTTTGCTTTTGTTGGTGTTCAGACCCCCCATATTGTGAAATTCTCTAGAGTAAGCTCTGGAAAGTTTTTTCAAAACAGTCTGCACGTGACAGATTTTATACTGTAGAGCCAATCAGCTAAGAGTCATTGAACAGGTACGAAAATATTTAATCTGAGTGCATATTATATACAGTAAATTACTTTTAATCAGTGTAGCATCTGGAAATCACCGATTCAATTATATTTAAAAATAGTGTTGCCTAATTTACATGCATGCACAGATTGTTCAGAGGGTCATCCACTCATCAGTAGTTCACATGTATAGTATCAGGATTCCTCAAGCATAGGTCTCAGGACTTCATTGACTGCTGCAGTACTGGACTATTTATTTGTTTGCTAGTTCATAGAGCCATACATGGCTGCTGTGTACTTTACACTTTTAGTCAGCTTTAAGTACAACTGCCTAAGGTGTATCGTGATTGTAAAAGTATTGCATGTTAGTTATCTCTCATAGATTTGTGATGTACAGTAAGAAGATTATTTATAATTCAATTCAATTAGCTTTATTGGCATGACTGTGTAATAATAGTATAAAAAAGTATGTAAGCCACCGTTCACGTCCATTTCCTGTCATTCCTCTAATGTCAAACTCTCTAATAAAGCCATAAATTTCCCAATTAATCCAAATTATTTTATGTGTTCTACATTAATTACTCAGAGTGCCGAAATACGCATATATTTTCTTGACACTTGTTTCAGACAAAAAGTAATTAGTAAGTAAATAATCTGTGACACCTGACCTAACATCGTTGTGCTAAAGGTAAAATGTGAATGCTGGTACCTAGTATGGTAGAAACGGTAAAGGAGATTGAGGTGTTGTTGTGTAAAGGTTATTATAACGAGGAGCTCTCAGTTTTTCATTGCTTTTCTCATGATGATGGCAACAGTTGCATTATTATAACTGATTGTAGCATTTTTAATTCCTTAAACAAAATTATGGGAAATACTGTCAAGGACAGGCCTTTTGTTTTATCACATCATTCATAAATATAGAATTATACCGGGAAATACACCTTATTTTTGTTGCATTTCATATTAGTGGAGTCAGTGTGTTTACAAACAATTCACACAAATGTGCAGCAAATCATTTTATTGTGCGCATCACACAGTAAAAGAGGTAAATTCATCGTGGCTGGATTGCACAGTACAACTGGAACCACATGCAAACAATGCACATATCACAGTAGATAAAAACAACACTCCTCTTTTTTTGCCTCTCCCTCTTTGACAACTTGTTAATATCAAAACAAAGCATCTGCAAAACGTATTAGCTATTTAGACAGTTAAGAATCTGTGATGCGTCTGATTGAATTGAACTTCATGTCATCACTGCTCATCTCACTGAGGTTCCTGTACTTTCCTGGTTTAAGATAAAACATCTTCCCCTCGTAGTTTGGCTGCTCAAACATCAGCCAGTATCCTTCAATCACGGCGCAGGACTGCATGTCGGACATTTGATAATGATCCTGGATGGAGTCGCAGTCATCAGTCAGTTCATGCATCTGCCCTTCAAAGTTTGCTTTCTCGTAGATTCTCATCTTAAAGGGTCCGTTGTGCTGTTAAAGTACAAAATGTCAAATTAAATTAAAGTTATGCATGAATCTAACAAGAGTCATAGTGCTGTTCTAAGTTGGACCTAGCTTCTGAGTACCAAAAAAGCTAAAGAATCCTGCTAGGAAATGGGAAGCAACTGTAAGCTAAATCTATTGCGGAATAGGCATGTTCATGATGGCAAATGAGAAGTTTAATCAGTTAATCTCTACGTTACCACTATCTTAGAAGTCCTGTTTAACAGTGTATGAATAAACATGCAGCGTTACCTTCAGTGTTAACAAAATCTGTACATACATTACTAGCTAACTTAATAGCAAACAAGATACAACGTACAAGACAGTTTTGGGGTTGAGCAAGAAGGGTAATGCTTGACATTGTTGGAAAACTTTAAATTAAGATTTTTTTTTGTCAAGCTTTGTGGTTGGTGAAAGGCAAATTTTTCCACTTTTTGCTGAGCTAGCAGTCCCCCCTAAACACCTGGAAATATCACTACTTTACCCTAGAGGTGTAATAGTGTCATCCATTTCTGAGTAAGGTAGCAATCGAGCATAATATCTGTTGGTAATATCGTGCACATATTTACCACAGGGACAACGCGGCAGGACTGGATGCAGTCATTGAAGCCGATGGTATTCTGATACTCGGGGTACTCTCCCCTGGTCAGGAGGTACTGCTGACCCATGTAGTTGGGCTGGTCATAGACCATGAACTTCCCGCTCTCCACCCTGCAGGAGCTGCATTGGCTCAGGTGAGAGGCGATTTCAGAGCAGTCGCTGCTGCACTCATACGAGCGGCCCTGGAAGTTCCTCTCCTCGTAGAAGATGATCTAGAGAGAAAGACAAATAGTAGACACATGGGAAAACCAGATCCGGTACTAAATGTACAAGTGAGCTCTGTGATTAACATAAGATATCCTGTTTAACACAAATCACACACTGTTGCATGGCAGAGGTTATGTGCTACAACATTTTGGTACATATAAAGTATAAAATTATGATTGAGCAGAAAATGCATCAGTTGGTGCAATGATCTGTACCCTTCATTACCTTTCCGTTCATGGTCATGCTATTTGATTTCTGTTGTTCTTCTCACTGGCTCGCTGCCTTTTATGCATCATGTGACATCAAAAGAATCTGCCCCTCAATTGTATAAAATAACTGAGTCAGCTTATCAGCAGGCAAGTCCCTACTGTATTATACATCAACGCTGTGAACACTACAATCACTGAGATTAAACAGGAGTGGTGCAGAATTCACAGTGACAAAGCAAACTCTAGTTATTGCATTACTTTTGTATTTTCATTAGAGCAGGGTATAACAGACATTTAGATAGATGCAAGTTTAAATGAAATGCTTTGAATTAAAGCTTAAATATGTAACTTGTGAAACATGTTTAGTATTCAGCAACAACATTGTTGACCTATTAGCTGCACTGTGATGCACAGCAAAAGATTATTATATATTACAGAATATTTTTGCGTCCTGCTCATCTTTCGTCCTCCTGTCATCATCAGCAGGCCAAAATAGTGTTGTCTCAGAATATAACATGCACATTGCTTAGCACATTTATTCTCTCAAGGGAATAAAACCTTAAAATTTAACGACATGCTCTTTTCTTTAGCTCCACTAATACTAAGACTTGCTGTGTTGTGTACAGAAGTTGCTCGTGGTTACTGTTAGTGCTATACATCATCAGTGGTGTTAAGGAAGAGTACTGGAAATTGAAACAAAACCACAACATGCCTAATTATGAAATTTACTCAATACCATCCAGATGTTCCAATCTTAAAGACAAAACTGCATGATATTATTTTTTTGATATGACAAAGGTGAAATACATACAAAATTATTATATTATGTTTTTCCATTGTAAAACTATGCGTATAAACTATGAGTGTTTACAATGGACAGTCTAAATAATACCTTAATGTTATTTTTGTGTTCACTTTAACTTAGTTGTGAGTGAGATTCTTGAATGAACTTACAGCAGCAGCAGCATGTTGCTAAATCAGTAGTACTGAATAAGGAGCAGTTGCAGTAACGGTGGGAACATTATCGAGTATATGTAGTACCGGAGGCTGCAGTTTCAGGACCGCAGTCCTAGGACCGGAACTGTATTTCTAGGACCCTTGTTTACTTTGAAACTGCTAACTAGCTGTCTGGCTAACTGACTAGCTAGTTATGTTACTCTTGACAGCCCCCCGAAGCCAATGACCCTTACCACAACCATCACAGAGTGTGTGCCTAAACTTAAGTTATTGATTGTCACCTGGTTAACCAGAGCAGACACGGTTAACATCCTGTGTTGCTGTGCATTACCACCACCAATCCACTAGATGGCACTGTTGCAAAATAACTACAGTCCTAGAACTGCGGTCCCAGAATTGCGGGATTCCTGAAACTGCAGCCTCCAGTACTGCAGCTACATAATATTGACATTATCGGGAATTAATTAAAGGTTCACTGTGTAAGTTTTAGCGGCATCTAGTGGTGATGGTTGTGAATTACAACCAGCAGCTCACGGTGCGTTCAAGTGCTCCTCGGATGGTCCCATTTCCCAAGTTGTGAAGTCGTTCTTCCGACTCCAGTGGGTGTTTATGTGCTCTTAAGTCTGAATGTGGAATCAACATGGACGCTACTACAAAGATGTGTTGGATCTGCATTACCAGAGCGTATAAACAACACTAGATTTACAGACATCTAGTTTACTCTAAATGGACAGCAAACTAGCTGTTATAACCGCAGTGTATGTAGATAGTAATTACTCATTCTAAGGTAATAAATACATAAGGGTTGATTACGTGATGTCTTTATATACTATTGAAAACATAGTTATGTCCTCCTTAATATTACACACTGATCCATTCCTAAGTAATTAGTTGATTATTAGGAACATAAGGCATGCATAATATATAGTACATAGTAATATTAACATAATTTAAAAGACTTAATAGTTTGAATTAATGATTCAGCTGTTCTCAAAGAGGTTCTCACAAACTGTAAACATTTATATAGTGAATGCACCCTGACCTCTAACTGCAAAGGTTGTGCTCCTTGCACAACTGCTAAGCATGTAGTTTTACTCCTCATCCAGAAAACTGCAAAAGAGATACTTCAAAATATGATTTTTATTTTTGACCCACAGTTTCTTTTAATGACTGACAATCAGCACATATCCGTGATGCGTCTGATGGAGCTGATTCTCATGAAGTTGCTCATTCCAATGTCACGGAGGTTCCTGTACTCTCCTTGCCTCACGTACATCATCCGGCCTCTGTAGTGGGGCTGCTCGAACATCAGCCAGTGGCCGTCCATCACATTGCAGGACTGGCAGTCCGACATAGAGTAGCGATCCTGGAGAGACTCACAGTCGTCCATCAGTTCGTGCATCTGGCCTCCAAAGTTCTCCCTCTCGTAGATCCTCATCCTGAATTGTCCTCTGTGCTGTTGGAGGAAGATAAGACATGTTATCTATCTTATCGCTTTTGTAGACCAGTGGTTCTCAAAAGGGGTCTTTGAGGGAATTTCAGGGTTTCCCAGCGAAAAGGGGAGTCAATTTTTTACTAAAATTCAATCCATAGGTAACACAGTGAAAGAATAAATTACTATTTTGTCATGGGTTTTATACACTTTCTGTAATAAAACATCTAAAAGCAAAAATCAGATGGGGGACCCTAGGACAAAATCTTATCAACTGCGGGTCTGTAGTCTAATTTGTTTCATTTAGGGGTTCTTGGCATGAAACAGTTTGAAAACCACTGTGCTAGACTACCTTTCTTGCTGTAGAGCCTTGTGGCAGCCTTCACCACTCTATCACAGGCATTTATTTTTGACTTCACCTGCTATGCATGTTTTTGGACTACGTGGAAATACCTGCAAGAATACCGCATTAAATCCAGCAACAGAGGCCACGAACAAGCTGGCTAATTCAAACCAAGGACATCCTAAGTCTAAATCAATAAATCAGACCATGATGTCAATTACTGTAAATAAAGCCTAAGGAACTAGGACCATCAATCTACATTTCTTACCATAGGGATCATGCGACAAGAACGAATGTTATCCATCATCCCCATGCCCATCATGCTTCCCATGCATTGAAAATCTGGGTATTCCCCTCTCCTCAAGAAGACCTGATTACCCATGAAGTTGGCTCGGTCGTACACCATGAAGCACCCGTTGTCCACCCTGCAGGAGTTGCAGCGGTTCATGTGCACGTGGATGTCGGCGCAGTCACTGCTGCACTCATAGGACCGGCCCTGGAAGTTCCTGTCCTCGTAGAAAATAATCTGCAGTGAAAAACATAAAAGAGAAGTAGCTGAAAATACCAAATTGATTTATTATTTGAATGGAAAAGACCTTTGGGTGCTGTGTTCTGTCATTTTGCATCATACTGTTTTCACTTTATACAAACATATGATAAGTATTACCCTGCCCATGGTTATGTTTATAAGTTATCGCAGATGATGCCAACAAGGCGCCACTTTTATATAGAATCAGCGACGGACCACCTTGCTCACCTTTGTGTGAAACATCCTGACTCATCACAAGGTTCACGTGGGCCTGCATTCATTTTTTACAGCACACCTCAATAGTTATTGTATGTTGAATGTAGTTTAGGTCATGTCAGGTCATAGCAGGAGCAAAACTCAAATGACATATTTAATAATTCATTTTTACCTTTCAAATGCTACAAGGCTGTTGATTTGTGTGTGCAGTGTATCTTGCCTTTTGTTGAATTCTTTCCCTGTTACCACAAAGTTTAGTCACTTCTTCAAATCTGATATTCACACCACATAGATTTTTTTTTACAGAAGAGATATGAATTAAATAGTTGAAGTTTCTGGAAGCGAGCATAAAACCCAACATTCAGTTCACAATTACTATTGCAGATTCTGACATACAGTAAAGTCTGCTGCCCTTTAGTGCTGCACTGTGCTACAATATAGAGTGATGACTCAAAGGTTTCAGCACAAGCCATGTGGAAATACTACTGCTGTGTAATGTATAAAAAGGGTCGATGTTGAAGCTGTACATCTGAGATTAGCGCACAAATACTGTGACCATGGGGAAGGTAAGTGAAACTTTCAAAACATCAGAGACACAATAACATTAAAAAGATTTAAAGTGATGGAAAAAATGTTAATAAATTAGATATTAAAAAATATATTTGACATCGTTCTTGGCAGATCATATTTTATGAGGACCGGAACTTCCAGGGTCGCTCCTATGAGACCGGCAGTGACTGCCCCGAGCTCACCTCCTACCTGAGCAGGTGCAACTCCTGCAGGGTGGAGAGTGGCCTCTTCATGGTCTATGAGAAGCCCAACTTCATGGGCCATCAGATGCTGGTGAGGAGGGGCGAGTATCCGGACAACCAGCGCCTGATGGGAATGAGTATGAGCGACTGCATCCGGTCCAGTCGCATGATCCCAGTGGTAGGTGGACAAGTTCCTGCTCATGCATTAGGGCCCAGTCACACATTGCTGCAATTCTAGTCAATAGTGAGGGGCTGGTGCATCGACAACACCAGCTAAAAAGACTTACAAACCATTTGCATTGGAATTTTTAATCTGCCAAAGATGGATTCTGTAAATTGACAGAGGTAAAAGGACACCGTACTCTATGTTGAACTCCGACAACATTAATTTCAGTGTTGAGCTCAAATGTGTGAGTTGAGCAAATGCAAAAGGATAATATTTCAATGTAAACTAAGTATAGATGTTCATTCTAAACTTGAAAAAACATCTGCAATAACCTACTCAGGTGTAGTCCCGTAACCTAAGTACCAAACTTCGATTACATGATAACTCCTGAACAGGTTACATTTGCTGAGGAAGGCTGTGAGATATGGCTGAAAGCTTCCGAAAAAGATAGTAAGTGGACCTTGACTAGAACAGTTTCCAGATACCAATGAAACAGCGAGTCCACTCTGAACATTTGGTGCAAATGTTGCTTTCACAAATGTTATTTTCAAACTCACTTTGTAATTAAAAGATACGTTTTTAACATTTTTAATACTGTAATAGCTTACATATTGTGCGGAGGCCAAGAGCGAATTGAAAAAGAATTTTTTAGTAACCTCAAGTTAATTATCACGTTATTATATAAGTGTAAAACTACAGTTGTAAAGTGTAGATCTAAAGGTTAGATTGAATATTCATTTTCAGTTCAGAGTTCCATAATCATTTCCCTGATGTTTCCTCATTCACAGCACAGGGGACCCTTCCGAATGAGGATCTATGAGAAGGAGAACTTTGGTGGCCAGATGCACGAGCTGATGGACGACTGTGACAATATGATGGATCGTTTCCACATGTCTGACTGCCAGTCCTGCAACGTGATGGACGGCCACTGGCTGATGTTCGAGCAGCCCAACTACAGAGGCAGGATGCTGTACCTCAGACCAGGAGAGTACAGGAACCTCAGAGAGATGGGGATGAGCAACATGACAAGGTTCAGCTCCATCAGACGCATCATGGACTCCTGCTAACTCAAACTTTAAATGTACTGGGTGAAAAAATAAAGCAAGCTGAAATCCAGTGGCTCTGATTCATGCCTGTCATTCTAGTGCAAAATAATATTATTTCAAAAGTGAATAGTGACTCCTACCGGTTGGCCCTGTGCAGCTGTTTCCTTTCACATCATGTCAGCATTTTTCTAAAAATTGATTCACAATTTCAGATAGTAGTATCAGTATCAGCAAGCATTTAGTCATTGTTTTGTAAAAGTTATTTTATTTTTACATACGACATCCTATGGGGATGAAATGTTGTAGTTTTCATGGGGTTTGGGTCATTCCTTTTAAAATTATGAATTTAACATCCAAACACTTTTATTGACCCAGTTCTTCCAAAAGTTCTTCACCCTTTTTAACTTGATACCTGATGCTTTAAGCTGTGGGACTCAACTGAAGCGTTGAACAACTGAAGTATTTATAGTGGACAGAACGTGGAAAAGATGCAGTCCACAGATTCTCAAACAAGATATCGTTGTCAACAACTTCAAGTAAAAGCACAACAATATAAAAACATCTAACTAACACTTACCAAGAAAGAAAAAAGCACATGCTTCACCTGGAAACTCCCTTTTCACCTGCATTGCTGTAAACATGTCACATATACTGTACATACTTTTTGATTTTGATTATCTGTAGCACCTAATTGTCACAAAACATAACCTGCTTTTCTTGAATTGACCTCACAAAACAGCAAGCACATTTGGTACAAAACAAAGATGACGTGTGTAGGCTAAATTCAGTGTGTTGGCCAGATCATACCACCAAACGCGAGCTTACATGTAAGAGGATGTGCAAAAATAAGAAAATTTATAGATATTATATAACATACTACATAATTACTTTGTGCTTTTCACATTAGATCAAAATGACAGTGAAATATTTCACCAATTGTGGAATGTAACTATGTGCATTTACTCACATACTGTACTGAAGTGCAATTTTGTTGTACTTTACTATATTTCCATTATATGCTACTTTATACTATTACGTCACTACATTTTTTTAAGAAAAAATATTGTATTTTTTTTACACCACTACAGTCAATTTAAAACCTTAGATACTAGTTACTTTGTAGATTCATATCATTAATACACAATATATTCAGCAACTACATTTTCATATATTCCTATAGATTAAATTAGCCCCACTTACCAGCTAAAACATTAAAGTGTTACAAACATTCATACACCAATAAATATAACTGTATACTGTAAGAATATTTTAAAGCTAATACATTTTTACTTTTACTCTACTTAACTTTTAAATACAGATTACTTGTAACAGTGTGAGTGTGGTATTGTTACTTGAAAGATTTGACGATTTCTTACGCACATTAAATTACAGCTGTTTCCATCTGTATTAACAAGCATCTAATGCAGATCCAACTAGCTCAGGCTCAGACAGTGTTTTAAGTAAAGTACATTTAATAGAAGGATCAGTAAAACATGAAAACAACACATGGTTAAATGTTGCTGCAGTTAGATGGCCAGTCAAATCATTTGCAGCTGTCATGAAAACACAGGAGCTAGTTTAACACTGCCAACTCGTTTCTGTCCATCACTGTTTGACACTGACCCTCTGCCTTCACTGTTCCAGCATGTGTTTGATACAGAGTCATCATCAGACTGGAACAAAGGCAAATCAAACAGCACCAAGCCATTTTGCTGATATGTAAATCTACCTCATTTGGCTATGAAAGACTTGCCTCACTCTGCACATTTTGTTTATCAATAAATACTTTCATGGGGCAGCAGCAAAGAATGAGGTTTACAGGGCATCCAAATGGGGAAGGTAAGATAAAACCTACTACAAGTATGCTTTTTAAAGACACTTGTTCCTTCAAAGATATTGAGGTTCAGAAAATACTTACATTGTGTATATGAAGTTTTTCCTCTTACCTTTACCACAGATCACGTTTTTTGAGGAGAAGAAATTCCAGGGCCGCTGCTACAACTGTAGCAGTGACTGTGCCGACCTGCACACATACTTCAGCCGCTGCAACTCCATCAGGGTGGAGAGCGGTGTGTGGGTGATCTATGAGAGACCCAGCTACAAGGGTTTCCAGTACATCCTCAGCCCTGGGGAGTACGCTGACAATCAGCAGTGGATGGCCTTCAGCGACAACGTCAAATCCTGCCGTACCATAAAGAATGTAAGAGTCCTCATTCAGGTTTCTTCAAGCATTTATGTCAGTGGAGGATTTTAGGTTTGACATATAATGTTTCTGGATAGTTTTAGAAAAGTGTTTGGGCTGTGAACAGCAGCACTGGACTGAGCTCTGTGAACACTTTTGAGCCAACAGACTGAATAAGCAGACAATAGCAAGCATATTTGGCAGCAATTTGCTAAAAAGTTAGCCAAGACTGTGTTAAAGGGGAATGTACAAGCTGAAAAGCATGGCTAAAAGTTAATGCTGCACTAGTCAATACTTTTATATTAACAATGGCCTAAGTGACTTATGTTAAAGTGGTCATTTGTAGTGACAAACCCATCAAGAGTTATCACCCAACTGCAGTTCTCCTAATTTTACAACCTGCACTTTAACTGTTTTCAGTCTCACCACTCACTTAAATTTTCTTCGCAGCGCCCAAATAAACTACCTGTCAACACTATTTGTACAAGTTGCTCTTGGTAGCAACTAGCAGCTAACCATAGCGGAGCATTTAACAGCTAAAGAGACCGATATTTCTTTCTCTAGAGCTGGTGGAGCCATAACAAAGCTAAAAGGAAAGTGAAAATTGCGCTTTCAATCATCAAAAGGCCAGAAAGCCGACTAAAAATAAAGGCTAATGTTGCTTTGTGTCTGCTGGATGTGAAAACTGGCAAGAATTGTATAACGCGTTAGCCACAACACGTCAAACGTGTTCTTCCCCAAAGTGACCAAAAGATAATAATAATAAGCAATATAGCTTTAAAGAGCCTTGTTATAAATATATACATATTTAAATTATTTTAAGGACAATGCAGATGGAAATATTAGCTAAAAAATTAGCTTCAATTAAACATACAGAAAGAATTTAAAGTGGAAACCTGCAAGTTTCATACTTTTTTTGGTTTTGCGGGTTCAGTGAGTGTTTTAGCCTGAAAATACTGTATATTTCCTGGGACAAAGGGATCATCTTGATAACTCAAAAACAATCAAGTCCTAAAAGTGGACATTGAAAGTCTTAAAAAAAATTTAAATTATAAGTTCTGTTTTTGGTACTGGTACCAAAACTCAGGAATTTCATCAGCACTGGGATTGAAAGTGACATCCAGCTCTAGCCATGAATTGTCACAGCTTTCTTTTTCCTTTTACTTCTGTTTTTAGGCGTATGGCAGTGCGTGGAAGCTGAGGCTGTACGAGAGGCCCGACTTCGGAGGGCAGATGGTGGAGTGCTCTGATGACTGTCCTTCAGTGTATGATACCTACAAGATGCGTGAGGCTTACTCCTGTGTGGTGACCGACGGTGCCTGGGTGTTCTACGACCTCCCCAACTACAGGGGGCACCAGTACCTCCTAGAACAAGGCGAGTATCGGCAACACAGCGACTGGGGGGCGTCCTCGCCTGGTGTCGGATCCTTCCGCAGGATCACAGAGTTTTAACTCCAGAAAGTGATTCAAGACCTTTCAAGATACCTGCACTGACACAACACCATCAATAAATGAGAAGCAAACTCTGACTGTTCTTATGGATCATCTTTAAATATCTCTCGTGTTAAACCACTGGTTTGCAATTATATATCAATGATATAAAACTATAGCAGCTGTAGTGGTTGCTAATAACAAATGCCCCTCATATTTAATTTCAGTTACAGCATAGTTGATCACGTTATTTGATCATTCTAATTTGAGATATTTAACACTAGAATATTGTTTTCTTGTGATCACAACTTAAAGGGATACTCCAGGGATTTAGTTTAGCACTTCCATGAAGTTTGGTTGCTTACAAAAGACTGATTAAAGATTAATTTTTTTTAATAGTCAAAGCAAAAGCTCCAAATATATCTTGACTTTTAGTCCTCCTAATGCATTTTCATAGCCTCCTTCATGAGACCCTCTCTGTCTCGTAAATCCCCACACCTCTAAAACTGAGTATGGGTTCGTTATTATAAAACTGCTTGCACAGGCTTAGTACTTCTTACTTACTAGTCTACTGAGTAAGTCAAATTGGCGGAGTGACCCTTTAAATGTCTCATTATCCCCATGAAGGCATTCCCCTCAAACTTTATAAAAAGTGGAGAACAAAAACAACTGAGGAGAAAGAAGGTAAAAGTAGAGCAAATTGTGAGGATAACATAAGTGTTTGATAACTTGAAAACATACAACATTCATTTGAGAATAACTGACTATTTAACACAACTGCACCTCATTTAAATGGGTTTTATAACTTCAACCAGGGAGAGTGCAATAAAAATTGTTGGCTGACCTCATCTGCGCAATGCACGATATAAAGGAGATACATACAGTATATCTGCTGTACTTCATTAAAATGAAGTGTTATGGAGTGTCTGAACTTGAGACTAGATTTTCCTCTTTTTTGTACAAGTACAGATATTGTCCTGACAGTGGCACTAGAGGAAAGGTCACCAAAACATTAGGATTCCCACTCGGGTAATTAAGAGATGTAGAGGCATAAGCAGCCAACACAATATCCACAAAGAAATAGTAGGTCTAATGTTAGCAATTGTAGCACCGGGTGTCAAACAGGAACATGGGGGCAGCGGGAAGCCCGCAACCACAGATCCAGCTCCTGGGCCACAAACACCTCCAGAAGGCGACAGAAGGAGACAGTAGGGGGACAAGACAGCACAAAACTACGTGAGAGGGAAGAAGATGAGTTAGTAACATGAATGGGATAAAAAAAAGATCATAGTCAATGTTGGTTTCTTTTAAACATGTCCACGAATGTTTCCTAAACCTAACCAGACCTTAACTGCATATCAGTTAAGATAGTTTTGCAACAGTTTTGTCATCCTGTCAATAGGGGCGTCATAAGATCAGAAAGCACTTATATTTGTCGTTCTGGAAGGCAGATCCAAATGATGCATTTTGTCATTTCATTTGGAGGAGTTGTTGCTTTTTCTGGAGCTTTCAGCTGCATCTTCCAGTCTTCTTCAGCAGATGGAGTTTGCCCAGTTTTCGTGGAGAATAACACCATCTCCATATTAGTGGTAAGTGAGATATTTTGTCACTACATAACTATAATCTTCAAGGTGAAGAATGGTCTTTGTTTAATATGAATCAGTTATGCAGTGAGTGTAGAGCCTCTGGGGCCTTCCTGCCTTCCTGCTGTGTCACTGACTCAGCTCAAAGCGTTTCATATCAAACCAGATGTCCTGCAGTGGCCTTGTTTTTGTCAGCACGCTTTGCTGCATCCAGTGGCTTTGTGATCCTTTGCACTTTGCATTTGCATTGTTTAGGGAAACAGGATTCACTGCTTGTGAACAATGTGATAAGCCTGGATAAATATTTGAACTGCTGATTGAATAATCCAGTTCACACAAAGCAAACCATGTGCCTCGTTTCATTGTTCTTGTTCTGTATAAAGAGAAAATTGGATGTGGTTGCTTTAATGTTTTATATAAAACCAAACCTACTGATATTAACTGAAGGGTAAATGCATAAATCACATATTTAGTGCCACATACTTAATACAGTATAGCTTGTGTGGTATCTTTAAAGATGAACATGTGCAAACTAAATGCATGTTTATAAAAGATGTGATTGTGTAAAACCCCCTTCACAGACTTAAACAAGTAATATTCTTGAAACTGTATTCATTTTTCAGATCATCATCATCTGGACAGAAACTTTCAGGGTTGATTCCACAAGTGCGACAATGACTCCAGCGACCTGCGCGCGTACTTTAGCCGCTGCAACTCCAACAGAGTGGAGGCCAGATTCTGGGTAATCTACGAAGACCAAACTACATGGGCTACCAGTATGTGCAAAGCCCGGGAGAGAATCCAGACTACCTGCACTAGTTGGGCATCAATGACACATTCAGGTCCTGTCGCATCATTAGGAACGTAAGTTAAGAGATAAATAACGCCAAGCCAGACCATTTACTATATACATACTGTTCATATAAACTGTTAAAACTAAATTTCAGTTCAATTGCGTAACTTGTAAAATCCACTTGGACTGACTCAAAATTTGCTTTGTAATCACCATATCATGTCATGAGCATGAAAGTTCATTCTCGGTTTGATGTAATAAGAAAAATTCTCTTAACTCAAAGTCCACTTACTTGCTTCATTCCAGGGCTTTTAACCGCATCTCATCTCAAGACACCATCAGTTGTCAACATGTGACATAAGCATGGGACTTTGGTCACGTGATAACAGGTGGTTGTAACCCCAAACTCATCTGCTGATGAAGATCATCAGCTGTAATTGAAAGGGATTGGAATAAGCTAGTAAGTAGACCTTAAGTTAAGAGTATTGTGTCATAGTATGGTAAATGCTAAAACAGTCTTTTGTTAATTGTTTTGTTGTTTAGTCGTCTATGTCTGTAGTCAGAAACCATTTGTCATCTGGGCCTGTGAGTCTGCAGGTCTTTCTTCAAAACTGTCACATGACCTGCTGGTATAGATGGCTGACCCTCATCATTTTACTGTATGGATTTATTGGAAATATTTTTATGTTAACAGGAATATGTTTGAATACAAGAATGATTTAAAATGTACAGGAGCAGTATTTCAACAGTGAGAGCCAGTGATATCATATGTTAAACTGAGTGATATGATTTTACATACCAGAGAAAACAAATATAACTGAAATAAAAATACACATCCCACAGCTGCCCTTTTTTGCATTTATTTTCATTATTTTGAAATATATGTATTTTTTATTTTTATTGTTATATTAATTTGTATATTCTCCTTGCTGCTCTGTACGTATTGTATCTGGCCATATACTGAAAATAAAACTCTTTACAGGTCTGTTTAGTTTTTACTTTCAAGACAAAATGTATTCAAATTAATTATCCTTCAGGGAAAATATGGTCTTTGTGGGAGCATAACTACAGATCGAATAATGAAAAGAGGAAGACAAGTAATCCTGTAAACAGTTAAAACCACAACTAAAAATAAGACAAGGTTATATAAGACCAACCTGGTGTGATTTTAAAAATAACTGGTGAAAGAAGTAAAAGTGTTGCTATACAAATGATGTGAGTGAACATAAACATTGTGTTTTGACTACATAAAAAACAATATTACAGCATCAGATAGTAAAGCAAAATTCCTCTAAGCAGCATAACAACCCACATGCATTAAATCTCAGTCCAGTCAAGTCTTTTTCTAGAGTCGATCAGCATCCAGTCAAAATGTCTGCATCAAACACAGCATATAAAGGCCATGTACTTTGATACAACTGCAGCATCAGCTAATGTGCCAAAGTTAATGGAGAGCTCATTTGAATAACAAATAATTCTACTGGCACTGCATTTCATCAGCCTTTATATGAACATGGACCATCAGTAATGCAGTGGGACTGAGGGGCTTGAATTTGATTGGGTGAGAAGGAACAGAAGGTGATTATGGAGCGTATAGGAAAGGTGAGTACTGTAACTGTTCAACACAATGATACCACGATGCACCTCATGCTAACTTGTGTATTGTACTTCACGAATCAAACCGATGTTCAGTCGAACTGCAAACTCGGATGATATGATACTGATACTGATGATACTTCTAAAGAGCTACATGATTTGAGTTACAACTATTGGAATTACAAAATTATATCAGTGTTTTGTGCTTCAAAACATAGCAGTTTAACATTTTTTTCATCCCATTTAACTTTTCAAGCTTCTGTACAAAGTTTTTTGCGATTTGTCAGCCTCATACTTGGAAACCTTGGAGCTGAAGTTTTGGTGGGTTGTTTTTGCCCACTTGGGGGCAGCATAACATGCTAAAAACATGACATTTGACATATCACTACCATATAAGGCTATTATGGCAAACATGTTAGCAAACAGTTGCCTATTTACAACTCCATCTGACAGAACAAAGCTAAATTAAAGGACAATGCTGGATTAAAGTTTTTCATTTTGATGAATAAAACACAGCAGTATTATATTCAACAAGTTTATCACTGAGATCTTGAAATCAGGTGACGTTCAGTGGGGCTGTTGGCTTTTTTACTATCGGTCTGATCGGCCCTATTGGACTTTGTTGTAGCACTGTTGCAGAATTTCCAGATCTCAGCTAATATTTTGATAATTATGTTGTTATCATTACTAATAATGATAGCTATGAAACTATAAGAATAAGACGTAAATTATAATCAGCTGATTACCCTTTAATAATTTAAAGCTGATGGTATTAGTAGACTTGTATAATGGTACTAGTGGTGATAAATGTAGTGGTAGTATTATTTCTACTGGTAGATGTTGTGGTCTAATGCAGAGCCGTGCTTGCAGATCTTCTTCTATGAGGACAAGAACTTCCAGGGTCATTACTATGAATGCAGCAGTGACTGCCCTGAGATCAGCGCCACGTCAGCCGCTGCAACTCCATCCGGGTGGAGAGCGGGGCCTGGGTCATCTATGAGAGACCCCATTACATGGGCTACCAGTACGTCCTCGTGAGAGGGGAGTACCCCAACTTCCAAAGCTGGAACGGCTTCAATGACACCATCCACTCCTGCCGCCTCATCAGATATGTAAGTATGTCCTAAAAAATCTGAAACCAAACTGCAGATCAGCTTATAGTTTTTTTACTACAATTTAAATTCTTGGGTGTTTATATCACTTATGAACCTATAAAATTATTTCAGACCAAGCAAGAAGACTTTTTACTGTTTTACTGTTATTGGCCTACATCTGTAAGTAAGACAAGGGGAAACAGCCAGTTTGGCTCTGGCCAAGGCTTAATAAATCTGCACAGAAAAAGCTCACTAATTAACATGTTATTTTTTGGTTGTTTGATGTTCAAGCCTTCCAGCAGGTACAGGATGCGCATCTATGAACGTCCTCAATTCAGCGGGCAGATGATCGAGTTCAGCGAGGACATGCCCAACCTCCAGGACCGCTGGCGCTACCGGGACGTTAACTCGGCCCACGTGCAGGACGGCGTCTGGGTCTTCTACGAGCATCCAAACTATGGTGGACGCCAGTACCTGCTGGAGAAGGGCGAATACAGACGGCATGTAGAGTGGGGGGCCCTTCATCCGTCTGTAGGCTCCATTAAACGTGTTGTGGACTTTTAGACCCTGTTCCACTTCCTGTTTCTCACCTCCCACCACTTATTAGTCTGAACTCAACAGACATGCAAATAAAAGCACACAAACTACAGCAGAATGGGAGTGATTTTTGAGGGTGACAGTAAGACCTTATATGGTGCATGCTCAGGGGAGCATTCAATTTACTGACAATCACCCAATAAAAATTCAGATGTCTTGTTTGCAAGTAAAAGCTATAGGCACCAGCTGAAAGATCAGAGAGTCACCAAAAACATTAGGGTCCATCCCCTTGGGGCCATGAACATCTAGTGGATATTTCACAGAACCTAGGAACATTTTAGAGGACTTTCTCTGCACCAACCTGTTGGTCAAGAAGAGATTTTGGGCTGATATCTAAGCATCTGGTGGCTGATGAGCACACAGTTACACCACAATAACAGAAAGGCTGCAAAAGCCCACAGATGATTCAAGAAGATTCACCAACAACGACCCGCGGTATGCTAGCAGCCATTGTTCTTAGATGGCAGCCTGTGCCAGAGAAAAGCCCTAACCCTAACCCTACAGCAGAGCAGACCAATACAATTCACGAACCAGCCAGTGCACCAACAGAAAATAAAATACAGCCGACAGAGGATTGTCTATTTATTTTAATTTGCTCGACTGCTTCAGAAACAACCATCTGACAAACTGGCCTCACAGTAATGGATTTAGTCTTTAGGTACCACTTTCTAATAAACCCTCCATGATAAAGGGTTTATACGTTGTAATTGATGGCTTTAATTAATGATTAATAAACAATTTAGTAATTCTTTATAGATCAGGTTTGGCGATCCTAGGTGCACCAGTTCTTGAGGTAATCATCTCCAATGGATTGTTTGACCCCTGACCTTCTGTAAAAGTGCTGCAGAGCATCTGGAGCAAAATCCATTTTACAGTGTTTGACCAATACACTTAATGACTTGATGGTTTGTTGTAGAAATGCATTAATGTATTACAGATGACCTACTAACATTTGCTCTTAGCTTATCCTGTAACTCTAATGATTAACTACTTATTAACAATAATACCTGCAGGCTTGATGGCTTATGGGGAAGATGTAATCGTAGCAATACTGCAATTAATCACTTAATCATCAGCAAAGTGCGCTTAACATATAAAAAAACAACTCATCTCAACTAATCAGATAAATAGTCCATGCGAGTGTTACACTATATAGATTATTATTATTACTGCTACATGTAAGTAGCATTGTACTTTTATTGCGTGCTGATGGATCTAATTTTAACTATTTTATTTACTATTGGAGTGTTTAATATAAGACAGGAAGTAATTGGTAAGTATTACTATAAAATGTATGTAGTGGAGTAAAAAGTACTTCATTATGTCTGTGATTAAGTGGAGTAGAAGTAGCATCAAAATGGAAATACTCAATGCACACCTTAAAGTTGTACTTAAGAACAGTGCCTGTGTAAATGTAGGTTACTTAGTTACAAGAGTGACATGCATTACCATTTCTTAATTAGTTTATCAATGAATGTTAATGAGTTACCAGCCACAGGGATTTTTCAACCAAAACAACAACTTATACATCCTTTCTAAAGCATGCCTTATTAAATGATTGATAGCAGTGACTCCACTGTGCGGCACGTAGCTGGTCGTCATAAGAGAGCTGACTTTCACATGTTTGGGTCAAAGAATCAGATGTGAGAAGACTTTTTGGAATTTAAAAGGTTTCCATGAGATACAAAAGTCCTCTAACTATCAGGATACAAAGGATGCAGGAAGTGGGCACAAGCGCCACCTGGTGGTGCTGGAGCTTTGTTACACAGGACAGGAGACGCATGCTTTAATGCTCCAATGAAGAATCTGAACTCCACATAGAAACTCACAGCACTGAGCCTCCACCACTGAAAGGCTTCGTTCAACTTTTCATTTAAGCTCACTGATGATGTGAAATTTTCATATTTTTCCCTGTGAAGAGGCTGAGTGGGAATGTTTTTATATATTGTTTTAAATTATATACTGCATAGTGTTGAATTTAAGAGTGGAAATGTGTGTGCATGTTTGAATCTATGATTGAAAATTGGTGTTTATTGTATTTTAAACTTGTATTTGTCTTAACTGCATTGGTTAAATTAGTGTCTGAGTATAGGACTGCAGACAGGATTTAGCTACTAGCAAATTCTTCTTATGAAATTAATGTTTTTTGTGCATGGTCTCCAACAAATAAATATAATAAATGGAACTAAACTAAATATATAAACCGAGAAGTTGGGATGAAACAAAAGTATCTCATCAGTATCTCAGTAAATTAACTTGGTAAGTAAACATTATGATTCATATAAACATCAATATTATGACTTTGAGTCAAAATTATGTAATTGTGTCTGTTTAATTATAATATTTTAGAATTGTACAGTAGCTTTGTACCTAAAATCTATCAGATAATGTGTATTAATTAAGTCAACATTATTGCTAAAAAGTAATGTGATTTTTAGAGCTAATCTAAACTTACTTTTTAAAAAGTCTTTATTTTAGACTTTATTTAATATTATGATAATTATGAGATGCTAACTTATAATTATGTATTGGAGTGCTGTAACTTTGCATTCTTGCTGTGCATAAAAATCACATATTTAGCTGTGCAATTTCAAATAAAGCTAGTAAAGAATAAGCCAATAAACCTACAATAAGGAGCAGAAGAAAAAGTCATCATAAACAAAACTTGCAGATACATTTGATAAGAAACTGTCGGACAGCAGTGTCTAATTTCCTGACAGGACGTGTTAGATGATATCACGTTTGTTAATCAGCCAAAACGGATGAATAGATATGGACACAGTAGTAGATGAGTAAACAGAAGATGTTGCAAATTAGTTACAGAGCTGCTGAGCTCAGCTGATGTTTGAACTCTACTTTTATAGCACACTCAGACCTGTCCTGGCATCCCCAACGCTGATCGAGCAGTTTCAAAGAACACAAACAATCACTGCAACCTGCAAAAGGAAAAAAAAACATCCACCTGTACAGGTCATTTAGTCTAAAGTCATAAAATGACTTTAGACTAAAATGACTTTAGACTTACCTTTCAAACTTTAATTTGAAAGGTAAGATGTACCAGTGGGGTTTTCAGTGCTGGCTGCAAATAAAAAATTACAATTTAAAAATTGTAATCCGTACCAATTTTTATAAAATTGTTGTTCTAAAATCAGCAATACTTGTTTTACTCTGTCGGTTGTCTTCTTGTTAACTAGTTCAATCTGACACTATTTTTCGATTATGGTCTAGTACAAATGTGAGGCTGCAGGTGATTGATCAGATATCAGCTTTTACAATTCTTACACCTTATTAGACAAATGCGCCTTTAAAAATTTAAAAACTACAAATTTTAAAAACCTTTAAAATACGCTGCTGTTGTTCTGAAAACAATGTCAGAGATCTCCTAAATGATCCAGCAAAAATCAAGTGTCCAGTAAATTTGGATATTTTATTTTATCATGCTATCAATGATGATTGGATCTTTGTTTAGTGGCTGATGCAGTCTGTAGAACTTTCTCACGACAGTGTGGAGAGACAATAACCGCACCACAAATTGAGGATGTTTTACACACAAGAACAAGGCATCAAAACATTTTCTTGCACCTGTGTGTCATGGTTTTAACGATTACCTATCTGCAGCAATAATGCCCCAAAATTACAAAAAGGAAAAGTTGCATTGAATCAGAGCTGCTACTCAAATTTCTTGTCTTGCAGACAAGTGTTAACTGTGATAACTGCAGTGTTTGTATGCTGCAGATTTTCCGTTCATGATCAAGAGAAATCAGTTATCAGAGAGGTCCTGTATGAATAACCTCAGTACTGGCCTATGAAAGCACCACATTTAGCACACAGTCAGGTGACAGACTCGGTGATCTCTCTGCAGTGAGTGGTAATGAAGTGGAAAGAGATCAAAGTGGAATTAAAAGTGGAGAAACTGCTCTGCCACCCACTGAGATGAATGGACTTTGAAGCAGTCATGTGTGATGCTGGATTAAATCAAACATGAAACAGTTACAAAATTGCAAAATGTGTGTCTTTGGAGAGGTGATGCAGTATTTCTACACTTCCTGTTTGATAGATAGACACAGAAGCAGTAAAAAATACACAAAGAAAACAATACAGCCAATCTTTAAAAGGAACACTACCAGGAGGACATTGCACTTTGTCATCTCAGGGTGTTGTGTCCTGTTTATAAGTAAAAGTAAACCTTAATGTGTTGCATTTTTAACTGTCACAGATTTGAGCTGGCTGCTTTCAATAAAAGACAGGCATATGTGCTCTTTCCTCTGTAAATGATTGTCTGATTGCCTGCATGTGCCAAGAAAATCTTACAGGATGCAGTATGAGTACAGGGCTACTGCACCTCCTTGCCACTAGACAACCCTGAGCATGATGGGAAAAACCTGAGGTGCAGTCATTGGTATATATGTTGACCCACTATTAAAAATGACACATAGTCCATTTTGTCCAACTTTGTGTGAAGCATAATGAGTTAGTCTTCTTTAGGGCTTCCACTAATGATTATTTCCAATATCAATTAGTGCTCAATAGATTAACTGTTTAATTTATTAAATGCCAGAAAGAAGTGAAACAGTGCGCATTATAATTTCCGATAGCCCAGAGTGACATTTTCAAAAGATATTTGATTTACCATGACGCAGAACAGAGTAAAGCAGGAAACCATCACATCTGTGAAGCTGGAAACAAAGAAGCTTTGGCATTTATGCTTGATGAATTACTTAAACAATTAATTGATGCAATTTCTAGTAATGTAACTTATAATGGCAGTTGTAATTGTGATAACACAATATTACGGTTTGGGAATCTGGACTAATATTGCAATGCAAGTGTCCTCTTAATGGTCAGTTAACAATGCTATAGTGTTTATTATTTTGTCATTATCCCACATCATATTTACAAGTTCATTTTATGTCGACTGTGACCTGTGAGTGATGGCAAAGTCCTTTTAGGGAAACGTCTCAGGTGATGGTCACCATAAAACAATCACATTGTAAAAACATTGTAAAAGCAGCAACTACGTTTTCATTCATAAATAGCATTAATAAATAAATTGTACTGTTGGATATATGAGTTATGTTGGCTTGTAAACTGTAATCTAATATAATTCAGTACTTATAATTTATGATTATTATTATAATTATCATTACATATAACACATTTAGCTAAACCATTCCATATGAATATTGCTTTTTTGTTATTTTTTATTTGTTGTATGTGTGGTTGTATTTGCTCATAAACATTTAAAACTTAAAAGCTCATTTGGATTTATTTATTTATTTATTCATTTGGTGGAATGGCCGCGCTGGCCCTTTAAGAGAGCTTTGGATCCATGAATGAAACGCAGCCATTCATAAAAAACACAAGGGACGGACGTCAGAGCGGTCTGAAAGACAATTGGCTCGTCCTTTGACTGACTTTGTGTAGTAGCCAATAGGAGAGCGGCAAGGGCTCGGTCTAGATCCAGCTATCAGAGCTCTTGATTGAGAAAAATCCACAGCCGAGTTTTTATTTGAGGAGCTGCAGGGGATGTAGGGGAGGAATTCTACGTCGTTTTTCACACTGCCAAGAAACTTCCCTTACCATGTGAGTCCTGCATTATTATCATATTACTTGAATACAAACTAGTGTCCGTGCGTGGGCTTCTTTGTGTTACAGCAGCGTCAACCGCATCGTCGCGATTTGTTGTTGGCGGTGAGGGGAGCAGATGTGGGTTAAGAGAGGCGAACGCCATTTTCTGAAAAATCAAAGGCAACATTGCGTCCATTTCCCCGCATCTGTCAGCTTTGCAGAGCGGTGTTTCCGTCTGCAGCAGCTGTCTTTTACGGCCTGTCGGCATCGTGAGTCTTTCTCTGTGCTCTGTGGCAAATTTGTCAATGGTGAGCTGGAGCCCCCCCACCCCGCCTCTTCTGCGACGATCAAGTTTCACTTCATTGAGAAAAACAAGGAGGTCCCACGATACGTGCTTTGCTTTCCTGTGCCACGCCAAACTCCATTCACAAATCTTGTATTTATTTATTTTTTTCTGTTAAGAGAACCTACATACCCTTGTATTTGTCAGTCATATGATTTAAACATGTGTTACAGCTTATTAACCAGACTGCGATTACAAGTTTTCGCTTGTTATTAACACCATAATATTAAGTTGTTGCTAGAAGTGATGTTTACCTGCGGAAGTCCACAGTATTCACTGAAGCTGTGAGAGAACTACAAAGTTATGAGAACTTTATCTCAAGATATTGTTTACTCATAATGTAATTTTAACCATATACTGCACTGAATTTATTTTAAAGCATTTTAATAGTCGAGAGACTAGGTAAACTCAAATATTGCTGGACCAGAATTTAAATGACTAAACCAGTGTTACCAAAGTTTTAACTCATTTTGCTTTGGAATAGGGTTTAAAGTAATCTTGTAAAGCATACATAATTAGTAATAAATAGGTTGAAGTATAACATTTTCATGCCCCTTTCTAGTAAATTAAAAAAAGAAACAAATAATTTGGCCTTAAAAATTAATCCTTGACTTTGGGGAACAGCATGTTTTAGAATCTCAGCTCAAAGCTCCACTAACTTGCTTTTTTAAGCTTTTAACCAGATCTCATAGTCATCATCATCATCAGGTTTTGGCAGCCGAGCAGCGTGGTTGTACTTTTCAAGTTGAGATATAATAGTAGCCGACCAATATGGGTTTTTCAATGGCCAATATTTAGACAGCACGATGGCCGGTGGCCAATATAATCCCGAGATCAAGACAAAGAAGAGTCATGTATAATAATTAAATTATTCATTGCAGAGTACAATCTAATATACATGTTATCTTAGCCTGCAACAAGTTTTTATTAATTAATGAAACAGAAGAATATATATTGGGTTATGCCGCAGATTTCAGAACGTGACTGGTGTTTAAGGGAGTTTGGGAGAAGTAACGCCATTCAACTACATTATTCTCTACAGTATAACAATATATATTTAACTCTAGCCAGTAATAGCTTTAGCCTAGATTAGCTGCCATCCAAGAGAAATGTGTTAACATTTAGAAAAGACAATAGTGAAATTAGGGGCTCGAAACTAACTTTCACCACCTTCCCAAAACCCACAAGGGGAGCACTGACATCGTTCCACAGCAGCCGCACTGATGATGCTGCCTGCAGATATGTCTGCAGACATTTAGTGTTCATTGGCCTTGCGAGTGGATGCATCGCCTGATGGCAATTATCTCAAAATGCCAGATATCGGCTCGATTAATGGGCCTATTGCTAATATTTAACTTCCAGGAGGTTGCATCATGCTGTCATTGATGGAAAGGCTTTTACAGCCACTGTCAACCTGTGGGGTCATGGAGTTTAGAAAAACAAACCAAGATACATGAAAAAGATGATGTAATATGGATGGAGGCAAATGCATTGGGCGTTCAAAATATATTTCTCTAAATACGTGTTTCCCTAATCTGTCCTCCAGGATGAAGACCAGTAACATGGACGGCTTTTATGACCAGCAGGTCCCTTTTGTGGTCCCTGAGAGCGTGAGTTTAAAACATTTCATGCACTCATTTCATACAGTTAGGTTTTTAACAATGTATGTCCACTAAACCGTTTTGCTGTTAAACTTCTAGAAATGTCACACAGAGGGAGCAGAGAGATGTCTCAGCGACCGGAAGAGGAAGTTCATGGACACAGAGCTGGCTCAGGACACAGAAGGTAGACTCATTATGGCATCATGTCCACATGTGAAAGTGTTCACTGTGTCAGTATTTAGAGGGGACCTAAAGGGCTGAAGGACTCTGGTGTAAATCTAATCATAATTTTAAATAGTCCACTTGCCAGCTTTTTCCGGAGCTTTCAGTTTCAATTTATGATTTTTATCCGTGGATGCAGTGTGCTCAGTAACTGACACGACACATTTTTTCAGATCTGTTCAGGGCAACGTAGAGTCACATGATTATAATCTGCTGTATGCATTTTTATAACGCCTACAGGAAACTTAAATGCTGGCGTCTACAGATTTGAAACATTACTCAAACATTACATTACCAGCAGTCCTGTGAGGAGGCAAAGAAAATATAAATAAAGAGTTTCAAAATATAATGTGGTAATTGTGTGAATCACTTAGGAAAAGTAACATGTTAAATATTGTTACACCAGTTTTAATATAATGTCAAAACTGTCTCGCAGAGCTCTTTCAAGATCTGATCCAGCTCCAGGAAATATGGATCGCAGAAGGTGAGACCTGCAAGCTTCATGAAATTCAAAGAATGCATTTCTCTGATTTAAAAGCAGGGTCATGCCTCTTTCACAGTGAAGTTAAAGGATATTCAGGGAATGTAGAAAAAGGCTAACAGAAGAAGAGACATATGTAGCTCTAAATGATATTACCGTATAAGAAGAGTCCTTTTAATATCCTTTCTTTTGCCACCCGACAGCTCAGGTTCCTGATGACGAGCAGTTTGTCCCAGATTTCCAGTCCAATAACTGTGAGTAGCTGCTTCTCCTCTAATATTTATAGTATGTGCACTGGGGTACATTGACAGTGGAGCGCTAAAACAAACACTTGTACTATTGTGGCAAAATGATGCCGCCATAAATAAGTGCTAGAGAACCAAATGTGTATTAATCCGCAGCTGAAAATAGTCCCCAACAGATGCGGTTTACTCGTGTGAGGTGTGTCAGGAGGTCGATCAGCGTTTCGATTACCCAGCTCCCCCCAGTCTGCATGTTGATATTTCTTTGGGCAAGATACTGAACCCCAAATTGCTATGAATGTTAATTTCTGTTTCACATGAGCAGATGAAACCTTAGCAGCTGCCATCGCGGCATGAATGTAGGGAGTGTGTGAACGCAATAGTGCAAGAGCACTTTGAAGGAGACTTGAAAGGTGCTGTACAAGTACACACCATACTTTAGGAAATGACTGAGCCTTTATTGAAAATGAAACTATATTTATTATTATTATTTTATTTTTAGATTTAGATCTTGAGTAAAAATGGATTTTGGGCCACAGACAGGGAAGAGAAGTCAGAGTTAACACACTGTTTGTTTTGCTCTGGGATTTGTAAAGAAAAAAAAATACAATAATAGCAGCTTTTTGCTTTTAAGTGGCAATACCACAAAATGCTTCAAACTCAAGAACAATGATAGAAATCTTATCAACACAACTTACGTGTCACTCCTCATGCACAACAGCCATTTTCTGTCATTATTCTATTGCATTAATATGATTAATTGACATGTGAGCAGTGTTTTGATGCTGTTTTTATTGGTTGTATTTTATTAGTCATCATATGTTTTGAACTTCAAATCTTTAAGGTAACCAGTAGCTATAGCTGTAAGATAAATGTAGTGAAGTTAAAAAGTATAATATCCCTCGTCTACTCGAGTAGCAGTACAACCACATAAAATGGAAATACTCATAAGTGTACTTAAGTGTAGAGCTCGGGACATTTTACCTACAACCTATCAGCTAACAGATAAATCCGGTTGATCAGAGTTTGAATGAGCACAAATCGATGTGCTCTCCAGGACCAGGGCTGTAAACACAACTCTGTTTACAGTGTTGACTTGCAGTGCAGTATATGACCCTCACACATATACACACGCACTAGCAGTGGATCTGTGCCAAGGAAACACAGGAAATGGGGGGGGCTATAAAATGACTTCCAGCGACTCGACTTGTACCTTCAAAATAATGTCACAGATAAGACCTGAGTTGGGGTGGGGGGGAATGGAACATTTACTGTTTGCTGCCAAACACGTACTGCATGTATTTATTGCTGCTTGATAGCTGCCTCAACAGAATGACTCCCGGTTCTGACAATAAATCTGACAGCGGCTGCGCTGTGGATGGAAACATTAGCGACGTGGTGTCGTCACTGCAGTGTGCTGATGAGAATCTCCCTGCAGATTCCAGGAAGGCTGCGATCAGATAGGAGGCTGTCTTTCATTCGGCTCAAACACAAACCTCAATGTGAGCTGCGGCGCTACAAAGTGTTAAATCATTGTTTAACCTTTTTTTAGTCTGTCATGTCTGAAAATTAGAGAAGTTCTGCTCTGTAGCTTAAAATGTTACAAAGAAACAGGCGGTGGCTGGTGATCTTTTTCTGTTTATGTCAGGCATTGGTTTGAGGAGGTGGTAGATCCTGTTTTTGTCAGGCATTATGTAAGTTCACTATACTACTTTGTACTTTTTTGTACCTAGTAAGAAAACTGTCTTTTAAGAAGGACCATTTTTTCTAATGCTTTGAGCAGCACCAACACACTTCTATTCACCTAAACTGTATTGTGGTAATGGCAGATGTCAACAAATATCTCAAAACTAAAATATCTATATAATAATATATAGATATATAATATTTGAAAGTATGGCTAGATATGACTGTCAGAGGAAATGTTTATTTGGTGAACTGATGGATTAATTGTCCCATAGTTACAAGAAAACAGACAGATTTTAAGCTTTGGCTTCATCTGGTGGCAGGATCAACAAAAGACACTGTGGCAGATGGATGGCTGAAAGCAACACATGGACTGCTGCAATTTTCTCTTAGATTGTCTCATGCTATAATAATATAATAATTTTGAAGCTGACATGATCACTTACACAAAATTCTACACACACTAGCATCAAATTGGCTTTAGAAAATGGCATGTTACCTAGGAGGAAGCCAGGGCAGCCAGAGTGATTGTTTTCTGTGTGTGTGTGTGTTTGCAGTGATGTTTCATGGACCACCTGCGAGCAAAGTGAAGCGAGAGCCCAGTCCATCTGAAGACCTGTCTCCCTGCAGGACGCCTCACGCTGACATGTGCCTTTATAGTTACAGGTACATAATAAATGTTTTAGCCTAAAGCATTGTATGATTAGATTTGTATCAGCCCGTCACAATAAGATTTTAGGTTAAACTTTTAATACCTGACACCTCCTTCCTGTCTTCTCTTCTCTCCTCAGTGCCTGTGACAACAAGCCAGCTGGGCTCAGAGCTCTGACTCCAGCCTCCACACCAGTGCAGTGTGGCTCCACCCATCCTGCTGGACCTCCACCCGTACAGAGGCAGTTACAACCTCCGGCCCCACAGCTGACCAATAACTGCCCCTCGAGCCACATTCCTGCCCTGAGCCCCTCCCACCGCCACCCGCTCCCACAGGCCAGCCACAGCCAGCAGTTTGCTCTGCCTCATCCCGCCATCAGCTGCCCCAGCGCATCTTTCAGTACAGAACAAAGGTGAGGACTGACTCCTACTTTTATGAGATTTAAATGGGAAACAAAGTCAGTTTAAGCCCTCAAACCTCCACGTGTCTTCCTCCACACTTTAGGTTTCAGCGGCAGCTGTCAGAGCCCAGCTTGTCTTTCCTCCCTCCGGAGAAACCCGTGAACACGCCGTACCATCCCACGAGTCGCGATGGGCGACCGCTGTACCAGCGCCACCTTTCAGAGCCCCTGGTCCCCCACGGCCCCCGAGTTTTCAAACAGGAGCTTATGGATCCACGATACCCAGAGCCAGGGCCACCTGGTCCAGGTCTGGCCCGGCCCCAGACTGCCTTCAACCATGTCACGATCAAACAAGAGCCAAGAGACTTCAGCTTTGACTCAGGTGTGTGTGTGTTCTGCTGCATCTTCATTTTGCTCCTTCTGTACCAGATCTGTGGGCTCCAATGATGCGTTCTGCGTCATGTGATGTAAATTTTGTCTTCTGCCCGTGCTCCCATGGGCACACTGACTGCATGCGCTGACTGAACATGTGAACACACAAGCTCCCAATTTAAGACACTGACTCAAGACTTTGGTGTTCTGCTTGCTTGAAATGAACAAGATCATTCAACGTGTCCTCCGAGGACACCTGTTTTTGAACAGCTCTGATCTCGACAAGTATTTAATTTCAAGCATAGTGACTCATTTATACTCAAGTTTTGATGTTGTTACATATTGATAAAAAATAAACAGCAACAATCTGGCCACACAGTTTTAATATTTAGTTATTAGAACTTAATTGTGTAATATTATTGAATGACATATACTTTTAGTGGTGAGACTTCCATTTGGCTTTCATTTTGCTGATGAAAACTTGTGACTTGCTTTCTGTCTTCCAGAAGTTCAAACCTGCCAGTCGTCCTCCTTTGGGAAGTCTTCAGTCATGTACCAGAATAACAATATTGGTGAGTTTAAGTTTGTCTTTGAAATGTCTTTGTCTTTAAAATGAGTTTCTGTCGTGAGCCTGCAGAGTTTTTTCAGCAGAACAAATGTTAATTTTACTAATATTTCTTTTCAGGGTTTGGTCATGACAGAGAGCCACATTTGTACTATGACGACACATGTGTTGTGCCAGAAAGACTGGAAGGTAGGACCGTGGCATTGTCCAAAGCTAGAATTTAACTTTAAAGGATGTTTTTTAAATTACTGCTATTGATAATCTAGGAGGAACAGAACTTATGATTATTTCCATGCCCACAAATAATGAGACAAATACTCATTGTGTGCCATCTGTCTCTGTAAGCAGGTAAAGTGAAGCAGGAGGGTTTGCCGTACCAGCGCCGCGGCTCCCTGCAGCTCTGGCAGTTCCTGCTCACTCTGCTGGACAACCCGGCCAACGCACACCTGATCATCTGGACGGGACGCAACATGGAGTTTAAACTAATCGATCCTGAAGAGGTCAGTCATCGTCCAAACCCCACACAGGGCCACTTTAAATATTCTTTAAATGTGAGGAGAAATATTTACATTTAGCAAGGATGAAAGTAAAAGTTAAATTAATAAAAAAGATAAACCTGTCTTGTGTTCAGGTGGCTCGGCTCTGGGGGCTCCAGAAGAATCGGCCAGCCATGAATTACGACAAGCTGAGCCGCTCGCTGAGGTACTACTACGAGAAGGGCATCATGCAGAAGGTAAAGGTCATGTTTCAGTTCCATCCTCCAGACCACTTAGATGTGGTTACACATTTATTAAGTCTTAGCTGCGTCTTATCGTTCCTTTACTCCTATGGGTTTCCCCTTTTGCATTTATGTGGTAGATTGTTGTGTGTACTTTTTATGTTTTGTACCAACCTATGCAAAGTAAAACAGATGGATTTTGTAAAGAAAATCTCAAAATAATTGAAAGTTCTCTCACCTTTGATTGGCTCGTCCTGCAGGTGGCTGGGGAAAGGTATGTGTACAAGTTTGTATGCAACCCCGAGGCGCTTTTCTCCATGGCTTTCCCAGACAACCAGAGGCCAAGTCTGAAGGCCGACCCAGACGCCACACAGCCTCCAGGCGAGGAGGACGGCCTCCCGCTGTCCGGCTACGAAGAGGAGGGTCCGTACCTGGCGGAAGGAGGGGAGCAGTGCATCCAGGGACTGGCTTTCCCCGACAGCTACCCGTACTAGGCTCCACAGCCTGGCAGCTGGAGGAGAACTGACTGAGCAGTGTTTACCCGCATCACGTACGTCACAGAAAAGATGAATATATCAGATGATTTTTTTTTTTTTATCAAAAGTGTCTATTTTGCCAAAAGTTTTCTTTGCAAATTCTTGATTCAGCATGAAATTTAAAAAATAAGAGAATCTTTGAGACTGTTAATTTGAACTCTCACCCTCAGCAAAAATCAAACTCTGTCCAAAACTATTGTAGATCTGATTTTTTTGATTTGTTACGATGGGTTAGGAGCACTGGCCAAAATCTTTTCTAAAAATTGGAAGTTTCAAGAATAAAGTTTTAATTTGAGAAAAAAATTATAATATGATAAAAAAAAGTCCTAAAGATTTAAGATAGTTTTACGAGAAAACGTCTATTTTGAGGAGAAAAGCTGATGTTTTGAAAAAAATGTCATGTTACTAGAAAAGGTCTTAACAGTTTAAAATGAAGTTGCGACTCGTACATACCCAGTATAACTCAGTATTTCAAAACTAAAGTTGTAAGTTTTTGAGGACAGAAGTTGTAATTTTTCAAGAATAATAAAAAAAATTCTCCACATTTTCACAATGTTTTCTTAAACTTTATTCTTTTTTTTCGTACAGTCACAGTCACCCAAATACTCGGGCTGTCATTTTCTAGCTATAGTCCTCGCATATGTGAACTCTGGGATCTGTATTTCAACCAAAAAGTATCTCAAAGCCATGGCACTCCTTTACTCATTTACTTCTAATTGTCTTTTGGGTAAACCTTATACTGCTTGAAAGGGACACACTTGTATTTTCCAGATGTCTTAGTCCTCCTATAAACATGTATATTCAAATGTCTTTTGTGTACTTGTTTTCAAAGCTAATATTTTTGGCATTATATGAACATTTTTCCTGAACAGTTTTATGACAAAGGTACTGCTACTATTTTTGATTCTGTAATACTGCCACTACGATGCTAATAATAAGCATGGACTTTCTTACAAATGACTCACCTGTGCTGAGATAGTTTTCTGCATTTTGTATAGTTGATTTGCTTCAATGTGTAGAAAAGGTGTATAATTATATATGAATATATTTTTGCAAAAGGCTGAATTTGCTTGACGTTATACTATGAGCTGCAGAGTTTGGCCTGCTAACGTACTGCATCACGTTCAGCCTCTCCAAAGTGGAATGACTTGTATCGTTTGTGTTTGATGGCGGCTGGAGAGAGACATTGGTGTGACGTCCACCCTCAGATACTGTATGTGTGCCTTCTGTTGATCTTTACTGACACAATAAACTATTTTACTCTTTTCTTTTGCCTCCCTGTGGATCCTTTCAGATTGTTTAATTTTTTATTTTGTTTCCTCATTAAGTACTTCTTTCAGAAGACATTAAACCATTCATTTTTTCTCCATTACCAAACAATACTTAAAACCAATGTGTGTGCCTGGACAAAGGAAAAGGAGGATATAAAGCCTAAAATGAATCAAGGAAAAAAAAATCAACATTAAGTAACAACATCAGAGAGGTAATCTGCAGGTTAAAGTTCCTATAACATAAACACATGAGATCTTTTTAGTGAATCATATACCACCTTTGCTTTAAACCCTCTGCTGCTCTCAGAGAAGGGAAAAAGCTTACGGCACCTGGTATTCCCAGGCGGTCTCCCATCCAAGTACTAACCAGGCCCGACCCTGCTTAGCTTCCGAGATCGGACGAGATCGGGCGTGTTCAGGGTGGTATGGCCGTAAGCGAGAAAGAGGGTCACAAAAGGCCCTCTTAAAGATGCTGTTTAACGTAGTCTTGTATTTTCACATGTAGATAGTTTCAAAACAAGACAAACCATTTTAGAGTATAACACACACTTGATTGTGTACTTGGTAGAGACACACTTCCTGTCATTGTTACACTATCATTTATTATCACAGAGACATTCACCATGTTAGCAGCAGCATGATGTAGCTGGTGGAGGTGAAGCTGGTATTAATTACTTTTTACACTTTGGATGTTTAAACTGTGAGATAGCACATAAATGTATTTCTCTAAATAAAGTCAAAGGTAGTACACAATTTAATTTTCTTATTTTCATTCCACAGCTGTAATAGTCTTCATCATTCATGTTCATGTGGGAAAGTTGTATCAGTGTTATCAGAGCTTCTTGATCATTTGTGAAACCATGTGCCAGTGTTTCTATGGATGTAAGTGGTCACAAATGTTCATGATCTTTAAAGGACCTTTGTGTCACAGATTTCTTCGCTTACGGCCATACCACCCTGAACACGCCCGATCTCGTCCGATCTCGGAAGCTAAGCAGGGTCGGGCCTGGTTAGTACTTGGATGGGAGACCGCCTGGGAATACCAGGTGCTGTAAGCTTTTTCCCTTCTCTGAGAGCAGCAGAGGGCGCTGCTGCTAATATTAATACTGCAGTGAGTTTTGAGAGCTGTCAGGAATAGCTCACTAAGATGAATGTCTTTTTCTTTCAAAGTTTTCTCATCTGAAATGTGAACAATAAATACAATAAGGTAACACCTTCCTTTGAGCTCTGGGTGTAGCTCAGTGAAAAAAGACAGGATCTGCATGTGTAAGGTTGCAGGATCAAATCCACGGCTGTCTGTCCTCTGATTTTCCAAGTTTTCCTCATCAGTAATGTGGGAAATAAATGTGAACAATAAATAAAACACCCAGACTGAAGCTCTGGGCGTAGCTGAATAAGATAAGAAGAGAGTTCACATATCCATAGATGTAGGATCAAATCCAGCAGTCTTCATTTGGGAATTTTCTGCATTTTCTCCTAAAAATGTAAACAGGAGCATCAAAAACATGAACTCAACTGTCCAGACAAACAGCTCAGTGAGTAAGTTGGAGGCAACTTAGACACTGCACTCTGAGGGACAGGGTTCAAACCCCGGCTGTATTCTGACAATTTTCCACATTTCATCCTCAGTAGTGAAATACAACGTCCACGTCCATGGGACCAACTTCAGGAACAGCTCAGTGAGATAACTGACAGGTCTGAGATCTGGAACCGTGAGTTCAAGTCCCTGTAGGAAGAGAAACACAATTGTTAGTAAGTCCAACAAATGTGTTTCCTGACCAGAAGACACCAAAACCAATTAAAGATGTACAGGTTACAATCACATACGAGCTCCAACAATAGATAATCACAACGTATGTAAATAACCAATCAGTAATCATAGAAAGTAGAAGGAATAAAAAAATGGAAAGTAGCAGCGGTAATATTGCCAAAAAGTTTATCTCCAGGCCTGGCGGTAGCTAGGACAAGTCAACAACACTAAAAGCCCAACTCAGCAAAACCTGAGCTGTGGGGAGTTTTTTGCTCCATAACCCCCACCTCACAGGTCTCTGGGGGGCGGAGGAGGACACGGCCCCCCTCCTCATCCACTTCAGTGGGAATTGTGCTCCAGGTGCCGGGGTATCACGGGCATCGAACCGGGGCTACCGGGGCTGCCGCAACGCGGCAGGTGCTTTCCAAAGCGCGAGCGATGCCGCTCCTCCACCGACTCCCTTCGCACTTGGACCTCCTCTCTGACAGCTTTTCCCTCCACTGCTGAGGAGGTCTGCCTTTGAAACACAAAACACAAGAGAGAGGGAGAGAGAGTGAGGATTAAATACCAACAACTGTGAAACTCACAAAACAATGACTCAGTCACTCTTTTTTTTACCACTCCATTTAAAATACCTTAAATGCTTAAATATGAAACGGCAGCTGAAAATAGTGAGAAAGGCATCATGTAAAATGAGGAAGACATCAGTTCACACTCTGTACTATGACTAAGAGTTTAGTTCTTCTTCAGCATGAACAAGACAACACGGCCTGGGTCTAAAGAAGGAAACAGTTCTGTCACTGGAAATATCTGCACCACACTGAGGAATGAAACCGCTTAACCACAGAGCTCACAACACAACATGTGAGCCACTAATTAACTCTTTACGGTGTTGTCAGCTTTTAGAGGGTCAGATATCCACCGTTAGGACTTCTGCCGCCACTCAGTGGAGGTGAAAGGAATTTAGTCTGTGGTGCTCAAAGCGCTGAAAAAATACATTTCCAGGAAGAGTGTTACTCCAGATATTTAATGAAGCTGGCTGTGTTTTTGTGACCGTTTAAAATGAACTTGAATTGTTCTTGAAGACGTTGACTGGGATTTAAGGAACCTGAGAAACTTGTCGGCAACTACTTCATAACCAAGAAGCCCCTCACTTTAAAATATCTTTAGTGCTTTAAATCTTCCATAAAGTCGACTTCTTCATCTTTAAACAGCAGCTGGTAATACAGAGAGAAAATGTTTACCTCAGAGCTTCAGAGAAGAAGTTCTCTCAGTTTGTCTGTAGAACATTTTTCTTCCTCCAAGACGTCGTCCACTGAGGCCTCTTACCTACAAAGTGTGGGACAAACAAAAAAACAAACACCTGTTTTAACATGCAACACAACTGACAAGTAAAAATCACAACCAGTAAACTTTCAGAAAACTTACATTTATAATTGATATTAACAGGGAAGTGGAGAACTGGATTATGTTCATGAATAAAATTACAAGGCTCTGCAGGATTTAGACTCACTTGAGTAAACACTAGTATATCTTTACTTTAAATTCCATCTATCTTGTCTTAAGATTATTTTCTGATGAAGTCTGTTTTCAATCATTGTTTAATTTTTTTTTAGAATTTCCCAGGGAAACCAAATAAATAAAAGCAAAAAAATAATCACTGTTCGGTTAAAATCCAGGAATAATGACTTTTTTTTAATGAAACGCAACAACTCTTCTCATCTTCATTAAAAATAGAGCTTCAACCTCAGTCACTCTTTCCTACAATAGAAATATAATTTTGACATTAATGGTGACTGCTGACATTTAAAATGCAGTTACGATTGTATGAAAATGTGTTTTTAGGAAACACTAAATGACCTATTTGGATTTCTGAAGTCTGCCTACAATAACAGGAATAAAAGTCAGACTTTATGGCCAACTGTAAAGCACTTTAAAAAAACAGATTGCTTTAATAACAGATGCTGACAATAGTTGCAGCCTGTGAATTCCCTCATGAATAAAGACTTTCACACACACAGGTCACTTATTTGCAGACACAGTGAATAATTGAATCAATCAGCCATTAATCAATGAATAGTCACAAACATGTTGTCCCACCAGTGCAGGGCCGTGCAGAGACCTTTGGAAGGGCAGGTGCTCAAAGTATAAAAAGGGCACATGGAACAAGGATTTAAATAGGACTCTAATCATACTATTGACAGAAATATATCGTTATGTATTTCTTGTTGACACGAACATACAGATGCTTCTGTATCGATACATCAGCAAATGCTGTGACGCAAAAAGAAACAGGGACTTCCCAACTCTAGCTTTAAAACACTGGGCTGACATAACTTACAGGGAACAGTTGCTGTTGATGGGTTGCTATGGATGCGGCTGCTGCTGTTGTGTTGTTGCTGATACTACTGGAGGTGATCTGTGACCACAGATATTAAAACTATAGGATATATATTAGCTGATTAAACAATCATGTGACTATAAAAAGATTGTTTAGTGTTTGGGACCAGCTCACAGTGACTGACCTGCTGTAACACTGCAGCCACTACCAGGCTGACTGCCAGGGAGACACTCACAGAGCTGCACACCAAGAGCTGCAGGTGGAGGAAATAAGATACCAGATTTAAAAAAGTGTGGGAAATAAACTGAGAAGGAAACATTAACGGGAAAGGATGAGAGTGGCCACGGCAGGGGTAAGAGTGAGACAAACAAATCTATAGTCTGTGTTGCCTGCTTTGTGTCTACAGTATGCAAAAGTGTGATGATTTTATGTATTGCATTGTGAATCTATATTTGGATTTGGAGATATATTTGGATTTTTATTGACTATATGTCTAATCATATATCTAAATAAATAAACTAACATTAACCTTTAATCTCTAATATTCCTGACATCAAAGTGAAGAAACGGTCCTGTTAGATTTCAGAAAAATGTATGAAATGTTTGTGAATCTGGTATCTTATTTCCTCCACCTGCAGCTTAGTGAGCCAGTCCCAAACACTCAACAATCTTTACATCTTTTCATGGTCACATAATTGTTTAGTCTGCTAATATATATCCTATGTTTGTTTTAACAATTCATACATTTTCTGAAATCTTATAGGGCCATTTCTTCTTCACTTTTACTTTGATGTCAGGAATATTTATTTCACATAGTCACTGACATTTTAATAGCCTATGTGTTTCCAGTTATTGAGTTTTTATTGTAGTTGAGCTGTTGTAAACACTACTGTTGCTGTCAAAATGTAAATATATTCAATAGGCCTACTGTTCTGAATTTAATGTTACTTTAATAATCCCAGTTCAAGTGCAAAGATTTTAGTTAAATTACATAAAAAAGATCAGACCTCTCGACGCCCGTGAAACTTTTCTCCCCCAAACAGATCGAAGTGGACAGAGCACCTTTTTTATAGTGAAGTAACGTTAAAGTCAGTATATCCTAAAATAAACGGATGCTATTCCCAGCGTCTGTCTGCCTCCCAAAAATGAGATAATTCTGCCTTTTCATTGAAGTAGTTGTTAATGTGAGACAATCACAGCAGCATCGTGTGTTGCCACAACTAATAAAACTGCTGCTGAACATGATCTACATGCAGATTAACTACAAACCATCTTTAACTGAGCAAGAGAGAAAAGATCAACAGAATCCTGACTGAAGACTAAACGGCATCATTAGCGACATCCTATCCATTTAACTACAAGTTCTTTAAATAAATTCGTTTCTTAAAGTCAACTATACTCCAGCAGTAACTGAAGTGTTTATTTATTATTATTATTGTCCAGTGTTGCCCATCCTCCTTTCTCTCCTCTTGTTGTTCGACAGCCTGTAACGTTTCGCCTGTCGATTTCGCTGAATGCTCATCCACAAGTGTTTGATTTGCTGTGACAATAACAGCAGGAAATTTTAACAAAAGCGATATAAAACGTCGTGTTCTTTCTCACCGTAATCTCTAACTTTTGGGTGAATTTGACCGATGTGTCGGGTCGTTAGTTTTTTGGGCCCAAAACAGCCAGTTTACTGTAGCGCCGTTAGCATGTTAGCATGTCATCTGTGTTTGTGTGTGTTTGGTAGCTTTCAGCCTCTGACTGACCTCATAACTCAGCAGAAACTCGTCTTGTTGTTGTTTTCCTCAAGTCTCTGTCGTTGCCCCCTCTCGTCCTCCACACGTCTTTATGGAGCAGGTTCACAAAGATCCGGAGCTGGATGAGCTCGAATGATCCGCTCCGTGCAGCGTCTCCAGCTGCCGCCGCAGCGTCTTCGGATCAGTTCGCCGAGTCGAGCGAAGTCGCGTCGCGGCGAGATGAGCAGCCGAAGAAAGGGGGTCTCTGGGTTACAGTGTGAGGTGTCGGTGCCACACTGGAGTCCTGACATCTATCATCTATTACTCATCAGTCATCTCGATGGTGGTACAGCTAGCTGGGCTGTTCGCTTCAATCGTTGTTTGGCCAGTTTACAGAGGAAACTGAAAATATCTAATTTTAGGAAGCATGTTTCATATCATATTTCATTTTTCATATTAGCCCATATATATTCTGTTCCTATATCCTGGAAAATGACAACATTGATTGAGGGAAGGGCTCAAGCACTGTTGTCATGTGACGTGACGCCTATGCACACACTTTGATCAGCTACAGATAATGCTAGTGTTAAACAAACTTGCATTTAATTTATGTAATTCTGAAAAATGGACTTGAACTGTATTCCCAAAGATATATTTCTCTAAAGCGGGTTCCAAATATAAGGATGTATCAAGGCCTTTATACAATGGAAAATCAGAAAAATCAGCTTATTTTGTCAAAACATGACAAAATAAGCCTTTATTGCAAACTCTGTAGTCATTCTGCCAGTTTTTAATTATAGGCTAGATTATAAAAGTAAATTGGATAATTATCACTGATGCATTATTTTGTAAGAACATAGTAATTACTTGCATATAATTCTACGTTAGTTTATAATTCACTATCTGCTGATGTTATAAAACCATTACCTTTAGAACTTTTAGCTAATCATATGAAATATCACATTAAAAAGTAAATCAAATAACATCAATAAAGATTACTCAGTACTTGTGTAGTATTTTTTTAATTATTTTACAAAATACCTTTTAGCAGTTCTGTTACTTGTTTACATGTTTTAGTCCCCTGTACAGTTTGAAAAGAAGAAACTAATCTGAATATGAATCTGTTTTATTACAGCAGATAAAAAGTATGGATTTGGAGGGACACAAGTGCAGTTAATGTGGCAGGATAATAAATACCCAACTTATGTTTTATAGGACCCCCCTGGCATACAGCTGTATGTGTCAGTGAAGGTGGTGGTGCTGAATGGTGTCCGCCTGAACAAGTACAGTACAACTCCTTGGAGGGCTTGCACTCACACCTGTAAAATGCCACTCCCTCACAGAGATGTGGAGTTATGCCATTCCAAGTAAGTATAAACAGCTTTAATATTAAAAAATATTGATTACACATCATTGTTCATAGGCATATTTTGGCTGGATCCTCCCTGCTTTTGTGCTACCCTCTCTTACTGTGCATGTGTGAGCTCTATGCTGTTCACATAGCATCAACTGGGTGTATGAAATGCACACACACAAAAAAGCCTATTGCGGACAAATTGTATGTCAGGCTGCGGGGCGATTCCCACTTTGTAATCAAAATTAGCTTCTGATGTTCAATAATACATGAATGGTCATGTCTTTCAGGTTTATCTGATTGTATTTGCTGTGCAGTGGAACAGCCGCATGGAATCACTCCGGGTTGCTGGTGGTCATGGCAGGCAGACGTGGTGTATGGACCCGCGGCAGATCCAGCGCCTGAATCAGCAGGCTGAGGTGTCTTCGGTAAAGAGCAAGTCCTCGAGCCCAACTTTGCCACTCCAATGCCCTCCTGCTGGAGCTCCTTGGAGTAGAGTATGCCATGTGCCAGTCAACCAACTTCACTACAAGGGATTACTATGCACAGCAAGGTGCACAATCTTGCATTATAACAATATACATACATACTACGTGGTCAAATACCTATAAATACCATGCATATTCTATGCCTGACAAATATGTCAAGACACACTGGTGATTAGTACATTACATATTTGCAGTTGAGGAAGAGCAGTCCCGTGAAGAAGAGGAGACGGCTAAACAAAGCGAGAACGAGCCGGCAGATGAGGGTGTGGACGTGGGTGCAGAGTCAGAGGAGGATCCTATGGACACTGTCAGAGACAAACATGTCACCCTCACTCAGACAGAACAGGTGGAGGAGGAGGACAGTGCTGATGACCCAGAGTCATCTGCATCTTCCTGGGCTGGAGGAAGTGGAAGCCATGGCTCTGCTCCTTTTAGACCTGGTAGACAACAGTGGCCCCTAGTGCCAACTGACCTAAGATTAATCCACACAATGTCTAAACCAGGACCAAATTAGGTAAGTACAACTGGAGTTAAACCAGGTCTAAATCATGTTCAACTAGGGCAAAATCTAAAGTAGATCTAATTCATGTCTGAACCAGGTCCAACCCATACCCCAGAAATCTGCTATTGTGATTTGGGCGATGTAGTTGCAGATGTAGTTGGCTCTCTAGTTGTTGTTTTTTTCTTTTTTAGTTCCTCATCCACTACACTTTTGAAGTGTTCAAAATTGTTGAATACAACTCCTTCAAAACCTGAAGTGGTGGACTTCCTAGTTGCCGGGCAATAGGTAAATATTTTTTGGCTACTTTCAGCAGTCTTGTCTTTGGAGGGCGTGTACCTCTTACGCTGCCCACCACACTGGGGTACTTGGCAGGCCGTACAAGGCTTCATGGATTTATGAGTCTTGATTGGTCTGGATGTCAGCGCAGGAGGCGGTGCGAAAGGTATGAAGCCTTGACTGCTGGATGCCCCACAGAGCATCATGGAGGGTCCCTGTGGCTGTGCAGGAACCACTAGCAGGACAGGTGCTGCTGACGCTCTGGGTGGGATGTTCGTGGCCACAGGGGGTTTAGGTTGAATGGGCCGCTTCACAAGCTCCGGCTCCTCCAAATCTACCCTGCGAAAATAAATCACACATGCGATGATGACTGTAATTCATGAAAAAAAAAATGTGTATGACTATCAGTTTACTGGTTTGTTGTATTTAAGTTTAAAGCATTCAGCTGATAAATTCAGATATGTTCACATATTGTAATAAAGAAGGAAAATGAAAAACTGAACAACTTACCTCTGCTCCTCTTCATTTTCACATTTGACTGTAATCTGTGTTTCGTATTCTTCTTCCTTACATGCACATTCGTCCAGTTTAACAGGCGATAAAATGACGGGTTGAAATGTGTATGGTGTGGGAGGAGCATGTGAGGGGAAGGATCTGTTCCTTTCAGTGTCCTGAGTGTCATAGATCATGTTCATTATGTTCCTTTTCAGTCTTATAAGGTACGCAGGGTCTTGAATTAGCCTCAGCTCCGAGGCAACCTGGTTCCCAAATGTTGTAAATGCATCTGCCGTTGGGTCTGCAGCCCCTTTCCCGGCAATCTGCTTCAACACAAGCTTCTGCAGCTCAATGTCAGTATCTGACCTCCACTTGCGTTTGACTCTCCTAGTGCTCGACTCCGTTTGTGTATTCCTGCTGTCAGTCGAGGCAGGTGAAGCAGTTTCCTCGACAGCTGTTGAAGAGGTTCCTTCGTCTGACGAGTCCAGGGAGGAGGCAGTACTTGATGTGCTAGCAGCTGATGGCGTGTCGGGTCTGTCCTCTGCGTCATCCTGCTCGCTGAATGACACACAAACCTGGAAGAGAGATGAAACAGAAAAGCCACATTCATGGTCATTGGTCTCACCTCTTCTTAACAATGTAATACTTTTTGTATTAGTGAAGGAAAAACACCTTAACATTTCATCATTACTAATATACTAACACTCACACAAGCTTGCAGTCTGTTGTGTAGACTGTATAACTTACAGTGGTTTCACATGGACGGTGAGAAACGTATTTTTTGATGAAACCCATGGCCCTGAGGAGCCACCTTTGCCTAGGAGTCAAGGGTTTGTTGTCACTCCCACTCGGTTTTGGTTTCACCAACCTCACAAACTGCGTTCGCAGGGATACTGCCCTGGTCTTAACTTCCTCAACTGAAGGAGAAAAACGAGAAAGAAAATGTGTTGTCAGTTGGTATTTAAGGTGCTTGGTGGCGCCTGCTGTGATGTTTGAGCACGTGAGATAACGATAATGCTGCTAAATAAATATAGGCATTAATTAACCGTCATTAACTTACATTGCTGAGTACTGACCCTCCCTTTGTTGCACATCTTACTGTTGTGAAAGCTGTTATGCATCTTATTTAAAGCCTTCACGCTGTCTGAAACAAACTTTTAGATTTATAAAACATTTATTCTATTTGTGAAAATAATTCCAGTTTTTCACATGAAGACCACACTAGACCAGGTCCAGATCAAAAACTGTCCGTTGAACTAGAAGAATGTGTATTTTTTGTTATAATAGTGAAGTTATTGTCTAAGTACAGACAAGATATATGTCTATCAAGTCCAGATTTGACAGAGTTGGGTATAGTGGTATATATTACTTTTATATATTTATCACAAATAGAATAAAAGGTTTTATAAATCTAAAAGTGTGTTTAAGATGCCTAACAGCTTCCACAACAGAAAAAAAATACAAACCTCGGAGGATCGTGGCTCTGCATGTTGGGTTTCCTTTAACTTTCCCCTAAACAGCTGGCTTCAGCGTCGTGTTTGATTACAGCAGCCACGTGAATGCATCGTCACTACGGTAACTAACGTTAGCTCCTGCTGGATCAATATACTTGGCTCACCTGGCTGTTGAAGAGCATTAGCCACCTCTGTCCACCTCTTCTCCTTCTCAGCTCGGTTGTGGTACATCTCGTTTGCAACATCATAAAGGCACTCGTGCTGCTGCCAAAGTTCAATGAGGTTTTGCTCCAATGCTTGTGTCCACACTTTTGTTGTAGCCATGTTGCCGCTTCTCGTTTGTCGTCTTCTTCCTTGAAAGTTAAAAGTTCTTCTTCTTCTTGTCCTTTCCTGCAGACTCTGCGCTGTTTGTTAGTCTGTTAGCCATTCACAGTTGAACGCCAGCTTCTTGGGCTGCTTTCTTCTTCGTCTTCTTTTTCTTCTTGTTTCAAGCAGACTAGACTCATCTATGGCGTTTTGCTGCCCTCTTCCGTTCGTTATTCACATCTTAATGGTAATTGCCTATATCCTTTTGTATAAACCAGTTTTATGTAGGTACTCGATCAGTTTCTTCATTTTGTTCTATCCAAATTACGTAGAGTGTGTAGCTAAATATAGTTTCTCCAATTGCTCCCAGGTCTCTAAACAATTTCCTTTTTTGACGTGAGTACTTTCAACAATGTATACTAATACACGTTTCACTGTTTCCTTGTCTCCACATTCACATTTTCCATCAGGATGTTTACCAGAGGCAGCCCACTGCTCAGCCCACAGTGTCCAAACCTCAGTCTGGACAGAACTACTGCATCTCTTCTCTTTCATCTAAAAGCACATTTTCCTTTCTCTAAAATTCTTTGTACTGAGTAATATGTTCACCGCTTCCTTTTGTTTTCCCATGATTTTTGCCACATTTCTTTCACTGACCTATTTATTATTTCTGTGTAATCCGGTGACCCATTCTGTATATTAGTTTGAACTCTCTCCTCCAGCACTAGTGATGGCAAGTTCAACTCTTTTGACAGACTCGAATCTTCAAATCTTGTTCATTAAAATGAACTAATCTTTCTCTGTGTCATTTCGTTCATTTGAACTAGGCTGGTTAATGTGGCGCTGCTCAGACCCTAAGATAATTTCTGAAGAGATTCATACATTTTATGCAGACCTCTTATTCCAGAGAGGATGCTACTGCCCACTTTCAGATTATAAAAACCCACATTCCTACAATCAGCACAGAATTTTTAAAGTTGTGTGAATCCGAAATTGAAATGTGGGAACTGGACAATGTTCTCAAATGAATTTCATTAGGAAAGGCTCCAGGGCAAGATGGTTTATCTACAAATTTTTATACATTTTTCTATGAAGATATTAAAGACCTATTACTTTTTGCTTGTTGGAAACTGATCTATAAACATGACTTTTCCCCTCATAACTCACCAATTTGGAACAATCGATGTATTCTGATAAAGAAAAAGTCTTTCTTTTTAAAAAAACTGGATGGAACAGGGAATATAGTCTGTTCAACATCTAATGGATCACAGAGGTAACCTACAGGACTATAATGAGTTTAGGCATAAATACAGTGTAATGTACTAGTAGAGAATACAGTGCTATGATCGGAGCAATCCCAAAAGCTCTTATTCAAATGGTTAAGGAGGCCTTATTATACACACCGACGGTACTTAACCTTTCCACATTGTCTATTGAAGCATGCTCTTTTTTGGATGAGAAATGTAATAAGTCTTTAAGATCTTCTCTAACCAAGAAATGTTTTCCATCGCCTCTTAAAAGAAAATATATATTACAGAAATACACCTCTGTGACCTCTAAGAGAATTAGATGTGAATACCTCAGTTTCCGTGTACCACCTAAGGCCAGAAGTACATTTTAAAACAATGAATGATATATATCCCTGCAATTACTTTTTAAGACTAAGATTTAACATAGACTCTAATGAATGCATATTCTGCAATACATAAATAGAAACAATTGAACATTTAATGTTCTCTTGTAATATTTCTAAATTATTTTGGGAGGACTTCTAAGATTGGCTATTACATAGTAATCTGACCATACCAGCCTTGACTTATAGTAATGTTCGATTGGGTCTTTTAATGGAGGACAGAAAACTGGAATTTTTATACAAGCTGATAATTTTAGTGAAATACTTTTTACACAAATGTAAATTCTTAAAAAACACCCCACATTTCACTGTTTTTTCTGAAAGAGCTATCTCTCTACTTATATTCAATGAAGATAGTTAATTCCAAGAAGGCTTTATTACTTTATACACTTTAGTCAGATTGTGATTTAATTGGACCCCAACCAGAGGTTAAAATGGATACATATTTTTTTATTTTGAGTAGAAGGTGCGCCTGGGAATGGGAATACCAGGTGCTGTAAGCTTTTTACTTTGCCTTCAACAAACAGCAGAGGGCGCTGCAGCTGCTTCAGTGGGCACAGCTTCGAAAAGCAGTGCAACTTGTGGCTGGAGTGAAAATGTGAAACATCTCCTCACTTTGTTTTCTGTGTTCTGATTTGTGGCAGGAAAATTCATCTCACAATATAAAAAAAATAATTTATCAATAAATCATTTACAGTTTCTCTTTAAAAGCTAAACTTTCATTAAAATAAGCAATTCTTTACTAGACTGATATATTTACATGTTGCCATATTTTAATGTGGACCTACACTTAATTATATGTTGTGTGTTTAGCATGAAAGAACTACAAATTTTGTTTCATTATGCAGCTTTGTGACTAATAAAAAACCTTGTACATAAATGCGCAATATTTATTAAACAACATCACAGTCTGTGATGTGTCAAACTTCTTACTTTGCATTTTTTAATCTTGATGCCAATTACAACAGCAGGGTCATTTCTTTTACATTACAGTAAAGTAAGTATAGGTAGTGGGATTTAATCCAATAAAGTTGTGTGCTTTTACATTAAAACCAGATTCCAAATCAAAGAAATTTCTTCTAGAAAATGTTGGATAAATAAAAGTACACGTTTAAAAGAATGCATGTACATTTTACAGTGGGAGTTTGCAGAAATGGGCCATACACATTTTTCTCTACTAAGACAATAACCTCTATTATTTTGTAAAACAGAAAAAGAACCGTTTATGTTATGATGGATAGCCATAGTCCACGGGCTCTTCATGTTCACATTTGACTGTAATCTGTGTTTCGTATTCTTCTTCCTTACATGCGCATTCGTCCACTTTACCAGGTGATAAAATGACGGGTTGAAATGGTGTGGGAGGAGCATGTGAGGAGAAGGATCTGTTCCTTTCAGTGTCCTGAGTGTCATAGATCATGTTCATTATGTTCCTTTTCAGTCTTATAAGGTACGCAGGGTCTTGAATTAGCCTCAGCTCCGAGGCAACCTGGTTCCCAAATGTTATAAATGCATCTGCCGTTGGGTCTGCAGCCCCTTTCCCGGCAATCTGCTTCAAGAACACAAGCTTCTGCAGCTCAATGTCAGTATCTGACCTCCACTTGCGTTTGACTCTCCTAGTGCACGACTCCATTTGTGTATTCCTGCTGTCAGTCGAGGCAGGTGAAGCAGTTTCCTCGACAGCTGTTGAAGAGGTTCCTTCGTCTGACGAGTCCAGGGAGGAGGCAGTACTTGATGTGCTAGCTGCTGATGGCGTGTCGGGTCTGTCCTCTGCGTCATCCTGCTCGCTGAATGATACACAAACCTGGAAGAGAGATGAAACAGAAATGCCACATTCATGGTCATTGGTCTCACCTCTTCTTAACAATGTAATACTTTTTGTATTAGTGAAGGAAAAATACCTTAACATTTCATTACTAATGAACTAACACTCGTACAAGCTTGCAGTCTGTTGTGTAGACTGTATAACTTACAGTGGTTTCACATGGACGGTGAGAAACGTATTTTTTGATGAAAGCCATGGCCCTGAGGAGCCACCTTTGCCTAGGAGTCAAGGGTTTGTCGTCACTCCCACTCGGTTTTGGTTTCACCAACCTCACAAACTGCGTTCGCAGGGATACTGCCCTGGTCTTAACTTCCTCAACTGAAGGAGAAAAACAAGAAAGAAAATGTGTTGTTGTCAATTGTTACTTAAGGTGCTTGGTGGCGCCTGCAGTGATGTTTGAGCATGTGAGATAAAGATAATGCTGCTAAATAAATATAGGCATTAATTAATCGTCATTAACTTACATTGCTGAGTGACCGAGCCTCTGTTTCTTGCACATCTGTTGTAAAACCTGTTATGCATGTGGTTTTCACATGAAGACCACATTAGACCAGGTCCAGATCAAAAACCCGTCCGTTGAACTAGAAGAATGTGTATGTTTTGTTATAATAGTGAAGTTATTGTCTAAGTACAGACAAAATGTAAGGGAGACTGGGTATGGTTGTAACACTTTTTGCTTCAGCAACTATAACTCACTGAATTTTGTAGCCAGAGTTCTCAAATTTTTATACAAAGTACCTACATTTGTTCACTAAAAATGGCACCAATCCAGTCCTGTACAAGAATATCACAGACCTCGTGAGCTCGTGTCAAATGCAATGTGTTCCCTTGTTACAACCTACCCCAATAGCGGGGTAGGTTGTAACAAATGCTGGGGAAAGTTGTAACAATCACACAAAAGAATCAAAAATAGATGCCACACTATATGATAATCTTCCAAAACAGGTAGTGATATCAAAGAACAATGTTTCTCTGTTGCTGTAACAGACTTTGTCTGATGACTCTGCATGAACAGTATGTGTATGTAAATTTATCTATAGAATAAACTTATGTAATGGGAATTCCAAACATGTTTTTGCCTGAGCTGTTTCTTTGAAAACTCAAATTGCCATCACACTTACTTAAAAGTATACTAAATACTAGTAAAATGTTCCTAATTAAAGAACATCTCTGTACATCCTTAGGTCAAACTAAAAAGAGGTGTATGTGTGTGTGTATATTCTTATTCAGAGTCACAGTCAGTGCTTGAAGTGGGCCTGTATTCATTGGTATGTATACCAGCTTTTCAGTATTACTCTATGGCGTACTGGGACTTTTTCTTGCGCACAGGCACTTCTCACAAAAGCGGAGACAGAGTATGGAAAAGGTCGAGTGACGATACATGCGCCAACATGTGAACAACATGTGAATGGGGAGTACTGGTCACAGTGCTGACAAATTAATGCTGGTAGCCTGGTGGGCCCAGACCACATAGGGCAATCTGGAAAATCAAGAAAGTAACTAGTTTTATGTATCGTGGATGGTTGTAACACTATTTAAAGAAGTGGTACATCCCACCCCACCCCTATCAGCCACTGTTTAGCTAACTGTATTTCCATAGTGGTTTGAAATTAGAAAGGAAAAAATGCATCACGTTTCCTGAGAAAATACATTTCAATCTAATATAAGTCAAACAATTCTGTCTGTAATAGTAGGCTATAGATACTAAACAAAAAATAGTCTTGGTCTAAAAATTTACTTTCTTACCTCAAAATCTGTTTTTTTCTCCATATAGTCTGTTTCCAGACTTGGTTTTGGGTTTTATAAATCTAAAAGTGTGTTTAAGATGCCTGACAGCTTCCACAACAGAAAAAATACAAACCTCGGAGGATCGTGGCTCTGCATGTTGGGTTTCCTTTAACTTTCCCCTAAACAGCTGGCTTCAGCGTCGTGTTTGATTACAGCAGCCACGTGAATGCATCATAGATGTCTAACTCTCGTCACTACGGTAACTAACGGTAGCTCCTGCTGGATCAATATATTTGGCTCACCTGGCTGTTGAAGAGCATTAGCCACCTCTGTCCACCTCTTCTCTTTCTCAGCTCGGTTGTGGTACATCTCGTTTGCAACATCATAAAGGCACTCGTGCTGCTGCCAAAGTTCAATTAGGTTTTGCTCCAATGCCTGTGTCCACACTTTTGTTGTAGCCATGTTGCTGCTTCTCGTTTGTTGTCTTCTTCCTTGAATGTTAAAAGTTCTTCTTGTCCTTTCCTGCAGACTCTGCGCTTTTTGTTGTTAATGTTCACAGTTGAACAGCTGCTTTCTTTCTTTTTTATTGAATGTACAGCTGCTTTTTCCCCTTTCTACAGGGACGATGCTTCCCTCACATATTTCGCAGGATTCCCTTCCGGTGACTTCGCCCCCTGCCCTGCTCTCTCATTGGTTGCAGTCACTGCCAATGATGACACTCTTCACGCCACAGGATGTGGAGTCGCCGACAGCCTGCTGGATATCTGTCTGGCGTCGCGATGCGTCGGCGAGCCTCGATGGCTGCAGGCGAAAAGTCTTTTTTGCTTAGAAAGGTGCCTAACTGAGTGAAGTGACCCGGATGTATTTAAGTGGCAGCCATGGTAACAGCTGGTTGAATTCTCTAACAGCTAAGGAAAGGTGCTTCAGTGCTTCCTTTCTTATTTAGCATATGGCACACTGCATAATGCCTTCTGGTAGCAACATTTAAGCACCGTTCTCAAATGATAAATCCATCGACCACATTTTGTTACTTGCAACATACTGTATATAATATGGATATTGCAACACATGACTGACAGGAATGATGGGATTGTATAAGCCAATCAATAATATAACAATAGTATAATCAATAATGCCCAGAAACTTATCTCTTTACTGGACTAATTTATGATTCTTGAATAAGACACTCACAATTTACTGCTTTCTTTTGGTGTGTATTATTTTGCCTTTGCTGTAATATAATACTGTTTCAACAATATTTTATTTTTCAGATTGTTGAAATTTTGTTGTATTTGAATTTTCTACAATCCATCCTACAAAAAAACAGAAGAAATCCATCGACCATGATGGATATAAGAAATCGATCACCATGTTAGACATCATTTGCTATTAAGCATTTACTCTCTTATGCCATAAATTGCTATGATGCTTATGTTTTGAACTGTCAACAATAACTGAATCCAATAGGTAAGTTATGAATGTTAGTACTCTTGCAAAATGGCAACAGAGAGGATAATGTTGCAGCGTGTAGGCTAACTTTACATGCTCAGTTAGTTATTTTTGGCCTCTGTATTGCAGCCTTCAGCAATATCATTAATTCATGTTACTTCAGTCGGAAATGCTGATGCCCTTGCCTTAATAAAGGGAAGGATAAAGCTGGAAACCCTCTTCAGTAGCCTATAATGTAGGGCTGGGCGATATGGCCAAAAATGTTATCACGATAAAAACATTTCATGTCATTCAATATTGATAATTATCACGATAAATATCAAATCATTATTTCTTTCAAGTTTAAAGGCTGATTTTTGCTCCTGAGTGAAAATTGAAGAAACCAGATGGTTCATTATGTGGTTAAACTTTTTTATGGTCAGAACACTTGATGCCAAACAGTGGATCACTTCATAAATCTGAGGTGGAACATTCAAAACTATTATGATAAAAATATTTAACAAATCTGATTTGTAAATCTTTTTTTCAGTCCTTTTTCTTCAACAAAATAAATATTTTAATGGCAAAATTAAGTGCTAATTTGTTCATGATTCAAATGAATTAAAACAAATATTTATTGACGATATTTTGAACATTTATTATATTGATATTGAGGAAAATTATATCCAACTTGGTATAAGTAGAAAGCTATGGATAAAATGATTAGAAGTACAAAAAAAGTTTTCATCTATATCTAAGTCCTTGCTTCTTAATGTTTTTATTGTCACTCTTGTGCTCCTCCATCTTTTTCACTTTCCTCTTAGAAACAGCAGAGAGCGCTGCTCCTTCTTCAGTGCAGGCAGGGCTTTGAAACACTGCAGAATTTTTATGGTCTTTTTTTAGTATTTTTATTCACTGTCAGGTCCATGCTGCCTTTTGCTGGCAACCCTGAAATGCAAAACACCTCTTTACTTTGTTTTCTGTGTTCTAATGTTCAGAAAAATTCATGTCACAATGAAAAATAATTCAATCAGCTGTTGAAGAAAGCTGAATAATTTATCCCTTGACGTCTTGTTCAATTAACCATAAGTCAGTTATTTCATACATAAAGTATTTATATATATTTTAGTGAAAGACAAAGTATTTCACTAAACTAAGTAAGTATTTATTATTTCGATGTAAATAAATGGATAATATAGGATAAATTTGAGAAAACAAATGTGATGTTTCAACATTTTTTTGCATTTTGTAATCTCATGTTATGTCTCAATAAAAACCACAGGGAAATTTATTTTAAATTATAATAAACGTTTAAGTACATTTAGCCAATTTTAATACAATAAAGTTGTGTGAGTAACTATAATGTCTCAGTGAGAATGACTAGAACACTTCTAACGGTGAATTGTGGTTATTCAGATAAAACATTTCAGTCACACACCTCCATAAACAGCACGCTGTGCTTTTAAACTGCTTGTCTCCCTGGAGTGACATGGATGAACTTGGAGCTCAACACAGTCTGTGAAGACCAGAAGGCCGCAGCAGCAGCATTCATATCATATACCATGTGTATTTTAAAAAAAGGTACAGCACAAACACTTATTAAAAGCTTATTAAACTGAAAAACTTATTAAAAACTTTTTAAACACTGATTAAAAGAAGGAACCATTTATCATCTTCATCAAGTGTAATATTTTATCCCCACTCGTTTTGTGTCATATTCACTACCATGATGACACAGTAGAAGAAACCAACCATGTAAGGTGCAGTCAAACCTCTTTACAGTTTATTCAGAAAGATGAAACTCTAAACTAATCTAAGCTGAGTACTATGAGGTATATCCTAATGGAGATGAAGAGGTAAAAGATAGCAAGATGTGCCCAAGTTCACTGAGCCAAGAACACATCGCCATAACTCTTGTGGCTCATGTTTCCATCCTCTATCCAGTATATTCAAATGAACTTGGTTCATTGCAACAGCTTGTCGAACAAAATCAACATGAACAAAGACATCTTGTGACCCATTTCTCTATTCAGACTTCACATACTGAGCAGTAAGAGTGAAGCAGAGAAAGACTAAGATGCAGGAAAGAGAGAGAAGAGGGTAAATTAAACTGATGACTGAACATTAAAGAATACACAACCAAGGAAAAATGTTAGGGTCTTACTCCAAATCCTTTAAGACTGTTCACTGAAGTAATCCAGCTAAATTCAGTTCAACCACAAATCACTCAATCAGTCAACAGCTACTCTATAAGTAAACCCTGCAACATCTGTTGTATGTAGCAATAAAAGAAACGTTGCAATCTGGCAGAGCATTACCAGGGACAATACCCAGTGTCTGTCTATGTCTATGGGTCAAACACTCGTTGACCGCAAAGAAGTTTCAAACAAATATAAAGTGTGTTCATTTGTCCGAAAACTTCTTTTCCCCAAATATTACATTTTTTAGTAGAGTTTGTATCAAACATAACTACGCTGTTAATGTGGACCCAACATAAAGCTAAATGTCAGCACATTAAACTTGTGTACAAACAACAACATTAAAATACTTGCTCACTGCTCTGTGACTCTTCCATGATTGTTAATAGTCAAAATAGTTATAATAATTGTTATGCCCAGCTCGTGGAAGAACATAACAAAAAGGGAAGGTCCACGCAGAAAACAGTTTAAATGAACCATAAGGTTTTATTAAAGTTACCTTAACTTATAATTAACTCAAAACACAAGTAAACTCGAACTTATCATACTGAAATCAAACAACCAAAAGGAAAGGACCTCCTGAAAGGCACCCGCCTTCCAGGAGAGAGGTCACGAGGGAGAGAGAGAACCATCTTGGTTAACCACAGCTTTAAAGGACTTGAACAGGTGGCTGCAATCACTGATGAGGTGGGTGTGTCTGACCAAACAGAAAGAAAGACCTGGAAAGAAAATGACAGAACAAGCCAACACCCCAGGCCCTAGGCCGTCACAACATTTTCACCCACACATCTGAAAAGCTGCTTCTGCACCTCTGTGGCTGGAAAAAGACAAACACAAGTCCACCTTAAACTCTAAATATGCCACTGAATAGGGAGCATTTGTTATCTTTCTTCCCTCTGATGCATTACATAGATGTACATGTTCATTCTTGTTTGTAGTTTACGTTCTGTTGTTTATTTGTTCATTTTAATTTTTGAGGATCAGAAATAAGGATGCTGGGTGTTTGTTTGTGTTATGAGATATTTTGCCAGTTGAATAGGTCTTGTGGTGGCATCTTAAGTCAACCTGCCATACATATTGTATTGGTATAAAGTACCGTAGGTCTACTTATTGTACTGTTTCATCCGTTGTGTGTGTGTATTCATCAGGTACTATAGACAAGCATATGCTGTAAAACCTTTCCCTGTCCGTTACCTAACTGAGATGGTGCTCTAACTCTATATATTGTACGGCCCTGACTGTGGGCAGGTTCTTGTTTTCCTCTATGTTAATGTGGAGGAATGCTGAAGGTCCTGCAGCCATTTCTCAGCCTCTTCCTCAGTGGAGACCCTGAGCTCGAAAAATCATCTTCCTTATCACTGGGCTCATTTACACAGAGAACATGACTGTATGGCAAGTTTTTTCTTTCCAAAGTGAAATAAAGTTATTTGGTGTTGATTCCTAATCTCATATTTGCTGCACAACTCAACAACTGTTACTGTTAACGCTAGCAGGCCAGTGTTCTGTAATTTTTTGCTACCTTGTAATGCAATATAATGGTGAATATTGATTGTAGATTATTATTATACTGTATATACTTATACTGTTTGCTATTTGTTATTATGTATTTGTCATTTTTGTAATTCAGTAGATGTTCATATTGTATATACTGTATATATAATATCCGCATACATCACTTCATGTAGCCTACATAATAACACCTGCACAAATATATTTATTACAGCATCTTAGGCTTACTGCACTATTGTCTTGCTGTCTTCAAATGTTGTTGTTTTTGACTATGGTGTGTGTGTGTGTTGTGTGTGTGTGTACTGTACACTATAGTCTGTGTCTGCTTCTTGTTGGGCATTTGTTTGTTTCTTTGTTTGTGTATGTACAAGGCAATGTAATTCCTAGTATGTGTACACATATGTGGCCATTAAAGCGGACTCTGATAAACCAATGAGATGCTTTCATTTTGTAAGCGAGGCTTTGATTTTGAAGTTTCAAGGAAGTAGCTGCCCTATGTTTTTGTTGCGAACTTATGCAGGAAAAAATATGTATGTCTACGATGTCACATGCAGCTGTTGTTTTATAGTTTTCCCCCTTGTCTGTAAAATGCAGCATGTTGGAGAATAAACGTTCAGTTTATGAAAGACACCCGTTCAGTCTTTGTGATATTTTAAACTTTTTATTTTGCATATTTAAATCTTTACGCCAATTACAACAGCAAGGACATTTCTTTTAAATTACAGTTTAAGTCTGCACTATTATACGTATGTAGCAGGTCACTTTTTAGACCACACAGTTATTGTCAGTACTTTGACAATAACTTCTCTATTATTTGGCAAAGTAGAAATAAATTGTAAATTAACCCCCATTTATGTTAGGGTCTACTTTATAAAATGCACAGGCCTCCCGTTTTCACATGTGACTGTAATCTGTCTTTTGGCAGTTTTACCTTCGTATTTACAGAGCTGAATGTTATCCTGGTCATTGAACGTCCAGCTACAGACAACAATGTTCAAAGGGAGTAGCACTTTTTTGATCACCATCACCCTGCTCACAGATTGCATTAACCATTACTGGTTCTTGCCTTGATAAAGGTATTTGTCTTCTTGCATTTTCCAAAGTCGGTATTGATTTCTATCATTTTGCTATTACATTTGTTTTATAGTCATATGCTTGTAGATATGTGTCTCTTCGAATGTCAAGGCCTCAGTAACGTCTATGGCACAGAGTAGTCCCAGAAGCAAACAGGCAATCTGGATCCTCATGGCTCACTGGTGAAGAAAAAACCAAATTATTCTTACAGATAATTTACACAGTGTCATATCAAATGAGATTTATTTGTTTTTAAAAGAATAAAACTCCATTAAGGAAGATCTTGGCATTTTGAGAGAGAAAATACTTCTACATTTTGATTGTAGGACGTCCCGCTCTTCAACAGCACACTGCCTTCCTCCTCTAGACTCTAGATGTGGTCAGGAGACGGACCTGATGACAGGCTGGTTCCAACTGTTGTTGTACAGTCAAGTACATCAGGCACCCTCTTCTGCTCCCACTAGGAGTAGAGGTGACACAGTATGGTATGAACTCCTTTTAACCACTTACTGAATTTTGTCAGTGTGAGATGTGGCCCTTGTGTATAAGCAGTGTGGAAATACTCACCAAGCTCAGGAGGGTGGGAAACTAAGAGTTTTTGAAGCCCGACTCTGTTGCACCTTCAGTTGTTCACTCAAAGGAAAGTACACAGCCTTGCTCCACTCTATGATACCAAAAATGTAACTTATATACATAAAACAGACAGGATGTGACAGAACCATGCATGATCCATGCTTGCTGGGATTGGTTGATCTCTCGTGTCCATGCCTCTCATGTCCATTTGTGATTGGATGTCTAAATGTGTCCAAAGCCTGTCAAGTACTTTGTGATTGGCCTGTTATTCATATCACACCAAATATGGAACACATGCACACAGCAGACAGTTGCTTGTCTACTTCCCTCCTGATATGAACTTCAACAGTATATTTAACAGTACATTACAAAAATATCTTTAGATCAAGCAGATAGGTAACATAAGAAATAGGTGAAAATGATGGGTCTAGTCAAAGTTAAACAAAATCTATAGTTGAAATGCATGTGACTGTAAACAAATCAATCAATACATTTATAATAAACAGTAACAATAAAGTAAATTTTGCCTTTTTTTTGACAAAATGTGTTTCTGTTAAACTGAAATATTAAATATTTTCACATTTAAACAAATTCTTATCAAACCAAACAACATAAATAATTATAAACCAATTTTTACCAGGTTATACACTTTATGTATACTGAATTTATTTGTCATGTTAACATTTGCAATTTAGCATCCTCAGTTGTTTTCAATTATTTGTCATCCTTATTACATTCTTGAAAACGTCATGTTCATCACTTGTTAACATATTTCACGTTTTAATGAAGCTGATTTCATCATAAGCAAAACATACCCAAACCGCTCACTCTATGCTATCTGCAGGGAATCATCATATCATTCTCATTACTTTCTTAAAACCTTATTTTATTATTATTACTTTTTTACTTTTATTTTTAAAATATTTTAATACACTTTTTAAAATGATATAGCTGATTTCATGGAAAAGCATCTTAGTATACTTTGGTAATGCAGAAGTCAAAATAGGGTGTCATAACCACAGATGTGATAGCGAGCAATTCGTCAGCAATGTGCTTTTCACTTCTCGTTTCACCCCTTACAATTCAAACCTATCATCTTGTTTTTCTGGGTGACACTGCTCTAATCCTTTAGAGCTGGGTTTCAAATGCTATTTTGCAACCAGTTCCACACTTGACCCAAACACGTAGTCTTGTGAAATATGACGCCTCTGCATTTGTCAGGGGAAAAAAAATCTCTTTCTTCGAATTATCTGTACATTTAAACATTGTGGTGTCAACTCTTGTAAATATTCTGAAACAACTTGTTGTGTAGGTCTGTTGTGAGCGGAAATGATGGTCTGCTGTTGTGTGTCTTACTTTCTGGCAGTTTTGCTCTAAAGCCTAGTTCACACTACACAATTTTTAGCCTATTTGCTGCTCTGCGGTCGCCAGTCGCTATGTGTGAACTACACAACAACTCATCAAAACAGCTCCCCGATTCATTTTTGACACATTGCCAAAGTCTGTCAGATATCTAGTATACCAAATATCTGGAATAGTCGGCCGACTCGACATCCACATCCAATGAGAGAATGCAGCTGGCAGAGCAGGCAGCTCCTCTTTCACTGCAAAACACTTTTTACACTCCTCCAGCTCTCTCTGTAGCTCAGACAATCCCTTGCTACCTGTGTGTGCTAATCCAATCTTCCATCCAGGTTCTTTGTCTTTATTATTGGTATCTTTATAATAACAAACAACAGCTGTTTTATTCATAGGTTTGTTCATTTCATGTGTGTTTTCTTGACAAAAGGTGGGTTTGGAGACCAGCTTCAGATAACTCAGCTACTGTCAGCTCGTGTAGTGTGTGACCCCCTGTCACCGATTAGTCACGTAGTGCGAACGTCACATTGACTTGAAGACTCTTGTCACAAGACGGCAAGTTGTGTAGTGTGAACGACACGTCCATCGGCCGACGCCGAAAGTCGTGCAGTCTGCATAAGTCTTAAAATATGGTGACCTGAATACAAAAGTTGGTTGTGTGATATGGAGCACCCATGATCTGGTGTAATGAATTAAATTCATCATCATCTACAGACTGCAGACATTAGTTAAATAAGCAACAATATTGTAACCTCTGTGAGATTTTAGTTTACTAAAGCACGCACCTGCACTGTACTGGGTTTCCTTATGAAAAAAAGTTGACCTCCCCGGTTGTCACTGTATAATTCACACCCTGACTATATTAATGTAAATGGGCAATAGGCTATATATGAAACATCAGAAACTGTTGTGGATAAGACACTGATTTCACACTTTGTTGATTTAAATAATTAAGTAAAGCAATCTTCAGTTTAAGCTGTACATCTAGAATGTAAAAGACTATTTACAGTGTTAAAGGTTATGGTGCTTACTATACATGTGACCCAGCATAAAAGTTCTGGTAATGGTAATTATCCATTGTTAAAATGGAGAATACACTGAGAAAATGGTTTGTTTCAAGCAAAAGACTGAGATGCTTTAATTTTGTAAGCGAGGCTTTGATTTTGAAGTTTCAAGGAAGTAGCTGTCCTATGTTTTTGTTGCGAACTTTTGCAGGAAAAAATATGTATGTCTACGATGTCACATGCAGCTGTTGTTTTATAGTTTTCCCCCTTGTCTGTAAAATGCAGCATGTTGGAGAATAAACGTTCAGTTTATGAAAGACACCCGTTCTGGTCACTAAGAGGAAGCTTTCAATATACAACAGACAGTCTTTGCGATATTTCAAACTTTTTATTTTGCATATTTAAATCTTTACGCCAATTACAACAGCAAGGACATTTCTTTTAAATTACAGTTTAAGTCTGCCATATTATATGTAGCAGGTCATTTTATAGACCACACACATTTTTCTGTACTTTGACAATAACTTCTCTATTATATGGCAAAGTAGAAATAAATTGTAAATTAACCCCCATTTATGTTAGGGTCTACTTTATAAAATGCACAGGCCTCCCGTTTTCACATTTGACTGTAATCTGTCTTTTGTCAGTTTTACCTTTGTATTCACAGTGCTGATTGTTCTGCCAGTTATTCAACGTACACAAACAGACAACAATGTTAAAGCGAGTAGCACTTTGTTTATCACCATCACCCTTATTACAGATTGCATTAACCCTTACTGGTTTTGCCTTGATAAAGGTATTTGTCTCCTTGCATTTTCCAAAGTCGGTATTGATTTGTACCATTGTTTTATTACATTTGTTTTCATTCATGTTCTTGTTGATATGTTTCTCCTCGAATGTCAAGGCCTCAGTAACGTCTATGGCACAGAGTAGTCCCAGAAGCAAACAGGCAATCTGGATCCTCATGGCTCACTGGTGAAGAAAAAACCAAATTATTCTTACAGATAATTTACACAGTGTCATATCCAATGAGATTTATTTGTTTTTAAAAGAATAAAACTCCATTAAGGAAGATCTTGGCATTTTGAGAGAGAAAAGACTTCTACATTTTGATTGTAGGACGTCCCGCTCTTCAACAGCACACTGACTTCCTCCTCTAGACTCTAGATGTGGTCAGGAGACGGACCTGATGATAGGCTGGTTCCAATTGTAGGCTCTGATCCACCTGCTCTTGTTGGACAGTCAAGTACATCAGGCACCCCCTTCTGCTCTCCCTAGGAGTAGAGGTGACACAGTATGGTATGAACTCCTTTTAACCACTTACTGAATTTTGTCAGTGTGAGATGTGGCCCTAGTGTGTAAGCAGTGTGGAAATACTCACCAAGCTCAGGAGGATGGAAAATGAAGAGTTTTTGAAGCTCTACTCTGTTGCACCTTCAGTTGTTCACTCAAAGGAAAGTACACAGCCTTGCCCCACTCTATGATACCAAAAATGTAACTTATATACATAAAACAGACAGGATGTGACAGAACCATGCATGATCCATGCTTACTGGGATTGGTTGATCTCTCGTGTCCATGCCTCTCATGTCCATTTGTGATTGGATGTCTAAATGTGTCCAAAGCCTGTCAAGTACTTTGTGATTGGCCTGTTATTCATATCACACCAAATATGGAACACATGCACACAGCAGACAGTTGCTTGTCTACTTCCCTCTTGATATGAACTTCAACAGTATATTTAACAGTACATTACAAAAATATCTTTAGATCAAGCAGATAGGTAACATAAGAAATAGGTGAAAATGATGGTTATAGTCAAAGTTAAACAAAATCTATAGTTAAAATGTATCTGATTGTAAACAAATCAATCAATACATTTATAATAAACAGTAACAAGTAAATTTTGTCCCCTTTTTTGACAAAATGTGTTTCTGTTGATGATATGGCCGATTTCATGCAAAAGCATCTTAGTCAAAATAGGATGTCATAACCACAGATGTGATAGCGAGCAATTCGTCAGCCATGTGCTTTTCACTTCTCGTTTCACCCCTTACAATTCACACCTATCATCTTGTTTTTTTGGGTGACACTGCGCTAAACCTTTAGAGTGAAAGCACTTGTAGGGAAATTAAGCAACCTTAATCAATCAACCTTTTTTGGGCCAGCGCCCCCCTAACCACTATCCATACTTATTTAATATCATCCCTGCTGAGTCAACACACATGATTAAGTCTTACCTCCTCTTTTGTGGGGAAGTAACTTATTTGAATGTGTTTATGGCCCCTTTTCATCTCAGTGATAAATGAATCCGTTTTAATTCAGTAACTGACCGACTTTAGCTCCTGTCAGTGTTTCCCACAGAATGACAGTGTAACTGTGCTGCAGCTGTACAGCTAACCTCGAAAACCCAGCTGTATTTTAACATTAACTTAGCTCTCTTCATTTGCTAGGCTCCTTACATGCTTACTAATATTGGCTGCGTTGTGCACCTGTGTTCACGAGGGAGAGAGAGAGAGAGAGGGACGAGCGAGAGGATGACCTCCGCGAATTCGCGCTGCCTGCAGCTCTGCAGTCAAATACGATTTTAAATAGGCCTAGTAAATAAAATAAAAAAAATAAATAAATATGTCGCGGTCAGCGTTTATATTGTGGCGGGCCGCCACAAATAAATTAACGTATGGGAAATACTGTAACTTATCTGCTCATGTTCAAAACTTTCTGCACATTCAGAATCTCTGACACAGATCTGTGTTCTCTGACATGTAAAGAAAAAAAGAGGTTATAGGAGACTAACGTCATTAGCTTATTTAAAGAGAATTCATAATATTTTACTGCATTATGTTACTGATTCGCTTCCCCTCACCGTCTGACAGACAAAACTGAATGAAAACGAAAGTAACCGACACCACCTGTGATCACACAGGAAGCTCATGATTAATGGCGCGTTCGAGACTGGTCGTAACTGGGATATTTCCTAGTTGAAACTTCCGACTTCCGACATCAAAGCGTTCCAGGTGCATGGTGGTGCATGACGCCGAAAGTGAACGAAAATCATGGGTGACCATGACAAAGTGAACACACAGTTGCACCCTCAGCAGTGCTTAGGTAAAAGGATGGCAGTTTAACTGCAACAACTGAAATAAATAGTCCATACGTTACTAGTTATGTGTACCCCAAGTTGATAGCCCTGAAGTAAGTCAATGTTGTCCGTTAGCCTACACTTCCTAATGTTTTGGCATTTTTAACAATAACTTTTATGCAGAAAAGATGACTTTATGAGATTCTTTACTGTAGCCAGCTACCGTGTGTGTAAAACATATTTCTACATCAATATACATGCAGAACAAGTTTTACTGCATGATCGTATTTATTATTTTAATTCAAATACACGTTTTGTTGCCGTTTAGTTTATGGTTTACCATTTACAAAGTGTGCTTCCATGGGCGCTGACATTGTTTTCTGACGTCATTCAGCTGCTACTCGTGAAGTCGGGGTACAAATTCTTTCTCCGAGTTCACAAGTAGGAAATCCGACTTCAAGTGGCGTTCCGGGGTACTTTTCCTAGTTGGAGGTCGGAAATATCCCAGTTCCGAGTTGCCGGGGAACGCAGCATAATTCCACACAGCTTAACTTCAGCCCCTCTGATAAAGTGATGCTAACAGTCCCCAACAGAGCGAGACAGGGCTTCAGTTTAACGTTACATTTTTATAGCCGACTGAAACTACCTATATCTCCGCTTTGGCACAAACTGTCTGCAACTCACAGCGCGAGGAGGGTCGACGTCACTCGCTGGTGTCGCAGCGAAGATGCTTTCAGGGTGACTCCGACAGCGGAATATCCCTCTTGTAAATCTGTAACAACTGCGATAACAAGGCGTTCGCGGTGTATTCGTCAAACAAATAAACACTTTTGCAGCTAGAAAGAGAGCGTCGATTTTCTAGAGTTTACACAGTAAACGCAATGTGGGTAAAATTTTAGAGATGATACTCTGACTTCCCGTTCCCCTGAAGGCAGCACGAAGCTGCACCACAAGTTGCTGATGGAGAAAAAATGCACAGTCTCGTCCAGTCGCAGTGGACTAACTGGGGGGTTTTAATGTTGCAGACCACAATTTTTTGCAAGTAATTCAAAGTTTAAACTCGTATTGTTGTGAATCTTAAGTGTAAACTCACCTTAGAATTTCCATCCAACAAACGCCCCCCAAAAGCAGCTCAGCGCCCCCCTTTCTAAAATATTGCTTTCAGCGCCCCCCATCGTCCTTGGAACGCCCCCTGGCTTTTCTCATGTTAAACTACAGATAAATTGTGCATCCAGGAAACGGTAAGTGGGTTTTATCCAGTATATGACTGTGGGGATGATTGTAGCTGGGTAAATGCTGCTTGTGCTGTCTGGCTGGAGCATGTGTTGTGTCCCCCTGATAGGCTGTAGCAGCAAACATTTCACAAGGAGAGTTTTGCTGTTTTTTTTGTTTTGAAAGCCTTTTGTTATTTTTGTGTGTTGTCCGTGCGGTTAGTAGCTTTTGCTCGGGAGCACCCCGAAGTATTGGCTGGGACAATTTGGTCTTCCCCAATACAGACGGTTTGTAGGTGCATAAATACCCACCGCCAGTGCACACATGAAGACTAGGGTGCAGTTAGTTAGTTTGGGTTAGGCAGTTAGGAGGGGGTGCTCCATAATAAGTTAATCTCCCTGTTGTTGTATATTGTTTGACCCACACTACCTTATTTTCTTCTGTGTGATGCATTAAAACTGTTTTCACTCTGTATAGCTAATGTCTGAGATAAAAATGGATACTGACCATAGTAATACTCTGGTTTCAGAGTTTCTAAAAAGGCCATCTCGTAGTACATTAACTCAGTTTGCAAAAGCAGATTTAGTGGATTTAGCAACACATTTGGGCTGGTCAAAAACAGAAAAGGTGCCAAAAAAGGCTGAACTGAGGGACATTGTAGAAAAACTAGCTGTGTCAGCCAAGCTGCTAGAGTTAGTTAAGGTTTCAGAAACTCTAGTAGTTCCTGAACTTGGAGACTTAACTTTGTCCTTTGAACAGTATTTACAGCTTGAGAGGGAAAAGGCAAAGATAGAGAAGGAGAGATTGCATTTTGAGTTGGAGCAGGAGAAGTTAAAAGTTGAGGTAGCATTGGAAAGGGAGAGAGTAAAAGTAGAGCAGTTGAAGCTGGAGCTGATAAAAGAGGGAAAAGCAAATGAATCATTGGTAACCAGCGGTAGAGGTTCTACAGGTGCTGAAAGTTTGCGTCTTTTGCCTAAATTTGATGAAAGGGATCCAGACACCTTTTTCACATTGTTTGAGCGTGTGGCAGAGGTAAGGGGATGGCCTGATAGTCACAGAACATTGATGTTACAGTGTGTTTTCACAGGCAAGGCTCAACAAGTTTTTTCTGCCCTAGGATCTGTTGAAAGTGGTGATTATGCTAAGGTTAAAGGTGCAGTTCTAAAAGCATATGAGCTTGTTCCTGAAGCATACAGGTAGAAATTTAGGAACTGGAAAAAAGGGGATAGACAAACTCATGTTGAGTTTGCACAGGATATTTTGGCACAGTTCGTTCGCTGGTGTTCTGCTTCTGAGGTACAGAAATATGAGGATTTGGCTGATTTAATTGTGTTAGAACAGTTTAAAAATTCATTGCCTGCACATCTTGCTACCTATATTAATGAGAAAAAGGTGAAGACAGCATCAGCAGCTGCAATTCTTGCTGATGAGTATGTTTTAACACATGCTAGAGGTTCAGTATTTGGGCAGGTTTACAGAGAAAAGCCCCAGAGGGATGACTTTAGGTTTAGGCCTAATAAGTCACAGAGTGCTAACCATGATCCTGCTGCTGAAGTGAGGCAAAGTTTAGTGGCCCTTACAAAATTAAGAGCCGCATATCAGAAAGGGACTATTTGGTTTGTACACCAGACAGAAGAAAGAAAGTTCAGTGGTGCCATGTGAACTTACTGAAGCCATATCATCCTGTTTGTTCTGACTCAAAGGGGGGGAAAGTTTCCTTTTCAACAGATGACCCTGTATGTCAGTCTGTGAGACCAGTAGCCACGATTGGAGGTGTGCTCTCAGAGGATGTTGATGTTCCTTCTGAACCTATTCTCACAGGGAGACTTAATAATTCCGAGTACCTGCTTCACCTAGACAATCAGCTGGGTTATTTGCCAAAGACTGTGCAGACTGATCTGGTGGAATTGTTTAACTCTCACTTGTCTCTTTTCTCAGATACACCATCATGTACCGACGTGATTGAGCATGACATAGATGTGGGGGAGGCGAAACCTATTAAACAACGTTTCTACCGGATGCCCATGGGAAAGCGTAAGCGTATGGAAAAGGAAGTTGAGTACATGTTAACAAATGGAATAGCAGAACCATCTTGTTCCAGTTGGGCCTCTCCATGTTTGTTGGCAGATAAACATGATGGTTCAGATAGATTTTGTACAGATTTCAGGAAGGTTAATGCGGTCACTAAACCTGACTGTTACCCAATGCCTCGTATGGAGGATTGTATTGATCAGGTGGGAAGTGCAAAGTTTGTGACCAAACTAGACCTTTTGAAAGGTTATTGGCAGGTGCCATTAACAGCAAGAGCCAAAGACATATCATCATTCATCACACCTTGGGGATTGTTTTCCTATTCTGTAATGCCTTTTGGTTTGAGAAATGCTCCCGCAACATTTCAACGCCTTATGAATAAGGTGTTAGCTGGACTGTCTGGATGTGCAGCCTATTTAGATGATGTTATTGTGTTCAGTGATACCTGGGAAGTTCATGTCGAACGTCTGACAGCGGTATTTGACCGGTTGGTAGCAGCTAATTTAACTGTCAACTTAGCAAAATGTGAGTTTGCCAAAGCAAGGGTGACCTATCTTGGTAAGGTTGTAGGCCAGGGGGGAAGTACGTCCTGTGCAGGCTAAAGTGGAGGCCATTGATAAATATCCTGTGCCAGCATCAAAAAAAGAACTGATGCGATTTCTAGGGTTAGTGGGGTATTACCGTAGTTTTTGCAGCAACTTTTCCACAGTGGTAGCTCCTTTGTCTAGACTCCTATGTAAGAATACTCCATTTGACTGGTCGCCTCAATGTGAGGTTTGTGCTGGGGCTGTTCTCCTGCAGGAAGGGGAAGGGGGGAATTGAGCATCCAATCTGTTTCTTTTCACGTAAGTTTAATCGTCACCAGTTAAACTATTCAATTGTGGAAAAGGAGACACTAGCATTGATATGGGCACTGAAGTTTTTTGAAGTGTATGTTGGGCCATCAATGCCAGTGACGATTTATACAGATCATAACCCACTAACATTTCTGTCTAGTATGCAGAACAGTAATCACAGACTAATGTTTCTTCAACCTTACACCCTTGATGTTAAACATATTAAAGGTCGGGACAACCAGTGTTGGGCAGTAGCGTCGCTACAAGTAGCGCCGTTACTAGTTTAACTACATTTCTCAGTAGCTTGGTGGTAGCGTCGCTATTTTCTGAATCAAATAGCTTTTCAGTAACGAAGCTCTTTTATTGACCGAGTAGCGCGGTAGCTTCCACACACGCTACATTTTCCCAAGCATTTCTGATGGATCAGTAAGTGACACCACCGCCACACACGGACCTGTATGTGCAGCCGGCAGAAGCGCTTCCCTGTGATGGTGACATCACGTACCGATCCTTGGGCTGATGTTTGCAACTTTGCTGCAGGGGAATAAAGACACACGCGACGGAGTGTCTCTCTCTCTCTCTCTCTCTCGCTCTTTCTCTGCCATGAATGTTTAGGTTGCAATGTTGCCAGAGCACAAAGTCACATATAAACTATAAAAAATCTAGAATTAATTAATAATTAATTAATTAAATTTATTAATGATTTGATAATTAAGTTGCTTTATACAAAAACTATTAAAAAATTAAAAGTAGCTTAGATGTAACTAAGCTACTTTTGTCACGTTGCTGTAGCTTAGCTTGCTACATTTCACTGGGGGGTAGCTTCTGTGTAGTGAAGCTTCATTTAATGTAGAGTAGCTAGTAGCTTAGCTCACTACATTTTCCAAGTAGCTTGCCCAACACTGGGGACAACGTGATAGCGGATGCACTGTCACGTGCCCCAGTTTGATGTCCCGAAGACCCTGCATGTTGGGGGTCTTCGTTTATGGGGTATGATGAGTTCGAGTTTACTTGTGTTTTGAGTTAATTATAAGATAAGGTAACTTTAATAAAACTTTATGGTTCATTTAAACTGTTTTCTGCGTGGACCTTCCCTTTTTGTTATGTTCTTCCACGAGCTGGGCATAACATAGAGCAGTAGACTCAGTGAGGTGAAGGAGCAGTGACGCTAAAGAGTACTGAGTGGACCATGGTGAGATAGAAAACAACACATGATTATACCATTTATAAGAAATATATGTACTTCTTACACTTTCTTTCCCTTCTCTCAGTCTCTGTATTCTGTCTTAGCTTATGAGCTTATTTTCTACGCAACAATTCAGGTTTATTTACCCACATTAATACATCATAGTGGCTGAATGCACCATGTTGGTGAACACTCAATTCTTACTGGATATGTTTACTCTAATTATATAAGTACTTTGTACAAATTCATATCACATCATTATCAAAGTTCCTGTATGTGAGAAGTGTTTAAAAAACAAAACTAACAGCTTATACAGTGACTGATGCCAACATCAGCTGCAAAAGCTGTTAATGAAGTTCCAAAATTTAACAATCCAGAACTTTCTCAATCAAACCTGTAGCCATTTACAAGAAAGGCTGAATTGAGAGCAACTGGACTTCTTCTGAAATGTCCAGATGCTCCCAATTCAACTTTTCTTGGATAAACATGACCTGGATGAATCTTTACATATGTGTAGGTTTGTCTAACCCTTTTTCTCTTGTTCTCCCTCTCTCAGCACAAGAATTACAGGGGGTTCAGAGGAGTCTGAAGATCATCTGCCGTGATGTTTTTAATAAAACAAATATAAAGCCAGTGATGTGTTGTTTCTTTGTGGAAAAAGTACCTCACATATTTTATTGTTAGCCTCTTTAGTGATTGTAAGGTCGCTCCTGACCTGATTCAACCATTTTTTCCATGTCAGCTGGGAAACCAAACATTCATACTCATTTTTCTGACAGTTCACAGACACAAACCACTTAACATGCTGTTTTCTAACTTTATTGGAGATTTATTAAATTAATATACAAGCATTGACCTGTCTGTTCTATCTGAAGTCATAAAGATTACATTAGTCAGTAAGCTCAATTAACCCTGGTAACATGGAATTACTAAAAGGTATGTAAGAAAGGTAAATGTCATCTGAATTTTATACGTGCAACACTTTCCAATGTAAGGTTTGCCAAAAATGTCCACAAGGTAGGTGATTGTAGCTGTTATTGTCAAAACTATATTTCCTCCTTTTAAAAAAATAGTAATGTAACTACAGTTAAGTGTCAGTGTGCTGTACACATATTGTAAATCACCGCATTTGTTGTTTAAATTACCAGAAATCGCTTAAAATCGCCGTTTTGTCGTCTCTCTCGCTCATTTTGAATTGCCCGCCTAGGACTTCCGGGAACTATCTGCGGTCTCCATGAACCACGTGACGATGTAGCGTTTTGGACCCCCGCTGACGCAACTCTCTCTTTAAAGGGCGCTGGTTGCAACTAAAAGCGGGGAGACTGAAAACTGTCTCTTCAATTGAGGCACTTAATTGCTGACATATCATTGGTCGAATCCAGGGTCGATGCGGGCCGCATGCACAGCGCCACAGACTGCGCATGCATGTTAGGTGGAGTAGTCTATGGGCCGTGTGAGAGACCTTCTGAACACAGGATACAGTGCAGCTCGTATCTGGACCCTGACATAGGGTGACCGGCTGAAGTCAGGAACTTCCTCATAAAATAAGGCAACCATTACAAAACATTAATTCACATTTCCATGGGATGAATGTAGATTTCAGTATACTGAATGTACATCAAAACAGTATCTTAAAGTGCATTCATAAACAGACATGCTCTCAAACCTCGTTGTTACTTTATATATCAACAGACAAATAGCATAGAGGATAATAGCATAACAAACACAACAATAAATAAATTGAGGAAAAAATCAACAACACATAAGGCCCGACAATAGGTCCAAAAGACAACAATATCATACTTCAATAATTTAGAAATTAACTAACAATGAAATTTATCAAATTTCTTGAAAAAGGAGAAAATCATTACCATAAATGTTAAAATCTCCACATTATCATATACGTGCAATAACTTGTATTATCAGTGCATCCAAATGGACACAATCAACAGGTAAAAATATTTAATGGTCCAGATAATTTATGTGCATATTCATATGTGTTCAGGAATTCATCATGAAGTCCCTTTGGAGCCAATGTTTGCAGAGTATAAATCCAGTAAGCCTCATGCTGTTTAAGTAAGTTATCGTGGTCACCGCCCCTAGGTGGTAGGGTGACCTGTTCAATGCTAGAAAACTATAGTGAAGCAATATCATGGTGAGCATCATTGAAGTGTACAGCTATGGGGTAAAAACCCTATCATTTCTGCATATGGTACTTTTGTGCTCGCTGATTCTTTTCTGGTGGTTTTCCCAACTTAACCAAGACCACAGGGGCAGCGTATCATGTAGATCACATGTGTGGATGTGCAAGTGATGATAGGCCTACTGGGAAATGTTTTGCCTGTGCGGGGTGGGTGAAATGATGCATTTTAGTAGTATTACTTCAGTGTGCGCAACTGCCACATCGATAATTGCCCTTTGGAAGAGAGTGTAAGCGTGTCTGTATGTTCTGTTGGGCTTGGTTTTGTACTCAGAATTGGCATGGACCAAATAATCCCTTATGTGTTCCCCCCTTTTTGTAACAAAAAAAGGTGGATCTCGAAAGGTAGATGAAAGTTCAGGGTCCGACTTTAAGATGTGCCAGTTTTTTTTTAAAAACGATTGTGCGGCAAAGTGGACTGAGTGTTGAGTATGTTACAGAGAACTTCTTTTGTTTTTTCACACTCATTTTGAGTAAACTAGAATGTTTTCTTAAGAGCTAATACATCTGCTTGATCGATCCAATGTGAAGGAGACCAGGTATGGTTGTAACACTGGGAAAGTTGTAACACCAATTCCACCAATTAGAGATAAGATAGGAGTTAGGTGATCATTTCAGTATTTACTTACTTCCTCCCTGATCAGGCATGGTGGTTATCAAGTCTGGAAAGAGGTACATTCAGAATATATAGAGAAAAAAATGATTTTGAGGTAAGAAAGTACATTTTTTGACCAAGACTATATTTTGTTTAGTATCTATACAATTGCAGATAGAATTGTTTGACTTATATTAGAATGAAATGTAGTTTCTTAGGCAACATGTAATTCATTTTTCCTTTCTTATTTCAAACCACTATGCTAATACAGCTAGTTAAACGTTGGCAGACAGGGGTGGGGTGGGTTGTAACACTTCCTTAAAAAGTCTTCCCCCAACCATCCCCCATATATAAAACTAGGGACTTTCTTGATTTTAATATTTTACAGAGTGCCCTTTGCAGTATGGGCCAAACAAGCCTGCATTCCAGGGTTAGCAGCATTCATTCATCAGCAGGGTTGGGAGGGTTACTTTAAAAATGTAATCAGGAACAATTACTAATTACTTGTTTAAAAATGTAATCAGTAACATAATCCAAGTACCACAAAATAAAAGCAATGTAATCTGATTACTTTTAGTTACTTTTGGATTACTTCAATGCCAAATAGGCAAATGAAGACAAGAGAAGCATCAATGATGTGTTTTCTGCTCAGTGTATTTTTAGAGAAACATAGAATAACAAAATCTCCTGTTCCTAAAATCCATGTTTAAATGTTTTTACATGATATGTTTTTCACTATGTCACAACTATGGCAGTATCTTGCCCATCAATGACAAAACATTGTTTTGTTGGTATTCTTGATGATATTTAAGTTTGTCATTTGGAAAACCATTTTACAATTTTGATTACTCATTCTGCACTTGTATTAATTTAGCATCCAATGAAAACAATATGAAGCTGCTGAAGCATAGTGTTTCTGGGACCGGGCCCCACTGAGTACTGTACAAAAACATAATTTTCTTCACTGATTCTGGTGAAACTGGATCATATTTGATGGGAAAATATTAGAAATATGGAGAAAATATTTTTCTAGTTTTCTCTCTGATGTCCCCGGCTGCTCTGCCTCAACTCTGTGATTCATAGTGCTCTGATGGACAAGTAGCTTTACTTGTTGCTGATGTTAATTAACAAGCTAACTGTGCAACTACTCAGATTAGCTTATACTTTGCCAATTTACAAAATGTAGGCCTACCTGTAATCTGATTACGTCTCGTTTTTCTGTACTTTAACGGAATACAGTTACATTTGTGTATCCTGATTACGTAACGCCGTTACATGTACTTCGTTACTTCCCAACCCTAATCAGTGCTATGACAAATACTTCCCATTCACATGAACACATGTTTGCATGTGTATTGACACTCCATCTTTTCCAAACTCTGTCTCTGCCGGTGAAGAGGGCAGAGAAGTGTATGGGCAGCTTGTGAGAAATTCCAGTGCGTAAGAAAAATTCCCAGAAACACCAAAGAATAATATAGCTCTGAATAATATATTCAATGATTGTGACTCGGATTAAGAATATATCGACACACACCTCTTTTGTTAGACAAAAGGATGTAAAAAAATGTCCTTGAATTAGGTACAGTGTAGCAATATTTATTAAGTATACTTTTATGTAAATTTATAATACAGATACATTAACATACACATACTGTACATGCATGCGAGTTATCAGAATAAATCTGTTACTGTGAGACAGAAGCATTATTATTTTATATCACTACTGTTTTTGAAGCATAACACATAGTGTAGCATCTATTTTTGCTTCCTTTTTCTTATTGTTACAACCCTGCTATGGTTGTAACAAGGGAAGACAATGCATTAAATATCAACTCATGAGGTCTTTGACATTCTTTTAGAGGATTCATCTGTAGTGAACAAATGTGGTACTTTGTATAAAAGTTTGAGAACTCTAGCTACAAAATTCAGTGAGTTACAGTTGCTGAAGCAAAAGGTGTTACAACCATACCCGGTCTCCTCTACCCCAGCTGGGATAATCTCTTTTTCATGTCTACCACCTTTTCAATATAGTCCTCCGTGGAATCAAAGACCCTTCTCAGTTGAAAAAATTGAATGGTAGTTTTCAGGGATGAAAACTCGTAGCAAGTAAAGTGTTAAAAAAAACATTAAAAAAACAACAAATAAAATAACATAATTAGGTGCACAAATGGTGCCCATGCTTGTGCCTGAAACCTGCAAATACTTTCCACTATGATTGGAAATAATTTGACTATAGGAACATGTTAAACTAAGGTGTGTCCTGCTATCTGCATCACAGGAACACCCAAGAATGGCTAAGAGCAAAACATTGGACTATTCTGAAGTGGCCTTCTATGAGCCTTGATCTAAATCCTACTGAACATCTGTGGTAGGAGCTGAAACACAGTACAGTTTGAAGAAGGCACCATTTGAACCTGAGCAGTTTGCTTCTGAGGAGTGGGCCAAAATACCTGATTACAAGTGCAGTAGTCTCATTGAGAGCTACAAAAATCGTTTGATTGCAGGGACTAAAAAGTTGTGCAACACACTATCAAGTTCAGGGTTCCATTATTTGTGTCCAAGCCAGTTTCATTAGTTTGTTTTTAAAATGAGTCTGTTAAATTAAAATTCAAAAGCAATGTCAGATTTTCATCAGTTAATTTACAGAAACTTTTATTCATTATTATCATTTTGTCAGTTTCAAATTAGTTGCAGGTTTTTCTCTCTTTAACAGAAGGGTACCAACAATTTTGTCCACGTCTGTAAATACCCACAAAAGCTCTTGCTCCAATTGGATAATACTTGAATAAAAAAATAAAAAATAAAAAAATCAAGATAAAAGACAAATACTCTTCTACATGTGACAGATAGGTCACAGACAGCTCTGTAAGTGAGATATGCAAAACAGCTGTATGAGATATGCAAAGTTTAATCAAACTGTGAGTCTCTTTCCTTTGCCTGCTCTCTGAAGCTACTTTACAGTGTATCAGGCCACTCATGAGATGTAGAGGCACCACAGATTAACAACATGGCTTTAGAAATCGCAGTGTAGAAGTCATTTTTCATTCACAAGTATAAATTAAGCACCACAAAGAAGTATGAGACTTCAACATCTGTGTGAGAAAATGATATAACAAAATTTGAGGACATTTTCAGTGAAAGGAATTCTCTGATGCAGAAAGTTGGTTACAGTCATTTTATTGTATGAGTGTAGCAGGAAAGGATAGCTACCTGTTTACTACATGAATGAAGACAAGTACAGGAAAGATAACTGAGTCAAGAACTGTTAGCATAATGCTTATGACTCCAGGCTGTTTTTTTAATTTTGCAAAAACATTTTCTTCTCACAATTCCTTATTATCATTATTATTAAGCAAAGAAGAAGCACATTAAAATGTGAAGCAGGATAAACATCATACTCCCTATTTCCATGTCTAACAAACGCACATAGCCTACATAGCAGATGTTTAAGCAACTATACCAATATACTTCACAGGCTTTTTATCTTTACAGCTGAGTTTAATTTTTTGTTTGACATCATTACCTACATACTCACAGTTAGGAAACTTTGCCCCCTTTTTAGCTGTACAGGCAACTATTTTAATGGGTTTAGCAGTTTTTTGCTCCCCATCTTTTGCACAGGCAGCAGTTATGAGTGCATCATCATCCAGAAGGAAGTTATTTGCATAATCACACCTTTTTTCGTCATTGTTTTTTTTCGTCATCGCTTCAGCACATTTGTCCTTAGTCATGCCTTGAAAGACATGCTTCTCTTCAAAGGTCAGAGCCCCAGAGACCTCCATGGCACAGAGCAGCACCAGCAGCAAACAGACAATCTGGATCTTCATCATTTACTGGTGAAGGAGAAAACAGAAGACCATTGACCTTACAGAGAATTATGAGCAGCAGAGGCTTTTTCTCCAAATCTAACTTTTTGCTCTAAATAGGGGCTCAAACAAATCCCACTTATCAGAATCAGCAATGCACATAATAGCAAATAACGTATCATTACTGTCCATGTCACATGTAGTGTTTAACTCCAGCTCCAATAACACAAACTGTTTCTAATGTATTTAACTTTGATGACTCGTATCTGAGCAAGGCTCAGTGGGAAGAAGTCAGACCACCAAGCATAAAAACTTTTCAAATAAGGTCACTTACCTTATGTTTTGCTCACTTGATGAGTTGGTTGGTTGGTTTTACCGTCTGTGGTCCAGGCAGGAGTCAGTTGTCAGAGTCACGGTACCAGTTGGTGAAGACGTCTTCAGTGAAGGAAATTCTCTGAAGCCACTACCTGCTTACAGTGAGCTCTTTATAAAGTGCCCCGGTGGACGGGCAATACCTGCTTATCTGTCCAATTTGAATGCAGATGAATATTTATCGGAACAGAAATCTGCTGAAGTCAGCTCTGTATGCGAGATATGCAGGTAGATTATGCAAAATATACATGATGGGCAAGTTCACAGACTCAGGCCCATGCCAGGGTACGGTGCAGCCCATATCTGGACACTGATGCAATCATCATTGCTGTGGCTCTTCAGTCACAGTTTGCAGTATTTTACACCATATATTATTACTCTATGTATAGGTATTTTCATTTGTCCAATTACTTTTTCAGACCTGAAACTGGGGCTTTGTGTAGAAGACTTCAACTTACACAGTTAACTTGATGTGGATGCAAACACCCACAAATTAAATGTGAAAGTTGGTAATTTTTGTTCTTCTTCCATATCAAATCCAAAGACAACCATCCCAGTATGACAGGATGTATCCAGAGAGTATGTGTCCTGTATGTAGCAAGACAGAAAATAACTTCAGCACATGTGACTTTATGAAGAAAAACTAGAGAATGATCCATATCTTGTGCCATGTGTGAACAGAAAAAGGTACAGCTCAAACTCTAAGATGATGAATAGTAGGGACGAGTTATCCTTTTTTCCAGTTTTGCCTTTAGCGGTGTAATATGTTATCCCTACTCAATTATTGTGTGTCATAATCACTACTGTGATAACTCTGGAGAAGACTAATCAACCATGTAAGGTGTTCAGCAGTGAAACATCTTTATAGCAGAACTATGACACCTTATAAATATGAAATAGGTTTGATATTATTTGTCCAATAACTCCCTCCCTAGTAATGTTAGAAAACAACATTTTATCCCACACCAACAACTTAAAAACTGCTTCTGTATCTCTGTGGCTGGAAAACACAACAATAAGTCCACCTTAAACTCTAAATATGACACAGGGAGGGAGCATTTATCATCTTTTCTCTCTTTGATGGGTTACATTTCTGCCCCCACTGTAAGAAGACATAATTTTAGCCATTATGCAACTAATGACGCAGCTTTACAAAAACATTCACCATGTAAGGCGCGAAGCTGTGAAACTCCTTTACAGCTTATTCAAAGTTTAATATCTGGAAGATAAAACCATTTTCATTTGAATGAGTAGTACTCATCTGAACAGATATGGGTCACAGACAGGTCTGTATTCAAAATATGCAAGTTCACAAAGTTGAGAGTATGTCAGCATAACTCCCTAGGGTCTGTATATTTAAATTAACATTTCTCCCTTAATTCCTCTTTTTTTTAGCAACCGGGTAAAAACTTATTCATAAGTCTATCCAAAGACAAGATAAGGAAATCAGTGAACAGAACAACTAGCTATCCCTGAGACATTTTTATGCTTATACCTGCTATATCTGATCAAAACATGTCCGTCTGCACTGGACTCTAAAGGGTTTCACAAAGCACCCATACACTCAGTTGTCAGTTTATTAGGTACACCTAGTTATCCTCCCATCATGAAGGTAACAATGTCCTGTTTTTGTTGAAACTGTTTTAATGAGTTGTTGATTTAATTGTATAATGATATTGGAAAATAAATGTTTGGGTTGGATTGAATTACATTATACCGTTTCTTATTATTTTGTCCACCATTTCTATGAATGACTGTACACTAAATAAGAAAAAAAACCCAATGTTTTCTGCATCTTCTAAATATTGACACATTTGCGTTTGAATAGCATGACAACTCTGCTGGGTGGAAAACAGCCCACATTTTATCCTGAGCCTGTGAACTGTGTGAATGTTGTCAGTGAAAGGCTGATGAAAACATGCACTGATGCAATTTACAGAAATTATGCATACATGTGACTTTATTCTTTTCATATCAACAGTGGAGCATCTTCAAGTTGCTGTGTAGTTTAGACCAAAATCCAAGGCTTGAGTTAATCCACACCAAGAGCGAAAAAAACTGAAATCAAAGTGCATTAACAGACAAATAAGAGTAAAACTTTACTTTTCTAAACATATACTGTAGTATTCAGTGTAAGCTCCAGTTCTATATGCACGTGCGTAGTCACATCAACATGCAAGTGATCAAGTGCAACAAGGGCCAGCAACAGTCACACTAAAATATTTCATCAAGTTATTCCTTCATCAGCTTGAAGTTTTTACTTCTTGAAGTTACATCACCTGCTGCACCAGAATAAATAGCTCCTGTTCAGATAACTGAGATGTAAACGAAAGGGTGAATTATTACAAACACTCAGCTTGGCCTCAGGCAAAATGGCAGACACCATGACAACCGATGTCTAACAGATTGTCCTGATACAGCTTGGAGTCGACTAGACCGGCTTGTACCGGAGTTCGGACTAGTCTGGACTGTCGCGACATAGACTGGTCCTCTTGTGACAACAGGAGTCCTGATGCCAGACCCCTCAACACTCCTCACAGGAGACAAAGTGGCCTTGGTCTGTGATGGGAGTCGTCCCTGTTCGGCTGATTTCTGCTCCTGCCCTGCATCATCCTGTGGTCGAGTGGAGCAGCTGATGCTCATCTGTGATTGGCCAGCTTCTGTTTCTGCCTGCTGGGCCGAGGTCATAAGCCTGTGTGGCTGATTCTGCTCGTTGGTCTGAGGATGTGACGGGTGCAGAGGAGAGCTGCAGCCAGAGGTGGAGCTGCAAAGGACAGAGTTGTATTTTACAAGTTTTAGTCTGGTATAAATCCTGAGGCTTTTATTTTTTATATCCTACCAAGCTTCACAAATACTCCCCAGCTAAATGCCCAACAGTATATTTGTTTCATTAATTTGTACTTCCTTATATTCACTGTACTAACAAATATGATATTTATACTGCAATGAACTGAATTAAAACAACTGCCATATATTATATAAAAGCTGGTATTTGGATAATGGATGTCATTCTAACCATTCCTCTGCTCTACGTCACTTTTTTAAACAGAAATCATGATTTCATACTCTTACACATTATTTTCAGTTTCAGCCCAGAGGGCTGCTTCACAAAACCAGGACAGCGGATTAAGCCAGGATTTTCCAGATATCCTGGCTGAATTAAGCCTTGACTCAGTTTCACGAAAGCAGTACCACATAAGTTACCATGGTGACAGACCAGGCTAACAGCCAGGCTTAGTTAATCCTGGTGCCTTATCTGTTCAGTCAGCAGTCACGCTGATCAGAAACCAAAGTTTTTCTTTCAGTCATTCCATGTTCTTATGTAGGCCTGTGTGTTTTGCATATTTTTCAGTAGCCGGTATTAAAATCAGTAGGTTGGGGTTATTAGGTTTCATAACTAGAGAAGATGCATGCACCATACTCATACACCATGAGCATCAGCGAGTAGGTTTATGTGGAATAAAAGCACTTGTAAAAAATAGAAATAATAAAGGATAAATAAAAGAAAAACTAACACTGGTACAGCAATAAACCAGCGAAAGAAAGTGTGGGAGCCAATTGTTGACCGACTGAATGTGTGAGAAGCTACAAATATCACAGCTCTTAACTGAAACTGTCATAATTATATTGTTATGTGCCTTAAAAATTAGCACCGGACATTATCACTCAAGAAACTCACACCCACGATGTAGGATTCCTATGCAATTTTATAATACTCTCAAATTATAGTCCTAGTTCAGTAAGAGGATATATTGTGCACTGTTTATTCATGAAACAACTGCGTGTTTGGGAGAGAAAGCAATGATTACCGCAATACATTGTGTTACAGTTTGGCTCACAGTGAACTTCTAGTACACTAAATCACTTCTCTTTGTAGTTGCTGGATTTCCAATGTCCTTAGTGCTTCTTTTTATCTCCATATCTAAGTCCAAGTCCTGTTTTTTATGTTAATTTTTTTAAGTGTGTGCAGTTCAGACATCTGATAGTAAAAGACATAATTAGCACAGCAGGCAGTATTCACCTGTGGATGTGCTTATACTAACTACACTGGCAGACTGGCTGTCAGCCTCAGGGTCAAGTTACAGATATCATACAGTATTTTCTATGAGCACCACAACACTGACTTTTTATCTATTATCCATATTGACTAAACAAGTACACCATTTTCACACAAAACTGACAGACCTCCAGCCTCTCTGCCAAGCCTACTATATAAATACACACTTTTTAAAAGTATTTGTCAAAAATGTTGCTTGCAATAAAAAATGGTAAATAACTGAAAAGGCTTTAAGAAAGGTTAATAAGAAAACATGCTGTGCAAACATAGAAGAGAGGTACGTCCAAAAAAGAAACTTAAGCTAAATGAACAAGCTGCTGATATTAGCATATTTTTATATTTTGAATCGTCACCTGCCAGATGAATTTTGTGTTTCCTTTTTATATAAATAAAATTTATATAAAATAATTTCCACCATAAATTGGTGTATAATATTTCTTCAGACGTCAGAAGTGTTTAATGCTGAAAAACGTCTGGGGGACGACCCCCCAGACTCCCCACTCAGATATCTCAGCATTGAATATTATTTCAAAATCGGGTTAAATGGGTAATACTATGAGAAAAAGAAATACTTTTGTTGTGAACTGCCGCTATATAAACAAAATGGAAATGAATAAACAGTATGTTGATTAGTGGTTGTAATTGATACAGTTGTTGAGTGGAATATTATGGTTCAGTACTCACTTTTAAGGTCTGACATAACGTTACTATTCATGGTAACGTTATAATTAACTAGTTTCAGTTAGGAGCAGTGATTCTTTTAGCAACTTACTTATTAAGTCGGCCCTCTATTGTCTGCCATGCTTTTCTCGCTGTTTTAATACTTCGGCCGTGTTTCTTTTTTTTATATTATGTACATTTTTTCATCAAAAACCTTCTTTACACACAGTGAGTAAACAACAAATAGGGCATGCTGCACACGTCTTTTCCAATCCAGCATCAATGAATCTGTGATCGACACTGTGGTCTCTTGAAGAAAGTTGTTGACGCCCATTTATCTGAATCACTAACACCTGGCTTGACTTAGTTGCACCTTCTGAGCCTGGTTTGGCCTTTGTGAAACTGATAAAGCCAGGATGCTCTGATCGAACCTAGCTTTATCTCATATCTTGGATTTCTAAATTCTGCTTTTGTGAAACAGCCCTCAGGAGACGTTAAGCTACCATCAACAAAACTCAGCTCACTGTTTTTTTCACCTGTAAAGGGAACTTTTGTTGAAATATTCTCAAGAAGTGTTTATTCACAGTAGCTTAACATCATTCTGGGGAAGTGAAACACCTTACAGTATTCTTGGTGCACCGAGAGAGATGGAATCTATACTGAATTTATCAAGACAACAACAGGTAAACAGTGGAAAAACATGTCCACCCTAAATTCTAAATAAGACACTGAAGGGAGCATTTATCATCTGCCCCCACTGTAACACTGACAGTGGTTTAGTCATTACTGAACTAATGACACACAAGAACATTCACCATTTAAGGCGTACAGCTGTGAAACTGCTTTACAGCTTATTCAAAGTTTAATACCTGGATCATAAAACCTGCTAACTTAATTTGCAAGAAATGTTGAGCTTGCTGGGTAACAGGAAATTATGAATGAAGTTTCACTCCAACACTGATTCGATAACTTACAATCATTTTGTCTCAAGTCAAACTAACCTGTTGAACGGTGTCTTAAGGGAAGAGGAGGGGGGAAAGTAGGAGGGCCAGTTGTGTCTATGTGGGCTCGCCATGGTAACGTAGTCATCCTGAGGCAGCACAGACAAACTGTGGCTTACCTGCGGTGACATCGCCATGTACCCCGGCCCCTCCTCCTCCTCATCTGGCTCTCTGCCCTCCATTCCACAGGCTGCACCACTGCAGTGGTCCTCAGTCACAACGGCAGCTCTTCTGCAGTCGCTTCCCTTCTCTTTGTTCACAGGGAGATGATGGTCCATCTTCATTTCCGCGTAGCTTCCTGTCTCTGACATGGAGCTCTGATGGGATCTGACAGGGCTGAGATGAGAGGTGGAGCTCAGAGTAGAGCCTGGCTCTGTTTGATCTGGTTTGCGAGGCTCTAAGTTACATTTTTTTAGACTTTCAGCATTTCTGGTGGGCGGGGCCAGGCAAGAACCAAGTGGTCTCACATTCACCAGCTTGTCTCTGTATTTGGGTCTGCAGCGTTTAGAGGTCAGAAGGGATTGAAGCTGATTGTGGTTGGAGGTCGGTGACCGGCTGAAGTCAGGAAGAGCTCGTAGTGCCCTTACGGTCTCACGAACCACCTCATGAATGTGCTGGGCTACTGCTGGGTTTCCTGTTACCGGACATAGAGAAAATGGGTCAGAATCATATGTTAAGGCAGCAATCAGTCAAATCAACACATATTAATTACCTTGGTCTCTTGCTTCCATCCAGATCTCTCCAGGACCGTTTGGTGCCGACCTGCCAAGCTCCAAGAAGAACGAGCCATCCAAGTGGCCAAACCGCCGCACACTCAGCAAAGGTATCGAAACCGATGGCAAATCACTGCATGTGCTCACTCTGACCAAGATGAGGGACGTAGCGGTGAGGCACAGCCGGCTCTCCCCTGTTAGGGACTTGGAACAGCCCAGACCTCTGGGCTTTACTGTGATGGGCCAAATCTTAGACCAAGGTGAAGGGAGCAGGGGCCAAGAGCGGGTAGGATCGTTTATATGTAACAAAGAGCTGGTAGTACTTTTTTATTTTATTAAAAAATGTAAATTATTTTATGTCCAATAGTCTTTCACAAGGGCGATATTAGAGTTTTGCAAATCTAAGGTCATCTAGACACAACGTCAAACTACAGAGTCACCCGACTATAGAGAGGTGAATTCTGCATCAAAACTGTTGACTGTTTTTACCTTAACCTTGGATTTTCTTTCCTCCCTTTTGGGGTTTTTTAGTAGTTATTAAAATGGATGTGTCATTTCCTGAAACCATTCAATATGACTTAACAGCACCTTCTTGAATATAAGGTAAATATATCGCCAAGCCTCTGCACAATAAAAATCTGGTCTGACCTCTTTGAAGAAAGCAGCAGGGGCCAGAGTGCAATAACCATCATCCTCTTCATCAAACCCTTCTCCATGCTCTTCATCCTTCAGCTCTTCCTCCATCAGTTTCTTAATGGCCAGATACCACTCTTCTTGCTCCCACTGGTCCTCCACCACTAGCACCATGGTCTGATCATTGGCATAAAGCGCCACCGTGTGGCCTTTCCTGGAACTGCCAATCCGGCTCACACCAAGACAACACCTCAGGTAAATAACCCTGAAAATAGATTGTAATGTTTCTTTGGTTACTTTAAAGATTGACATTTTCCCCATAGTGAATCCACAACCTTTAATGTTACTGAGCTACCAAAAAAAAACATTCCCAGCCCCATCAAACAGCAGAGATTGCTCTTATTTACACCTTAAAAAAAAACTAAAAAAAAAAAAACTACCATGAAGCAATGATTATTAATTAGGAGGTTGGGGTCAAGGGTAAAAACTAATTCAGGGTACCTAAGGTTCAATTTCGATTTTAAATAAAGAACAGTTTTTCGGAAATAAGATTATTCACATTTTTGCTAAAAGTGAGATGATAAAGTTGCCAGACTCCAGGAAGTCACTGCTAAGGGTGAAACAGAACGTAGTTGATAGGTTTTTTGTACAGATCAACAGATTTAAAGTAATAATTCTGAAAAATTACTTTCTTATTCTGAAGTGCAATGACTGGGTTACAGGAGAGGGACTGATTTAAAAGCAGTCACTTTCACCTCCATTAAGTATAACTCTACAGGCTGTGACTTTTCAATGGTTTAACTGGGACACTGGGCTGCTTGGCATTATAGAAACAGATCAGATTGTAATGTTTAATGCAGCTTCAGTAATATCTGCTGCCTTCCCTTCAACTCACAGCTCTGCTTGCTCAACAGAGCTGCTCTGTCTTTTTGCCCATCTTTGGCACAGCAGCTTTCAGTTTTGTTAGGCTGTTATTCCTGAGAAGAGAACACCTTGTTTGTGCTGTTTTACATGACCGTTGATAAACTGTGCTTATATATAACTTGTTTGTATTGTACTCTGGAGCCATTGTTTGCAAGAAACGCTGTGACATGACCGTTCAAGGAACGCTGTGACATGACCGTTGATGAGCTGTGGTTATATCTGGAGCCATTGTTTGCAAGAAACGTCATGTTTGACATGACCGTTGCAGAACAATGTAAAGGAAGGGAAATGACTCAAGCACCAAGCCATTTGATAAAAGCCAACTCTCTGTAGAGTCTGCTGCGGGTTGCGTACGGACGCCCAGCCGGTGTTAAAGCTTGCTCTGCCGAGGGTGTTGGCTCTCCACTCTATTGGCGACGGTAAGAGTCTGTGTGCTTTATACCAAGATTGTATTGGAGACATTGCTTAGTGTGATTAAAGTGCCATAATATCACAGAAGTATATGTGTTTGTGTGGTCATTTCTGAGTGCCTATCCCTGACGATCCTCTAGAGGTGAAACAAATGTTTTAAAACAATTCCTAACGTGTAACCAATAAGCGCTGTGGGCGGGACATTAAACAAGACAGAGTCGTGAATACAGACAGAAAGAGGCGGCTACATCAGAGCCAAAGTAGCAGATGTTTACCTTTGGAGAGAGCCGTGCTAACAACTGGTCTTGTTTCTAGTCTTTATGCTAAGCTAAAATAACCATCACCTGCCTCCACCTTCACAAGGAATAATGTGAGTATTTATCAACCTTCTCTAATTGTTGGTTAAAAAGTGAACAAGCACATTTTCCATTATTCACAAATATTCCCTAATAGACATGTTCAGCAAACTCAAATTTGTTAAGTACAAAATGTTCTACAAAGAAGCTTCAGTCCTGAAACTATTGTTTTCCCAATCAATTAGGCAAAGCAGTGGACATATTCAGGCTCTCAAACAAATTATTTTGGTAGAGCCTATAAAACAGACAGACATTCATCAACTGCTGATGGCATGAGTTAATGTGAAGCCCCTTTAAAACCTTTAATTGGTTGAAGTTATTTTAACCAACCCTTGCTTGCTTGAGCCAAACAGCGCAGCTTTACCAGCAGACTTCTCCATTGCTGTGAACTTCTCCTGGCTCTTGTACCACTCCAGTCGACTTGGCCCGATGTGACTTCCTGCTCTCAGGACAAAATATCTCTGGTAGGTCCGCTCCAGCTTCCCCAGGTAACCTTGTTTCACCACATCGCTCTGCGGCCCGGAAGAGGACACGAGGGCGCCGGCCAGAGGCAACAGAGTTTTCTGGCTGGTACAGAAGAGTTCCTCATAGAAACGAGGAGGACTCGACTGCCTTCCAACATGATGGTGGTCCCGAGAATCCTGGTCCTGCTCCACTTGGCGGTCATTCATCCAGGGAGTACGCAGAGGTGATTTGACTGGCAGCCACGTTTGGGTGGAGGTGCAGCTGGGGGACAACACAGAGCAGCTGCAAGCAGGAAGAGATCTCTTCTGGTTTACACACCTGTTCTGACTTTCTGCAGTTTCATTCATTTCAAGCTGGAAACCTGCAAAATGCACACAGAGGAAGATAAAAATATAGCTCACAAGTGAAAAAAATTAACTTAAAGACTAAAATAACATTTGCTGCACACATACCCAGAAGGAAGAAATAATAATTAAAAGATGAACCAAACATGTCTTTAGTTTATATCTAAAGTAAGATTAACTCTGATCACTACTTTAACAACCTCCAGAGGTCCTGGACTTTCATAGCGACCAGATCTTAATGAGGTTGAGTGTCACTGCATGGTGATCATGCTGATCCACTATAGAAGTGTACCTTACAAAGTTTGACTTCCAGTGCTGCCAAGATTGTGAATACATTATAATCACAGGACAGAGAAAGTATTTCCTATTGCTAAAACCTGCTAGTTTAAAGATCAATTTGTGCTGTGTAGAAAGGAATTCCAAATTTGGTATCATCCTTAACCATTAAAATTTAATATTAGTGTTTTTAAGTTAAGCCGAAAAATAAATACTTAATATAGGTCTAAGGCACATTCAGAAGCATGGTTATAGAAGTAAAATGTTTAATACAATGATACATTAAAAAACACAATTTTATTTTAAATTTCCCCAAAATGTCAGTGATAGTTATTGTCCTTTAGTACAACTGAGTTTGTTTTTTGTAATAGCCTCGATGGGAAACATACCTGTGCTTTATTTCTTACCATAAAATAATAAAATATTAAGTTCAGGTAGCTATAAATAGTGGCCTTAATAACATTTGGCCAGCATTTATTAATATTAGCTGACTTGTGAATAAATTAAGCCTATATATTGACCCGACACACTGCATAATTAATTGCTAATGCTTATAATAGTACGATTTTAAGATACTGTTTATCAATCACAAATGACAAACACTGGACTTGCTGCTCTTTACTATTTAAATGCATTACAGCCTTTATATATACAGTCTATGATTACAACATGAATATTTCTGGGTGCTGACTGTTGGTCAGATGAAATTGCTTCCACGCTTAACGTAGACGTTTCACATCATTTCCCGGCATTTTTTAAACATTGACAGGTTAACCAGGCCTTAAAATAACTTTCTGCCAGCTCATTAATACAAGGACAAACCTAGACCAGCATAGTTGGTGATGGTAAAATACGTCACAGGAAAGTACCACTGAAATTACGTTACGCTAATTAGCAAAGTTAGCTAGCTAGGTGCGTGATCACAGTATTAGCCCAAAATTGTTTAATTAAAACTCACCTGAAATTGACAGGTATAAACATTCCAACTGGAAATAAGCCAAGTGTCGCTTTTCATTTCAGGTTACCTGCAGAAGTCAAACATTGACTTTCAGTCTCATTTTTTGTGACTCTCCGGTCTTTTGTCAGAACTTTCTGTCTGCTCAGGTGTGCTGATCAGTGTGGCCTTCAGGAGCAGCTCGTAAAACCCAACACTCACTTAAAGTCTTTTGAAAGGAAATACAAGTATCTGGTTATGGCAAAACTTGAAACCTGATATATGCAACTTGATAAATAAACTATATACACACACTGACTGTGCAGTTATTTGCAGAAAATGGTTGTAGTATCAGTCTATGTCCTGCTCTGTTTTTTTGTCATTTTTCTTTCAATGAAGAGTGCCTAGAATAAAATAATGTCCATATATTTGGCAAGAGGAAAAAATGACAATATGTCTAGTTGTTTACCTAACCATAAAAAATATTAATCATTGGTTATTGTAACAAAATGTAAACTGCTAATGCAATTTACAACGTATAAACAGCGTCTACAGCCCCCCCCCCCCCTCCCACAACTGTTTTTGACCTCATACTACAAATTCTTGTACTAGAAGTTGGAGTGAGGCAAATGGGGAGAAACTGTTCATTTTGAGAACAATTGATCTGGAACTAACAGTGTGATAGTACTCAAAACGTTTCTAATTTTATCCTCCCTCCTGCTGAGTCTCCATCAATAAAAAACGATGAAGATGTGGGAGGTGATGGGTTATTCTAACCGACAAAAGGAAGTGGTGTCTCTCATAACAGCAGTTGTTTCTGTTGAAATAATTGCAGTAATGGGTGGAACAGTGTTCTTACCTATTTCAACATAAACAACTTCTGATTGCCTCATAGCAGAGTGAGTGTCAAGCAGCCTCGACCTCTGGATACCGATCACTCTCTCTTTCAGCCCCAGCATGTTTGTCCTCCACGGTGTCCTCTCTCAGGTCCTCAGCTGGACGGGCCTCTGTCAGGTGCTGTTTGTGCTCAGTACTGGACTGGGAGCTGTGGTTATAGGCTGGACAGTGAGGCTGTTGATGCGACATGCCTGGTACACACACAGGCTGTCCTGCTTCAGCAAGCCACATGCAAACTCCTGGCTTTTAGGCCACCTAGGGCAGGTAGGACACACACACTGACATGCATTTATAGCTTTTTTAGATAATAATGATATTCACCTTGTTGTTACCTTTAAGTGTTGTGTCATTATTGTAATGCTTGGTAAAACTGCAGATTTCTCAGTGTGATACAGGATGTGCTCGGTGTTGTGAAATATTGTTATTACAACATTTCCTTTAAAATGCTGTGTGAGAATTCAGCAAAGCAACGAAGGGTAAACCAACCAAAACCCGTTTTACTCACCTTTCAATTTAAAAGATAAAGTTAACCTACTGAAATAAGACTGCTTTAATCTTCATTTTTTCAGTTATGTACGCTGTATGTAATGTTTATTTGTGCCCCAGATGCAGAGCACAGAAGAAGGTCTCCTGCAGGTGGATGACTTGGTCAGGACGTACAAACACTCTTGCAGCTGGTTCATTGGCCCTTTCTATCACCTGGTCAGACTCTTCCACCCTGACTATGTCAAACCTCTGTTAATGGCCCCTGGTAGGAAACCAAACAGTCAAAATAATGGGACATTTTTGCATAATTGCTGTTCAAGTGGAAGTGTTATTGGAGCTATTAAAACAGCACATCTCAACATTTCATTTCACTATTATTGTTCTATTCTCCTTCTATTCCATCCTCCTTTTCTCCATCCAGCCAGCATCACAGTGAAAGATGAGCTTATCTACGGTCATCTGCGTCCATGGCTTGGTGAGTCAATAGCTCAAGATGCTCTGATGTAACTCTGGTTGAAGAGGTTGTTACAGTTCAGCTTTAATTAGCACTGGTTTCATGTTGAAAATACTTTTCCATTCTTTCTGTTTATGAATATTTATTACAAAGTACTGTAGATTTTCCATTGTTAAATAAAACCTTCAATAAAACCTGAACAATAATTTTTAAGAATAACAAATAAACAATAATAAAGTCAGATTACAGTGATTTTACTTATGGATATCCAAGCATTGATTACAATTTACTGCCATCCTCACTTCCAAACCTTCTCCCCCCTCATGTCCCAGGACAGAGCCTGCTGCTAAGCAACGGGGAGGAGTGGTCTCGCAGGAGACGGCTGCTGAGTCCTGCTTTTCATTTCGATATTCTGAAGAACTACGTCGCAAAGTTTAACAGCTCAACTAACATCATGCATGTAAGACATGCAGCAATGCACGCAAGCAAACGCACATAACTAGGGTCATTTATAGATGCTGCAAAAAAAGGGGGAGGGATTTTAACACAGCCTTTCTACAATAATATCTGCATGCGTTGGTGGGTTTATCTCTCTTTATCAAAATGTGTTAAATTGAAAGTAGCATCACAAAATGCAAACTGCTGTGAGGAGCCATAGCTTTTAATTCATGCCTGTATTCATTAATATTATTTGAATTTATTAAATCCATTTTTAAACAGACATCACTGAGATCAAGATATGTTTTTGAAGATATGAGCACAAGGATAAAGATACACACCTCACAGCAGGAAGGTCGTGGGTTCAAACTCCAGTTGTCCTGGCCTTTCTGTGTGGAGTTTGCATGTTCGCCGCATGGGTTCTCTCCAGATGCTCCAGCTTCCTCCCACCGTCCAAAGACATGCAGGCTAGGTTAATTGGTGTCTCCAAAATTATCCTTAGATATGGATGTGAGTGTGAGTGGTTGTTTGTCTATGTGTGACCCTGTGATGGACTGGCGACCTGTCCAGGTTGTACCCCGCCGTGTACGCAAGATAAGCAGTTGATGACAGATGGATGGAGAATTTTAATTTTTAAACTTTTTGTACGTTTTTCTACTTATTTGCAAGGGGGCATATATTAAAGTTTGGACATGCAGGTAATGTTTAAATGTCCTATTATCTGTTATTATAAACATTTACATTACAAAGCAACTTGCAATTAGTGCGTTCAACCATGTGTATATAACCCAAATATTGCATGAATCATTAAATTACATGAACATCAAATATGTTGAACTACTTCAAGTGCTACATTTAGATGTGATCAGAGAGCCAGGTTCAGATTCAGTGGTAGATTGAACAAAAGTCCCATGATTATCATAAGAAAAACATGATTTGTTGCTGTACAGAAATCCAAAGTTGACACCCGTCCTGCATCTTTCAGATTAAGTGGCGCAACCTGTTGGCAGGAGGCAGGGCTAACATAGAGATGTTTGACCACGTCACCCTGATGACACTGGACAGTTTACTGAAATGTGCCTTCAGCTACAACAGCAACTGTCAACAGTGAGGACAACTACTTGACCATTTTACAAAAACATATACCATTCCTGTTGTACTTCTATTTTATTTTTCTATTTTTTATAATTTTTTAATGTCCTTCTTTCTCCAGGTCTACCAGTGAGTATGTGTCGGCTTTAGTGGAGCTGAGTAACCTGATCATAGACCGTCGGCAAAATATTTTACACCACTGGGAATGGATCTACTGGAAAACACAGCAGGGAAAACAATTCAAAAGGGCCTTGAGCATTGTACACAGGTACAGCACGTGAACAATGTTTATGCAGCAGTGTAACACAAGTAATACAGAAAGCTTGAAGTCTGATGACACATTTTTACTGCAAAGTGATGAAAACCAAGCTGTTGCTGTAAAATCATTTATGCATTTCTATTTGCATTACACTCTACTGTGTTTTATTCAATTGAATCATAATGTAAGAGTGTCTTTGCATATTTAATTATATTGTATTGTAACAGTATTTTAAGGATCTTATTTTACTGCATTATATTGTACTGTATCATACAGACAGATAAATAGTAACCTATAATCAGAATACACCATATTGCATTGTGCAGTATCACATTATAGTAACACATTGTGTCTTGTAACATACTAAGTATCATATTCTGCAGTAACACCTTGTGTCATATAAAGTATTATAGTAAAAGTGTATGGTACTATGGTAACTGGATGGTGTTTTCCAGGTTTACCAGGGAAGTAGTTCAGAAGCGCCGTGCCCTGCTCAGCCGACAGAGGGAGACAGAAATAGATTTCACCACAGCGCCGCAGAGAAAGAAAGATTTTGTGGACATCATACTGCTGTCACGGGTAGGACACAAGAAGAAAGTGTTCATGAATGAGAAATAGAGATAGAGATAAAAATGTGAGGTGGAGGGCCAGTTTATATTGCTTTACGTGTGTGTGTTGCAGGATGAGGATGGACGAGGACTAACAGATGAAGAAATACAGGCTGAGGCCAACACCTTCATGTTTGCAGGTGAGACACTTTTAGTTTACAGTTAGTTCCTTTAGTCTTAAATGTTCACATGACTCAAAAATAGTTAGAAAATCATGTTTTGACATCCAGTAAGATTTGTTGCTACTTTAAATGTCAACTCTCCTACTTTTTCCACAGGTCATGACACAACAGCCAGTGCTATTTGCTGGACTCTGTATAATTTAGCACGCCACGAACACTATCAGGAGAAATGCAGGCAGGAAGTGATGGATCTGATGCAAGGACGAGATAGACACGAAATAGAGTGGTGAGAAAACACATGCACAAATTTAATTACTGGACAATTGATTTATCAGTAAAAACTCTTTGTAAGAGCTAAAAAACTTGCCCCGACCCAATCTCAAACTTGAAAATCTGTTATGAGAAGGAATATTTAAATGTGACGATGCATGTGTGTGCATTCATGTGTCTTTTTCTGAAGGGAGGATCTGTCCAGCCTTCCCTTCACCACCATGTGCATCAGAGAGTCTCTCCGACTCCACTCTCCTGTGCAGGCTGTAACAAGGAAGTACACCCAGGACATGGCACTGCCAGGGGATTGCACAGTACCACAGGGTGAGAGGGGAAAGACAGTACATCATTTGTTAATTCTTTTCTGGGATTCCCATCTGCTAACCTCAACAAGGAGGTGAAACACCTGATCAGCTCGTTGGTCAGGTTGTAACTGTAACACTTAAAGCAGTGACGGTTCTGTCTGTTATTCTTCCCAAGGTGCCATCTGTTTGGTCAGTATTTATGGAACCCACCACCACCCTGATGTTTGGACAGACCCACATGTGAGACACAAAAAGGGAAAATCTTTATTTTCACTTTGGCACAACGTTGTTGTGTTTGAACAGTGTGATTTACTGTCTTTTAGGAGTTTCTTCCTCTGCGTTTTGACCCTGCAAATACAGGGGGCCGGGCTTCTCATGCCTTCATCCCCTTTTCCTCAGGCCCCAGGTACTGCGTCCTTGTTACTCCAGAATTTAAGCTCAATGAGATCTGACACTATTAGGAGACCTTATTTGTGTTTACAGGAACTGTATTGGTCAGAAATTCGCCCTGGCAGAGCTTCGAGTTGTCGTGGCGTTGACCCTGCTCAGGTTTCGTCTGAGCCCGGGGGTGAACCCTGAACTTGGGACCAGCTCTGGCGGAGTTCGCCGGCTCCCCCAACTAGTCCTGCGTGCAGAGGGAGGTTTGTGGCTGCAGCTAGAGTCTCTGAACCTGTACAACCTGGAGGAGTCGCAGGATGACTGATCCAACAAGTTGACACCTGTTTGACAATGAGTTCAGTGGATTTATGTTCAGGCTACTGTATTGTTTCTAAAATTATTTGTGACCTCTGTTTTCTACAAAGCAATTTGTTAGTCTACATGATTATTTTATTATAACTTTTTATTATAGAGCTATAACTATTAACTCAAAAATTGAATGGGATATAAGTGAATGTACTGTTGTATAATGTGATATCCATTTTATTGTTGTAACATTTATTATTGTTCTAATGTCATGACTCAGCAACTGTTTTCCTGAGTTAAGTTTGGTTTAAATAAATGCTGAGTTAAAAAAAAACATTTCCTCATCCTTAAACACTCTACAGAGAGACAGAGATACTTATGAGGTTACAACAGTGGTTTAGGACAAAAAAACATGATTATCTGCATAACCAAGACTAGATTAGGGTCTGAATTATTAAAGACAGGTCAAGCTAGGGCCTCATTTTCAGGCCACAGTCTTACACTTAATGTAAAAGAAATAAAAGATATTAGCATATTAGCTAGGGGTGGGAGACATGTGATTTGATTTAAGGACTCTTAATGAAAATATTCCTGTAGGGACAAATGCTGTTTTTCATATGACACTGGGATGTCAACACAATGAATATTTTAGCGTATAAGGGTGTTGATGTAATTTCTAAAGGGCTATATAATAACATAATTGAGCCTAATGATTATTGTGGTTGCAGTAACAAACTTTTGACACCGTAGGAGCGCCATTTATTATTATTATTATTATTATTATTATTATTATTATTATTATTATTATTATTATTATTATTATTATCACTGATATTATTTAAGATCGAGGTTACCAGTGGGACATCAGGGATTGGGTTAGTAAATCAAAATACAATGCGTGATGACGTCGCGCTGGAGGCGGAGACACGGTGAGCGTGTTGACGTCATATGTCTTAAACTTTCACTTTCAGGTTTTTCTCCACTGTGACACTAGCACACTTAGCATACTGTGTCTTTTTTAAAATCTGATAAACAACGTTATTTGGCACGTTTCTCTCGGGTCAGAACAGAAGCAGCGTGGATGTCCCCTCGTTTCTGACAGTTTAACCGACGAACAGGAAGATGTGGCCGCAGCCTGTAGCGACCATGGTGCTGCTCGGGTGGTTGTGTTTTGTTTGGCTGGCCGCAGTGTCCGCAGACTCCGGTAAGTTTGTTTCTCTTAGTTTACTTTTAGCTGACATGTTTGTAGGCGTTGAAAAGTGTGTGTTTGTAGATTAAATGGGTGTAAATGTGCTGGTTGTGACGCAGTATTGAGGATGTTGTCCGTATGAATGGCCCCACCCAGTGTTACCAGCATGTAGATAAAACTAACTTACTCAAACGGTATATTGTTGTAACTCAAGCCAAACAGGCAGAAATATAATATAATTTAGTAAAATATTAGAATGGAAATTGAATAGAATATTTTGCTGCAGTGTCAAATCATTGCAGCAAAAATCACCAACAACCAACAATCAGTGGAAACCTGGTGGAAACTCAAACGAGACTAATTAACTGAAGAATAGAAAAGTTGTTATACATAATATAACAGGAATAAGACAGAACACCATAAGATAGAGTAGAATATAATAGAGGATAACATAGCAGGGGGGGGAACCGAATTTAAATGTGTAAAATAGAGAAAGTAGTGCACCAAAAGGAATAGAGCAGAAGAGAGGACACCCAGCTGAGTGGGACACAATTGAACTATGCAGAACAGCAATGAGTTGTACAACATAGAACACTTAGTAATATTGTAAAATTCTGTAGAGTAGAAGAGAATAAGAGGGAGTATAATATAGTCCGGGGGACACAATGGAAATACAGCCTAAGAAAGTATAATAAAGCAGGATGGAACATAATGGAAATGTGTAGAATAGAAACCCCGCTGACAATAAGAGAACTGAAAACAGAACAGAAAAATAAGAATAAACCAAGCAAAGAGAGCATGAAGGAGGGGAATAAAAGACTGCAGTAGAGGGGAGCAGGAAGGAAACGGGTAAATGAGCATACAGAACCCTGTCACTAAAAACTATTTAAACATGCAAATTAGTTCAGTGTTGAGAGATCAGATATCTTGTCCTTGCACTGTTAAAAGCTGTTACCTGTCAAAGATGTACCTCCATCTTGTTGTCAATAGTGCAAGTTTATTTATATCTATATCCAAAAACAATCCCATACAACCGCCCTGCAGTAAATTCTCCCTTCATGACGGTTATATTGTCATTTTAGAGACGTTGATTCACCCTATGGTCATTTTGGAGGCTGTAGCTTGTGGCACTGTTTGATTGTATGGTGCTATTGATGAGTGTTTCTATTATTTTTAGCCACCCCATTTATATCAACAAGGGTAGACTTTTCTACAGAAACACCTCTCATCCTCCAGTGTAATCTTCATTGCCCATAATTTAACCAGAGTCCAGTAAATAAAAAGCCATTTTAAAGCATGTTTAGGCATGAAAATTAGCACACTGAGCTTCTTTGTGTCATTGCAGACACTAATCTCTACAAGAAGTTGGGAGATGAAGTTGTCCTCAAACCAGGTAGTGACTCTGTGCCTGGCACCATTGAGAGCATACTGTGGAAAAACAGAGGTGACCTCGTCGCTGATTGGGAAAAAAATGTCCCAATGACTCTTTATCGTCAGTTCAAAGGTACACAAGTTTAGCTCAGTTCTTTCTATAGGATCAAATACGAGTTAAATTCACATGTTTTGTTTTGAATAGATTAGTGCTAAATGGTGCAGCGGTGACATTTGAATTATTTGTGAATAAGACTTGATTTGAGAAGCTAACTCTATACATGTTGGTTTAAAGAGCGTGGTAGCCTGAACAATTCAACTGGAGAGCTGACAATCACTGGACTGACTGTAAATGAGAGTGGAGTTTACACAGTAGAAATCAACAGAAAGTTATCCAGGACATCTCATCATCTCATCGTCCTCTGTAAGTGGCTAAATGACACACAGGTAATGAGGTTTGTGAAGTTGGCAGTGTGGTGGTTATGTGTTACCCTGGCCGTTACTTTGTGATACAGAAGATTAAATTTTTCCCCCCAATAACAGCTCCCGTCCCTGTACCTACTGTTTCTATATCCTGTGATGATGAGAAGACGAGCTGTATTTTGTCCTGTGATGGAGATACCACAGGGGCTGGAGAAATCAACTACACGTGGCAGTCAGATGGCAATGAGTCCGCTTCATCTAAGAACAAAAACATTACAAAGGTATGGAATACTGTAATGCTCAACAATATATGCATTTCTTGTTACTTTCACACAGAAAGGGAACAGAGCTGATCCGGCAGCTTTACATGGCAATTTTAAGGTGTTGAATATGCAAATTATTGAAGGTCATCATGATCAGGTAGTAAATCATCAGGCTGAAATTAGCAATTTATGACAAGTTTGGTGAAGTAATACTTGTTTTATGATGAAGAATACAAAAATGTTATTGAGGTCCATAAAACATTTGAGAAGCACTGTAAGGAATTTGGGATGGTTTACAACAAGCGTGGATATTTAAGGAGCATCAAGTACGCGGTGAAACAAATAAATGTGTAAATGTGTGCACTCCCAGGAGGACAGCTTGAATATAAAGGAGTTCAGCTGTAAGCTGGGGAATCGTGTCAGTGAAGAGAGCAGCCAGCCCATCGCCAACCCTTTGGTCACAAGTGAGTTATTACACTTAAACCTTTCTGTTAAATTCTTGTCTCACTGAAAATCCTCTTGTGTGTGATGCACTGTAAAGCCCACTCATTGCTGGTGTTGTCGTCTTACAGGTACAAATTCAGACCAACAAGGTCTGAAAATTTCCACAGGACTCATGGTCTTCATCTCTCTGCTGGTATGCGTACTGATGCTGGTTTTCATTCACAGATGTAAAGCAGGTGAGACATCATGCCACTCTATGTTGTTGTCCTTGTTTCATTTGCATTTTAAGCAATTAAAGATGAAGCGGATGTTTCATATGAGTCATGTTTAGGATTTGTCTGCATGTTAAGTCTTATGATGATAAGTTTAGTGTCACATATTAATGATTCTGTTTATTTCTTTCAGGAATGTGGTTCTACCAAAAAGGTAAGAAGTATTTTTAAAGCAATCAAAGTAAACCAAATACCCTTTTAAAGAAAGAAAGGAGTAAAAATCCTTAAATAATCCTTTTTAAAATAGATGTTAAGTGTTTAGCTTTCAGACTCGAAGGTTCCCCTCTAGAGCTGAAACATAACTACAAAAATACATCACATGTGCCTTTTATAAAATAGATGATTCAGGCTTCTTAGTATTTTGCTGGAGTTTGCAAGTTTGTGGCCATTCACTGTTTGAAAGGCATTCTGGGACATGCAGGATACTACAGCACGGAGTACAGAGTACAGAGCTTGGCATTGCAGTTGTGGAACATTTCACAGCACAAGAGATTAGAGATTTGCAACGTTTTACAGTGTGAAAGCATGTTAAGGTGGAACTGAAATTAAGGTCCTTAGGTTAATTCAGCGGACATGTAGACAGGACAGTGTGGGCGTGTGCATGGAAAAGAGAACTGAAGGGAAAGGGAGCAGGTAAGCAGAAGGCGGCTAGTAAGTAAACACTACAGTAAATAAAGTGGAGAATGAAGTAGAATTAAAATGGTTAAATAAATAAAAAAAACCTAAGTTACTAGAAATAGAATTTAATAAAGGCTCTTATTTCCTTAGAGGGTCAGCTGTTTTTGTTGGCGACAAGCAAAATGTTGTAAATGAAATTGTGCACATTCATGCACACGAAAGGAGGAACCTTTCCCTTTAACACAGCCATTAGGTCAAACTACAATGTATAAAGGAAGTCTATTCTCAGACTCATTAGTCTGAAATACCACATACACTTTAATACTGAAAACATCAAGAAACGTTGAGTTCACAAAATGATTCTGCGTTCTAGTCAGCACATTGTTTACAGTGAAAGTAAGATTAACTGAGGCGATAACTAGGTTAAGTTTTTGTCTCTATTAAGCACACAGTGATGAATACTTGTTAACATAGTCTCTGCTGTGATTCTCTCCCTGCAGATGCAATGCCGTGGGAAGCAGGTCAGTGACTAAAATTACTTAAACTGTCCTATTAAGGCCCTTACAGTCAAACAGCCCGGCCCTTTACAGATGTCTAACAGACTTCTTTTGTGCTGTATTTTTTGTTGATGCTTACTCTCCTGTTGTGCACCACACCAGACTTCTGGAGGAAGAATGAGAGGCAACGTAAGTTTCCCGCAGTCTGTTTTCTGTGTTTTATTCTTTCATTATGATGGAAAAAGCTGATATCTTTATGTCCGTATCTTTAATACAGCAATAGATGCCGATTCTAATGGCACCACTCCTCGTGTGGAGAACGAACCAACAGAAGGTAAGATATTACTGAAAACAATCACTCAATGAAATAATTTACTGGTTTACTTTCTTTTCATTTAAAGCAATATTTCACTGTCTGAAGGTTTTTAAGGTTAATGCGATGTTTATCTTCCAAACTGTACAGTTTTTAAACTGTTTATCAAATTAAGTCATGGCTTTCTATTCAGGGGTGTTACCATATTAGCAGCATGTGACTCTTCTTACATTTTGTTATTTGGCAGAGGAAACACCAATGACATAGCAAGCAACAAAACACCAAACAACGGCAAGTCCGGACACCACATGTGTAAAACAAGTCCAAGAAGATCCAGAGTGAAGCTGAAATCTTTCTTTACACTACCGATTACTGAAAATCCCTTAATAGCAGTGTTAATAGCAGTGTCCGCTCTAATGCTTCAAATTTAAAATTAATACAGCAAAAAGGGAAAGTGAACTGATCTTAAAGCAACTTTAAAACAAATAGTTTTTATACATTTTTTTATGGCATTTGAAGCCACAAAACGACGCATAACATTTCAAAGACACTAAGAATGGAATAATTTTAGTTATTTGGAAAGATAAAATGGCCCAAATATAATAAAAGCACTGATAAAGAGAAAAGCTTTTAGACGTGAGACAGAGCTCATATCGTCCTGAGGTTTGTTTCCAGATTTTGCACAGTTACTGACGGGCCTCAACATTTAGACAATACCTGGAAACCATGCAGAGTGCCTTTTCCTGTGATTGCAAGCCTACCTGACACCAACTGTTACCTCAAGCTCAATAAACTTCCCCCTCCGCCTGATGATGATTTGTGATTTGAGGCTGGTCTGCCGCCTCACAGTGTTGGAGAAGAGCTTAAACTGAGCGTGTAGGAAGTGGACTGCTACCAGGGCAAGAATAATGGAAGCGATTGTCTGGTTTGAGCTGCTGCCTCAACCAGCAAGGAAGCAACAAGTGTGTGTGTGTGTGAACAAAATAATGGGAGCTAGCAAGAACAAAGTCAATCATGTCATGCTATTTTTACTTGTTTTATGAATGTATAGCATTTGAGAAACTTGTTTTTAACATACAAAGCAGATCTACCTAACTGAAAGCATACGCAAACACCACCATCATCTTTAAACTGTAAAACTTCCTGACACTTTTTTTTTTCCTCAACAAAATGAACTGACTTATTCACTCCCTGTTAGCTTTGTATTGTCTGTGGATGTAAAGAATTTAGATTAGTGTTTTTGTATGGGTTTTATTTAATAAAACCAACTGAATATCATCTTTTTGTGTTTTAAATGTACTGTCATGTTATTCAAGCAGTAAAATAAAAGAATAAATTTCTGTCTGTAGTCCAAAGTTGAACCACATGAGGGCAGTCACTGATAACAGGTTCAGTGTACTAGATGTTAGATTGCTGTCCTAAAACTGCATAAAGGAAAAAAGCAGCTGCAGCTTTTCAGATGAGCAGCAATAATGTCTCTCTGAAGATATGTTTTTAGCATTTTGTCTGTAATGAAACCCAGATTTAAAGTCTTCAAAGATTAGTCATGTTTAGTTTTTTAAATTTACATGCCATTATTAATATAATCATAAATGACCTTATAGCTGCAGATTAAATAGTATAGTTTAGTGAAATTAGGCAGTCAGAGGTCACAGGAGTGTAGAACAAAATGCCAGCGGATTTCAAACTGCTGTTATCTTGTGCAAGTTTACTTCCTTCTAGGTGCTGGCTGGTAAAGGCAAACACATTACTAAGCAGAAAAATATCCCTTAAAGAAGCTGCACTGTCTCCAGTCTGTCCACACATAACACACTCTTTAGCAAGCTTAGAGTTTAAGCTGCTCAAATGCCCTTAAAATGAGGAGTGGGGTACAAATCAAATGCTGTTGTTTTACCCCTCAGGTGTAAAGGGTTTTAAGATATAAAAATGAGTTATCATCCCAATTCATTTTGATTTTATGTTAATTATAATGTTGCAATCTTTGAAAGAAATTAAGGCCAGCCAGTGTTGCATTTGACAAACCAAACAAAGGTTCACATGTAAATGCTACACTAAATGTGTTAAACCTCAAGACATTAGAGACAATAGAGTCTGAATCTGGGGGTCATCACGTCACTGTGCTCAGCTGTAGAAACAGTCCAGATAAAAAAGGCACCTCCTATCAGGAAATGTTAGAAAACAAAGGAGAATCAAAGGGCTCTTAGTCTTCATGCTGCGAGCAGCAACCGCAGCTGACCAAACTACTCAACGTTTACAAACCCTATAAATGTAGCTCAAACCTCACTAACACAGTCTTACTAACATGTAAAATACCACCATTCAGGACTGTCATAGAGCAAGGCACATACAGAACTTTAGAAAATAATCAATGAACAACAAAGTGGTTTATCCACCAAATGTAGTTTATTTGTGAATAGAAAACAAACACCTGATTAAATTCAGCGTTTTCTTTTTTACAGCATTCAGACAGATTCACAGGTACGTCATTTCTCAGCAGTTACTTCAATCATTTTTTTTAATCCATACATTCTGGATTTAAGTACAATCCAACTCAAAACTCAATTCTTAGTGCTGTGTCTATTATAAGAAAGGGCCACACCTGCTGTGTGAACAAGTGGACATTTTTAAAATCTGCTAAATGTTTGCACTGTAGTTCCTGTTGCATCACATCACTGTGTCCCTATGTTCTCTACAGGAACAAGGCAGGGGGTTCCTGCAGCTCTTAGTTAAAGTAAAAACAGCCATACATGGGTGGAAAACAAAGACAAACATAGTTTTCAGCAATTGCAGCCCTTTTTAGTGGTTGGTTGTTTAACAAAATGGCAGTCAGACAAACTCTCAGGCAGGATTGACAGTAAGACACTGACCGACTACAGCTTTGTTTTCCACCCTGCTAGACATCTTCCCAAACATGCTGCTGAAAATTAACACTTAACAGAAATATCACATTTTTAATAACCAAGTCCAGTAAAGTGTATTTACACTAAATGTCAAAAAAGCAGCAAATATCTGTGTACAAATGTCAAAAAAACAAACAATACTTTCATGTGATTTTTCCTTAGCAACATATTCTGTAGCCTGTTTTAACGTATCAAATGCAATCATTTCAAAATATACTGATGCTACTGCTTCTACCTGCCAGCAACAATAAACTCATTAAAAATGTAATCACATTATATAACAGTGCATAAAATCTGCAGTTTACTGATACAGAGGCTGGGGAAGAACATATCCTTCCTAATCTGGTTTTATAACAATGTGATTATCAGCACAAACAGGAAGAAGATTTTACTGTTAATTATACTGATATGGTCAATTAACATGTAATTACAGACCTGTAATATTAGGTACAATGTCAATGTCAAAAAATGTCAATGATAAAAAATTAAATGTGAAAACACAGACTGTTGTAAAAGTAATATTTAGTGATCACATAGTAATCATGAGCCTTTGTTTGAAGGGCAAATCACTGTCACTGAAACAGGACAGTTCAGCACGTTGCAGAAGTACAAATTCTCCTCGTTTGTTTCCTCTGTACAAAACACACAAAAAAAAGCTCAATTCTGGCCATTACATGAATGGTCCCTCTCTGTTGAAGATAATTTGCCCAATATGAAATCCCAGTACCACTTAGTGCTACTATTGAATAAAAAGACTTTACAGCAAATCACATCCGATTATCAACAAACGAATGCGAAACCCTCCCGAGACGTCAGACACGAGACGCCTGCTGCCTGTCTGGCTGGTGCAGTGCAGGAGCTTTAGGTAGTAGATGAGGCACTTCTATGATTAAGACTCAGCAGCTAACACTGAACAGACCCCTCCGTCAACATCAGAGGGTTAAAATAAGTGATCCCACTAAGTCTGAAGAGCTTATTTGCAAAATAACTACAAACTAGATAAGAGGTTGCTGGAAAACAGTTTAAGGTAGGTCTTGGGCACTTTTGCCGTTGGACAAAGGCTCTGCCTCTGAATTTGCAGCCACAGGACTGTGCTCTGTGGGCGCCGTCTGTTCATCAGTCCCCCCTCCTCCTTTGGCCTGGTTCCTATAGTGACGGATGATGACCACAGCGGCGCAGACGAGGTACGCGACAGTAAGAATGGTGAGGTAAATGAAGTACACCAGGAACTGTAAGAAAATAATAGACATCTTGAGATCTGATCAGCAGGTCAGTGTGCAGCTGACTAAAGTTCTACTTTGCTGACATGTGTCATTAATGTATTTTTAAAAATTACTCAGAGAAAGGTTTGTTTAAATTTACTTTAACAAGTTCCTTATTATTTTAAACAAGAGGCAGACATTCTGCATCTCTACACCTACTCGAATGTTTGTCTTTCCCCTTTTGGAACTCTTTAAAAAATTTCTTGCAAATTAAATTTAATGATTCATTGAACAATAGGAACAACTTTTGTTACGTCCAACTGAACTCTAGCCAACTTGAAATGTTGCTTTGTTAAGCTAAACAGGAGGTGTCACTGCCATTACTATGTTTTGAACTAGATTCACTAACAAAGCAGTTTGTGTAGCGTGTTGGTGGCGGTGCTTTGGAAGTGGGGCATGACAAACATAAATTAAGTACTTTAATTAGTAATTAATATGTAACGATACTGGGGAGTGTAGTAACAAACTGAGCCTATTTTTTAAATAATATTAAAAACTCACTCATTTCTCTCCTTCTCTGCTATACTGACAGTGAAAGCACAGAAGACAGAAAGATTTGCTTCTTCATATTTTGGATTTAAATGACACGTTTGCTTGACGTAAAACACGACTTTTCCTTTCCATTCAAAAGTCTGTCCATCTTGTTCTTAACATGCTGTTTTGTTTTGTGAATAAATCTTGAAAGCACTTATAGCAGTAGAGTACTCTTGTTTCTTTGTCTCCTGAAAAACAAAACCTTTTTCACTGCAGATCCTTTGGTTTGTCAGAGCAGGAGAGCCACAGGTGGAACTAATCACATTAACGATGGCTCTATTCCAGCAATTACTGAAAGGCAACACAGCAAATTATTACGCCTGTTTGAAAAGTCAGAAAGACAGCTGTGAATATGGTCTATTCAACTTTCATGGCACTCCTTATTTTCTTTATGTAAAGCCGTCCAAAAATGAGTCTGTGTATTAAGTTCATATTTTGTCCCCCAAACTGCACTGACACGATGGTTGCATGAAATACATACAGGTGAAAACACAGCCAAAGCTCCCTGAGCCAAGTTGCCATAGTCGCATACCTGAGAGTGCACGTCCAATCCCAGGCCTCTCTTGTCAGAAAATATCAGGCTGATGATGGTCGTCAGAATGGTCCCCAAGAACGTGTTGATGCCAAACATTAAGGCGCAGAGCTCCTTGGTTAGTGACGAGGCTATCTGGAAACTAAGGAGAGATAATAAGATCACCACAGACCAGACGGCTGAGTCCAACGCTTCAACTTTAAAATGTATATCTGTTGCAGTACCACAGTCTCACTCAGCTGTTAGTAAATGGAGGCTTAAACATGTTAATGCTACTGTACTGCGAGTATCAGCTTATAAGGTACTTCAGGGGAATATCTGCTCTCATTTGTATGACAGTAATGTTGCTATGTTTTGTTACCATGCCAAGTGACAAGTGTAAGAAGTTACGTCGTAACTACACATTTAACATGGTTTTTAATATGGCTTCAATGTTTTTTGTGCTTATTTGTCCCATTTTCTATGTTAAAAAAATAAATATAAAAAGGCCAAACTTTCCATTGTGAAATGAGGTTTTTCATGACCTTTGCCCTGTTCGCAAATGCAACTTCCTGCTGCACCAACATTTCAACTCAGGATCCACCAACCGTACATTTTGTCGTTTCATATTTAGAAAGTAAACAGTTGTACTGCACTCACGTGGCGATAGGCACCAGAAACTGGTAGAAGCCTCGGAAGAGGATGTAGGCGACGTAGCAGACCCAAATGTTGGTTGTGCGGCCCATGAGGAGCAGCAGACCTGCCTGCAATCCTGTGATGACCCCGATGACCAGCTCAGACCAGAGGTTCCACCGGATTTTCACAAAGCCTGCTGCGAAGGATATTATTGCACCTGCCGAGAAAACGCACATTGTTAAAATCTCCATTTATCTGAGTAACTTTACAGACGTATTGTGAAAACTAGGCACTTTATCAGTACTCCGATAAAAAGTATTATACAGCATTGTATTTTTTAATGTTTAATCTTTTAATATTGTCACTCTCTCTCAGTGGAAATGTCTCCTAACTTGACTGTACAATCTCTACTTTTAGAGACAGTGTCTACAAGTCAATTAAACACAAGTCAATGTGTTCTCTTGTCATCAATACATCACTAAGTAACTGCCGCCTGGGAGAAAGTTTTGTCTGTTCATTAACACAACATGAGATTTAGTTTTGCAATATAAATATCTCTGTTTGGCACAATGTCCAGGTTATTTAAACAAACTGTTTAAAGGGTGATTACTGATGTCTAAACCTGATGTAATCAAATAAAGGAAAATGTATTAGCAAAGTTTATCTCTCTTCAGTTTATCATTCTTCTTTGACGGGGGTATTTATATCAGAACTAATTAAATTGGTGTTCTGAACAGCAACTTTGTACAGGAAATTAGTAGCTGAGCACAGGAGTTGTCCCCATTCTTTTCATCCAAATTTAGTAAGTAGGCTGGAGTTGCATGCCGATGTGAATAAACATGGACTGTGAAAATGAAAACCTACTGCTGAGCACTGAGCATATTTCAGAAATCCAGCACTATTCCTTTAAAATCAAAGATTTGTAGATCCAGAAATGTCTCACTCAGCAGGGTAGCAGCTGCCTCCACTCCCCCGTTGTAAACCTTCTTGTTCTCGGTGGCCGGGTAGACTTTGTTCCACAGGATGTGAACATAGAACAGCACCAGGTAGTACCCTGTGGAGTTGAATATCCACCACAGGGACCAGAGCCTCAGGCTGGGCATCTTCACCACGTTTCTCACCTCAAGCAGCATCTGCACCAAGGCAAAATCCCTCCAGCGCGATGCAGAGCACGGGGGGGCTGCCGAGGACAAACCGCTCTCTTTTGGGTTCATTTGGTCCAGTTCTGATTTGGTGGCTACCGCTGTCATTTCCTTTTGCTCCTGGTCCCGCATCCGGTTGAAAAACAGGGAGCGTTTAGGCCAAGGCAGGCACAGTGACAGCAGCAGGCCAAAGCTGACAAAACCCAAAGATATAATGTTGAGAGTGTAGTAGCTGATGTTGCCCAAGGACATGCACAGCTGGCCCAGCACTGAGCTTGTGAACACCCCCAACAGGACAGAGGAGCGCGAGTATCCGGCCACACGCTGGTAGAGGACCGGACTGACCAGGGAGAAGATGTACGAGGAGTAGGCCACGCGGCAAGCCATGGTGATGCCGTAGCAGAACTCCATGAGCTGCATCGCGAGGAGGGTGTTGCTCAGGAGCAGAATGACCCAGATGACCACCTGGCTGATGCCCTGGATGATCAGGACCGGCTTGTAGCGCATGAGATCTGTCAGCAGGAAGGCTGGCACCAGCATGACCATGTAGGAATACGTCATGACAGGTGTGATCTCGTTGGTCACCTGGAAACGACAGGAAAGTTAATCAAATAAAATTCCAATTAAGATGAGCAATCAGAGAGATGGATGAAAGCTCCAGTCTCACAAAATGTGAAACGTACCAACTGTTGCTGCTGGTAGGAAAGTGAGTGTCCTCAACAGGTCTGAGCCATAATTCAATGACAGTTTATCAACTTTTAAAAAGGGACCACATCGAGTCCAAAACAACAATTACAAGCAAATTGTAATTATAACCAGGAGTTGTTTTACACCAGCAAAATAACAATTAACGAAAACACTAATGCCCAAAGGGACGTCTTCTAACCAACAGTTCAAAACACAAAGATCTCTAAAAAGAAAAACAGCAAATTCTCATATTTTAGAGGCTGAAACCAGTTTCTCCTGAAAAATAACGATTAATAGATTACCAAAATAGTTGCCAATTAATTTTCTTTTGACTGACTAACCACTGAATATTTGCAGTTGCTCTAAAAGAGCAACTATTTTTGCATACACAAGCCTTATCATATTATCGACATTTACTCTGCCCATATTGCCCAACAGTAGTAATACACTTATTGTACAAAATATCGGAGAATCTAAAGGTATAGCAATGAGGACTACCTAATGGAAATTAATATATTCGTTGTTAAAATGTACATAAATGAATATTTAAAAGACAAAAAAGTAGTAAGCAGGTGATAGCAAATGGACAGGTAACAATACAGAAGGTGCTGTGCAAGTCTTATGGTAGAGACAACATTCTTCAGAACATGTCTTATCTCTCCTAATTCCTCAATAACCAGGACAGTGCAATAAATAAATACATATAATTACAATCACAAGATCTTAGATATCAATATACATATCACAATATAAGGTCGGGCAATATGACTGGAATAATTATTACTACAAATCCTTCTGATGCATTTATATCTTAAATTGGCAAATGTGTAAAATGAAATTAAAAGCTGAATTGATTTGATTAGTCATTTGAGAAATATAATGGACTGTTTTTCTCATCAATTGCTGTTTTCAGCTTCTCAAATGTTAAGACTTCCTGATTTGATCTGGTTTTATATTACTGTAAGTTGAATATTTGGAGGCTTACGGGTGTGTCAAACAAAACACAACTTCCAAAGACTTAACCTTTGACTCTGGGGAGGTCTCTGGATATTTGTCACCATTTTATAGACTGAATGACTAACCAATTCATGGGGAATAAAATAACCTGCAGGTTAATGGCCTAATGACAAACTATTTACACATGTAAAATACTCTGTTTTTAATAGTATTTTGCTTGGTATTTATTTAGACAACCATATTGGTAGATAACATTTTGTCACACTGCACTATTACAAAACAATAACATATGATAACATCTACGATAGTGAATCTGGTTAAACTGGAACAAGTACAAAATGTCGGACTTTAGCATCAGTTGTGGCAGAGAACAGACCATGAGGGATAACATATTCAAGCTTATTGGCAGCTTATTCTCAGGAACATGATTAAATACAGGAGTGTTGGGATCTAGTGAAATGTGAGTTCAACTCAACAAATCTGTCTACAAGTGAGCTAAGCTGTGGAACTGCCATTCTGGTCTAACAAGGAGTATTTTTCAACACACGGTCAACCCAAGCTAGTTTGATAAACAAATACAAACATTTTCTTCTCTCAGGAAGACACATCACTAAACTCTTGCATTCCTCGATCATAAACCCATTACACCGAGCCGCTTCGAGGAATGTGAACTTTGAGCACAGTAAGGCGGATCAGCAAACTCCCCACAGGGCATTTATTCTACTGTGTAGTGAGTGTTGACTGCATGGAGTAAAAAACAAAGTCTACAGGTTAACTTTAATTCTATACTTTCTGTATAGCCTCCTGGATATGAGCCTGAAGGGCCACTCTGCACTACAAGGCACAGCAACTACAACCGTAATCAGTCAATAGGATATTTCACATGTGGTTGCAGTGGTTTTGTTGTCCTTCGCACAAAGACAAATATACACGTATGAAAACCAACACATTTGAAAGGACGCCGCTAACCTGTTCCCTGGTGAAGTTCTTCTCAAGGCTGAGTAGATATGGCGTAATGAAGGGCTCCCCGGGCTTTATCGATGCCATAAACCCATAGAGACACAAGATCATCACGGCCCACTTCCACTTTCTGGCCTCCACAGCTTCTCCCGGGGGACCTTCGGCGGGAGACGGGGCCTCAGAAGCAGAGACAGCCATGTCTGCGTCGCCGTCTTCATGTCCTCCGCCATATTCAGACGCAGGCCCCTTTAGGTCCATCTCTTTCTCCCCCTCTGAGCCATCCCCACTTCCTGCTGTGTCATCTACCACCATTGTGTCAGCTGGTCTGCGGGACCACTCTGTGATGCAGAGCTTAACTTTTGTTTGTTTGTTTTTGCTGTCTCAAATCACCATGTGAGGATTTGTTTTGACGTGGAAAGCTACCGACGTTTAGGTTGAAAACTTCAATCAAACTAGTGAGAATGAAACATGTAACAGGACGATGACAGTTAAAATGCTACATGTTGCTGTTAGCATGTAAGGGAAAATGTTGACCTTTGCTCCACACTGTGACATAGCAGCCGGGTCTGGTGTCATTGTTAACCTGAAAAGACAACAATGTCAGTCAGAGTATTTTGACACTGTGTAGGCAGCTGACATTAGAGCCTGGCTGTGATTTCTACTTCGGGAGCCACTTTAACCCAAATGTGGCAACAATTAACAATTATCATTAGCGATAAATCTGCTTCAGCGGTCCCAAAATCCAAAATCTTCAAGTTACAATCATAGGAGCATGAAAACCAGCACATTTTCAAATAAAAATCTGTTTATATTGTCATAATAATTTCAGCTCTAAAGTCAAACAAATGCTGCAAGGCAAGCAAGGGACATGTTTGGACACATCAGGAGTTCCCAATTATGTTTTCAGTCACATTGCAAATCATAAATCGTTCATATATTCTGTCCACGTTGTGGTACTTTGTCATGTTTGATATAACCAAAGTAGATCAGGCCCAATAAAACACAAAATATGCCTTTAAGGGGGTAACTTAAAGCAAACAAGTTATAGAAAAAAAAAAGCTTAGCTGACGTTACGTTAGCAGCTAATGTGCTAAGCCTGGCTGTGGTTGGGTTGTTTGTGCATGACAACGACACAAGCAAGTGTGAAATTACTTCATCGCACAGTTTATGATACAGATGCGAAGTTGTAGCTAGCTAGCAGGCTGGCTAACAGTGAATAAATATAAAAACAATGCACTCCCGCAGCTTTTGTTAGCACAAATAAGCATAACGTTACTTTTTATAGCAAGTAACTGACAGCACGTTTACACAGCAACAAACCGGCTTGCATTTAAGAAGGCACAATTTACTCGTTTATAGTTTTAGGGTACATAATACTGAGTTAACGTCACCTACCGCGTGCGGACCATCTGAAGGTGCAGCGCTTAATTAGCTGCCTGCTGGTCTTCCATCGCATTGAACGCATCGCTTCTGGGAAATGTAGTTCTGCAGACTTCGGTGACTCTATTTGATAAACACTTGGATCTTAAAAACTTTATAGAACAGATATTCTTTTCGGCTTTTTTCCAATAACACAGATTTACCAAGTTAAAGACTAAAGAGTTCCTGCAATTCACATTAAATTGTTAAATACTGTCTTTCGTAAGTTCTTTGTGCGTAAGTCGCGCCATCTGTTGGACAAATTATATATATATATATATATATATTGTGCAATATATAATTGTGCAAATACAGTTAACTACTGATAAAAAATGTAGAATTATAATAATGATGTAACAATAATAATAATAATAACATTAACATGCAAATATATGTTGTAACATAATATTTTAATGCATAGCACAACAATATTACACTGTATACCATAATATCACCTACTGTTATGGGATATTATATGTCCTGAAAACAATTGTATTTAATCATTTTTGTTACTATTTTACTGATGTTGTCATTTGGAAAACAGAAAAGAATGCCATGAAATCAATTAACATAATGAATTAATTCATATTTGGGCCATTTCCAATAGACCATCCAGCTGGACCACACTGTGCAATGATAGCAGTAAAAATACAACATATTCCGAAATTTTACTTCGACTGAAATGTAAATATCAGTCATATTTTGTATCTGTATTTGAAGTGCTACAGTGTTGCTATCATTATTTAAAGTTCATTACAAAACCACAAGGTACATCAGTTAGTAGCTGTTCTGGAGCTTTTTCGATTGCATCACACAATCTTCCTCAGCAGATAGATTTTGGGCAGTAGTATTAGATTTCCTGACTTTAATTGAAAAAAGGCAGCGGTATAAATACTTTGTGCAAACTTTATAACATATAAATGTACATATTAATACAATAACAGCTGGATGAATAGTTGTATTCCTCCTGGGGCACCTACAGTATTGTATATTTAAAATAAATTCACACAAGATTATTTGATTAAAAACACTAAAAAGCAGATCAACGTTCTGTGTCACCACATAGCTCAGACTCTGCCAAATTAGAGACAGGAAATGTTTCATTAGTGGGTGTAGACAACAGTAAATTCAATAGATGGCAGCAGTGTACCTCAAAAATAGAAAATAAACAATGAAAGACAATAAGTATAGATGAAAAAGGGCTATACACTTCGATAAATCATTTTATGTTTAGCTCCATACCTCATACTCTGACTGTGTCTTGAAATACTCTCAGACTGCCTGATATTTTATATCATAATATGATTCAGCAGTTTCTGTCAAAATGAAAGCAAGTGGAAACCAAACCAAGAGTAACCTTTGTTGCTGATTACTGAAAATGTATGAAGCTATTTTAATCTCCTGAGATTACTTGAGTCATCTTTCAACCCTCTTAAACTTCATAAATTACATTCATCAGAAAAGTCCTTTCATTGAGCACCGAAGTCTACATGAAACCATATATATTATCACTATCACTAATTATTCATCGACCCCAGAGGATGAATACTACTAACTTTTTGTCTCGCCATGAGGTTGACATTTTAAGTAAAACATATCAACAACTATTGAATGGACTGAAATGAAAGTTGGACTCTTGTTTTGAAAAAGCTGTAAAGTCCATTCACAATCCATGTTATTTTGGGAAAAGAGCTTTATGTACTTGTTGAAACATTGTTTCTTCCCTTCTGGACTAAAATGCCTTGATGAATGAGGGTGCTGTCCATTGTATTTTCAGAGAACAGCTCCGCTGCCTTCTGAGGTTTGAGATGTCGACCTACTGAACCTTGACCCTGACAATCTCTCCTGTCTGACTTTCCTCTGAAGAAGTAGCAAAATTTTTCTCCTGAACTTCTCTGCCACAAAGGCATAGAGGACAGGGTTGATGCAGCTGTGGAACAAGGCCACGCTGTTAGTTATAAGCAAGGCCATCTCCACTGAATACCTCAAAGCACAGCTGTTTGCTATCAGACCAGCCCTTAGGCTTGTGTCCACCATCATGGCTATGTTGTACGGCGTCCAGCACAGCAGAAATGCAATTACTACGGCAATGATCACCTTCATGGCACGGTGCTTCCGGAAACCTCGAGTGTGCAGGAGCCGTACGATGGTGATGCTGTAGCAGGCTATCATGACACCCAGAGGGAGAAAGAAGCCAAAAATATGGCGGAACAGGCGAGTGGCAAGCCTCCACGAGGAGGCTTTGCCAATGTTAAAGTTTTCAGCGCAAACCATCTTCTGTGAGGCTGAGTTTGACTTGGAGGCATCGTAGAAAAATGCAGGCAGAGAGAGGGCCCAACCGAGGGCCCACACTGCTGCGCAGAGGATCCAGCTGCGCTTCCTCTGGCGGCTGCTTAAACTCTCACTGGCGTGCACTATCACAAGATAACGGTCAATGCTGATACAGGCGAGGAAGAGGATGCTGGTGTAGAAGTTTGCTTCGAAGACGAGGTTGAGGAACTTGCACATGAAATCTCCAAAGACCCATCCTTGGACCATTGCTACAGCCCAGAATGGGAGGGTTAGGGCCATCAGAGCATCTGCCACTGTCAGATGAAACAAGTACATGTCAGATGGAGTCAGCGCCTGTCTGCTGGTGCTGATCACCCACCCCACCAACAAGTTCCCTGGTATTGCCAGTAAAAAGATGGCAATGAGGATGAGGCACAGGGCCACATATACTGCAGGATCCGGTTCCATATGACATGGTGACAAATTTATCTCGGGAACGTAGAGCGTTACGGTTGGAGTGGAGGGTATCATTCTGTAGGTAATCGTCTTCAAAGACCCAGATAAACGCTCTCCATGACTGTGAATGGAAACAGACTAATATCAGTACACTATCATGGATGTACAAAAACACTGATTCAGCTTCTGCCAAATGATTGAGATTCTAAGCTGCATAAAGCATACACAGTTTGAAACCCTCCTCTATTGTTCAGTAATGCACCGCACTTTCCCCAATCACATTTTAAAAGAGGAGGAAAGAAAAGCAATAGCATGATTACTTTTAAATGTTTTAAAAATGGAATATCAATTTCCTACAGTGTGGGGCTTCCAGATTAGTGTTGTGCAACTTATAGTGACTTTAAGTAACTTTTGCTGAGCAGTGACCACTGTGACTACGGGTAACAATTTTTGGATGATGGCAAATATTAAAATTATTAGAGAAACAGTATAACAAATGGAGAAGAGTCACACAGACAGTGAACTGACTCAGTATTATCAGTTAAACAACAATATTTACCTAAAGTTTGCTATCTTTAGTCACCATGACCTTTTGTTTTTCCTCTTTAACAGTGGTGTAAATTAACTAAGTAGCCTACATTTATTGAACTCCTTGACAATTGTGTTTTACTTGACTTGAGTGTTCCTATTTTCTACTGCTACTTCTACTCCATTATAATTTATAGGCAAATATTATACTTCTTATATTATATATCATTATGAATAAGATTGTATTGATCCCCAGAGAATTCATAAGGTACCCAGCAGTATATAAAGTAACATATATATATATATATATATATATATATATATATATATATATATATATATATATATATGATATATAGATATAGATATCTATATATATATAAAAAAAATATTAACCCCACATTTACCGGCTGTAATATCGAAGTATGTCTACAAATAAATCCATCAATAATTATAATCCAATACAAACATTTACTTTTGGCACTAAGTATATTAAAATGCTAATACTTTTGTACTTTTCCTAAAGTAAAATTATGAATACAGGACTATGACTTGAGTATTTCTATTTCTACACTGGAATTGGTACTTTAACCCAAATATCGATCTGAGTACTTCTTCCTCCACTATTCTTTAATGAATACACATTTAAGTACATTTTTCCATCGTTGTACTTTTCATATGTGAGAATAAACAAGTTCGGACACTCACCTTCTGCTCTGGCTTTCAAAGATGACATTTCAAAGATGACAACAGCTTCACACTCTCACAAATCAGAACACCGAGAGCATCCCTTTAAGTGTGGTACAATATGGGATTTTTTATTTTTTTAATGGAGAGTTAACACAATTTCCTGTTTCCTTCTCGAATGTGTTACTGCATGTGTGTCATCAAAGGTTTTTGCTGCAATGGGCCTTTTTCACATGTCGACATGTCACAGTAAGAAAGGCACAGGCTCACTGTCACACTGTCATGGCCCACAGGGACAAGTGAATATGTTGGAGTCACCATTATTTTGTTATAAGTAACCGTAACTGTGCTTTTACTATACTAAAAAGTATGAGATCTGAATTAGGAAAACTACCAACAAAATTGCTGTAATTTACACAAAACACAAAAGGAGGAGGTGTTAATTTGATGTATGTAAATTACATTATTTATTAGTAGGAGATAGAGAGGGTCATTTTTTTTTAAATAGTCTGGTCCTTCAGAACTTGGAACAGCAAGAATGTTATCCTATTATTACATGTTCAATTTATTCATCCATGAAAAATTGAAAATGACAGTGTTCGCCTAACATAGTAAAAACATTTTATAAATAAATATTCATGAAATAAAAACATTGATTAAAAACACAGAATATATTGCATAATAACACAATTAAAAACAATCCAAACAACAACATGAAAGCAGGTAAAATAAGATTTAAATTGTTAATCATCATCAACAGTTAAAAGCTCAACTTCTACAGATAAAATTTGACAATGTTATCATCATATCATTAAAAAAGTGATTGATCCAACATGGGGGTCACGAGATGTGACTTGTGAGAGACTTCTGTTTCTTGTTAAAAACACAGGGTGTCACTGGGAGTCACTCGTAGGGATCCTTTCCATGATGTCAGACACCTGGTATATCTGAGGTTGATAAAACAACAGATCCTGGTGCCTCCAAAATAAAGCTCCCAAGAAAAAGCGACATTGTCAACACAGTAAACAGTGTAAAATCCTGTTTGGCCTTTTTAGAGGCTTTAAATTAAAAATATCAATAAGCCTGTGAACGGGGTTTTTTTGTGTCCTAAATACATGTTTTGGAACGACTACTTCAAAACTCTTGCTGACACACCATATGTCCCAAAGAACATTTGATGTGACCATGTTGCAAGGCATGGGGTAATCAGGGGTGTGTGGTAAGGTGTTTTTCAAATCAGCAAGTGAGGGTGTCAGATTGGATGCTTTCGGGAAATGAAATGCTTTGTTTCTCGCTCTTTCTGTTGCAAACGTCCGGTATCGTCCCTTTGTTTTGTTCCCAGACTGTTTCTACTATTAAAAAAATGTTTGTTTTTTATTAAATGGACAAACCAGCTAAAGGTGAGAATTTGCTGTTTTTTCTGTGAGCCTAGTCAACATGTCTGTGCAGAGACAGTGTAATAAGCATAAATCATCAGCGAGAATGCAGAGAAAGAGATGATGACCACGTGTCAGTAATGACAGAAGACCAACAGACACATTCCTCCTCTTGATCCTCAAGTAAAATGTTGCCCTGTCACAGAAATCCCTCCTGTACCTCCTCTGTCTCCATAAATCACTTCATTCCGTTTTTTAAAGTGCACAGTAATTAACATAGCAGCATGTTGCATCTCTGCTGTTGTGAGTACAGCACATATGTCACATATCTCTATATACAGTAGATGGAGACATGAATGACTGTAATGTCACACTACCTGCCTCCATCAGGAAGCATGACGGTCCCCAAACGAGAATGACCAGTTTTTAGTTTCTCTGTGTTGATTTCACACTTCAGTGCTTTGTATATTGAGTTTATCCTACATGAAAAATAACAGAAATAACAGAGATATATATATATATATATATATATATATATATATATATATATATATATATATATATATATATAATATATAAAATAAATATCAATGTTTTTTATTTTCCTGAGCTGTTTTGAAAGTTGTATGTCTTCTTGTTGCTGTTTTGTTTGACTTCAGGGTAAAAATGGAATATTTATGCAGACTGATTTAACAAAAAAGGATTTATGGCTTTAATTTCACAATTTCTCTACAAACATAAATACCTTACCTATTCTGATCCTACTCTGATTTCATTTTAAAAATACTAAAACTGCTTCTAAAATAAAAATAATAATAATAATGATTTAAAAACCGGATTAATGGGGAAAAAAAAGAAATGGAAATAAAAAAGGTAAGATAAGCCTTTGTTGAGCCCCATAGGGAGAATTCAGATGTCCCAGTAGCACAAGGACAGAAATAAGTACAGAGTTAAAGTGAAAGTAAAAAAATAAAAAAATAAAATAGAAGTATATAAAATAAAAATAAGAATATCAAAATTACAATGCAAGCACTACATACTGTACATACATTACCCACAACCAGAGTTGTTCTTAAACTAATACCTATACTCCTACTGGGCCTGCTACTAATACTACTGTCTCAAACAAAGAGATTCAATGATTCCAGGATTCAAGGTCGTTAAATTGTCATTACACAACAGGGTTGTAAAATTAAATTGCAACATAATTTTCAAGCAGTCAAAATACATCATAAAAAGATGAACTGAAATTAATTGTATTACATGGAGCAGTGCTGAGAATTAATTGGTTTAGGATTTAAGAGCCTCATGGCCGGGGAGAAAAAGCTGCTCTGCAGTCTGATGGTGCGACAGCAGATACTTCAGCACGGTGAACAGGCTGAAGCTGGGTAAATACTGTCCTTTAGTATCCTTTGGGCTCTGCACCACACCTTACCGATATCACTGAAGGTCAGGAGATGGATACCATAATCTTCTGGACAGTTTTAATCACCTGCTGCAGAGCCTTCCTGTCCTGGGTTGTGCACATCCCATGCCAGTTTGTGATGTTTCCAGTCAGGATGCTTTCTGTTGCTCTTCTGTAAAAGCTGATAAGAAGTTGGCACGGGAATTGGCACACATTGTGTTGTTAGTAACAGCAAAATCCGTATTTGTACAGTAGAGTAACATGATACCATCAACTGTAATAGTGTACACCACAATAGTATTTAATATGAATAAGTAATTACATACGTCTGTTTTAATATATAAATATGATGTAATTCATTGTGTAGAAAACAGTATAACATCTTACTTAGGCATACATATGCATATCAATGTTTATTTACAATTGAAATTTTCACCCCCTTTCTTTTTAACTAACCTTAGTCTCTAGTGTTTTTTAAATGGAATAATTGACAGCAGCAGTCAGAGTTATGGAACAACTATTTTTTTCTACGCCAAATAAGCCCTTGAATCCCTTTGAATATACACATATGCATATGTTATTATATATATAACATAATATAGTATAATATCTTATGGGATATATATATATGCTACACAAAACCTTACAGTTGCTAAGAAAGCATATTATTGGACTGGAATGAACTCCGACTGGATCTGTGTTGTGTCGCCTGAATTTCCCCTCACGAACATACTGGACTGTAGTACACACTTCATTTCGTGCGTGCCAGCAGCAATGTGAAACTTGGCACAGACATGACTTTTCGTTGGAAGCTACAGCACGTCCCCCTTCACTGGAAATTCTTGATTGACATCAGGATTTCTTTTTTTGATCGTGTTCCAGCCAAGAGAAAATATTTGCTTTGCAGCGGGCTGATTGTCATCTTCTGAGGCTGCAAACCTTGTCTCATCAACATGTTTGCTTCTGAAGTTGTACTGGGAACTAGAGATAAAACCAAAGAGAAATGACCATATTCCCTTTAAAATGAGCAACTATGTCACTATTGTTTTCTATATTATGTATGATATTTTTCCCATTTAAGATATTATCGTAGTCCAAAAAGACCACAGAATGAAAGGATCATTTGTTTTGGCAGAAGTAGAAAATAGAATAACACTGAAATCAGAATTGATGCAACTTTGATGTCACTCTAGAGCAGCTGTTCCCCCGCCAGACGGAGACACGGTGAACAAAAAAGCTCCACAAAAGCCATCATTAAACATGTCTCTCTTTCTTCTCTATCTTGCTTTCATCTGCTCACAAATTAATTTTCTTCCACCAGACTTCCCTGTACTTTGTTTCTGGATTACCCTGCAGACCACTGGATTAAGTTTCGTTTCAGTTTTCTTTTGTTTGGACTTCTAACGGCTGTGCTTATTATAAATGTTTTGATCTGCATCCTCCTTGGCATTGTCTGCATTTGAGGCCACCTCGATTTACCTGCCACTGCGCTCAGCCTTCCCATAACACTTTTAGATTGAAATCATAGAACCTCCTTTGAATGTGAACATTATATTATTTATCTATTTAACTTTTTTATTTCCTACACCTTGTTTAGTAAAATGTGTATTTTCCTGTCTAGCACGCATCAACCCTTTATTTAAATCTTTGAAACCAATAAAAAGTTATTTACAGTATTTTTCAGTATTCAGGACAATTATGAAGGGAAATTATAATTTTCGTCCTTCAACAAATGCAGTTTGAAAGGTCATTTCATCAAAATATGAAGAAAAAAAACATGTTTCCTTTTGATAGCATAGGAAAGGTCAGCCTTTCAACACAGTTTGCTGCTATCTGAATAATATAAGTAGTAGCAGTAAGAATGGATTTTTATTTGTAGTGCTGACAGCATTTATAAATTACAAACTGAGAATATAACCTTATTATTATTAAATTATTAAGGTATTTAATGCACACCTGGAAGAGAGGTGCATAGGACTATTAAATCATAAAAGAAAAGTTAGATTCATAGAGGTACGATGTTTGTGCATGTGAGAAACAGAAACAAAAAACAATATACCAGTTGCTCCACATATTTTGCAGTGATTAGGGACTATTTCTTCCTCTAAAGTAATTCCCATGAAATCTGTTTACGCCACAATCAAAATGTATGAAATTCCATTCATGTCCTCTGAATATGTGACAGCAGATCTCATCTAAAAACCTTAGCAGTGGTGTGCTGTTCTTATTCTCTGGTAATTTGTTTCCTCGCGTCAAAAAGTTAATTTTCCACACTAACCACTTCTCAAAGTGTCCTTCACAAGAAGGAGCACCCGATGACCAGAGCTCTTCTAAGATAAGGAGAAGGTCACGAGTTTGGGCCTGCCACTGTGAGTGACTCTGACCATTTCCACACGCTCTCGCTTCAAGGTCCAAAGAAAATGCTAAACTCATTGTTCCTAATGTTTACACACTCCACCAACCTTTATCAAGGCAGATTTAATGTCTATTGTATATAAAATAAGAACTAAAGATTAAATGACTCATATGAACTAACAATTAATTAAATCAAACAAACAACAAATTAAATCTAATTTAAAAGTATTTTTTAAAAAACAAACATATTTTAAAGAGAATGTAATTTTAAGTTTAAGGTGTGAATATTAATGTAGGTAAAAAGAGGGTTTGTTATTTTATCTTTTGTTATATTTTTATATAGCTATATATATATATAGCTATATATAGCTATATATATATAATTCATTAATAAATGATGGTGATTATTATGATTTTTACATTTTCTGTCACAATCAAAATATATATTGCAATGTCACAGCACTAACATGGTGATTGGTCATTTTTATACTAGCATTATTATTAAGGAGCACACAATTTGTAAGCCTCACTAGATAAGAAAAAAGAAACAAAGATGTTTTCAGTATGTGACAAAAAAATTGCTGTGATCACTTAAAACAGACAAATATCTGTAAGTCTGTTTCTTTTTAGTAATTAATTCATAATTGATCAACCAACAGTCCAAAACTCGAGATTTTCAATTTGCATTATAACCTGTAAAACGTGACTGAAACAATTAATCAGTTTTCAAAATTGTTGCTGATTAATCTTCTAATCAATGAATTAGTTCTGCACTGCTGAAAATCAAAAATTGGTTAAAGCCATAAAGTCTTTAAAACTTGTCGACTGCTGTGTTGCTGTACTATTATTGTGGTTTGAAGTAACAACACATACTTAAAAATACTTCAATTTATTGAACCACCATAAATGAGCTGACCTTTCAGTGTTGTACTACTGAACGCTAGTTGTTTCACATTAGATTAATGTCTTTTTTCTTTTAATTTTTTCTATTTTTTCTATTTTTTGCATTAACATTACAGTAGCTTCTTTGTTACATTCTTCGGCTTCCTCTCTGTCATGAAACCACTGAACCTAAAAAGCTCAAAATTATATGTATAGCAGTCAAACCACCCTGTGTTTTTTGGTGTTGACAGCCTTTACTGACAACTTTTGACAGACCTTGTTATTAGACTGGCATCTATATTTAGTTTTACTACTCCTTAAAGGAAAGATTTGTGACTTTTGTCTATCCCTAGATCAGATCAAATGTATGATCATGAGGCCTATTGTACTTACCAAATGCCTTACCTGGAAGGAGGCTATGTTGATAGGAGTCTTGTTTTCCTTTAAACCCCTTCAGTGACAATGAGTAGAAAATATCTGAGATGAGATTTAAAAAAGAAAATGATCCCATTTGGCAAAACCGGTTAAGCTGGGGGAGAGGGCTACAGCAGCACCTGGGTGACAGACAGCAGTTCATTGGAATGACATTTGACCACATTGCTGACCTTCCATGGAAAACCCTGACTGTTGAAAAAGTTCAAGGAAATCATATCTCTTCATGTTTTGCATACTCTTTTGTTGCTGTGGGCAATATCCTGTTATCAGACAAGACTCAATGACATACCAAATACAGTAATAGTAAATATCAGTGAACCGGCACATTTATCTAATCGGTCAATAATTGGTACAGTGTATGCACTGATGCACTCCATTCGTGCAAATTCCCGGACAACATCTGCAGTTAATGTAATTAACAAAAACCAAGTGCGAGTGGTCCCTGGGTATCTTGGGGGCGTCAAGGGGGGGGGCACTGGGGCAATTGCTCACTTTGCTAGAATGGCAGTTCAACCTTGAAGATGTGATGTCTATGACAAACTTACTCCTGTAAATATTAAATTACACATATCTAAATAAAGCCTAAAGGGTTTATACTGTGTTTACTTTCAGTTAGGTTTCACAAGAAGAGGTGACTGACATGCAAAATCCAACAGGCCTATTCCAGAGACTTTTTTCCCCTCTCTCCAAGTTTCATACAGAAACAACTGATGCATATTTACCCTGTTAGAAAAGAACAATAACACAAAACATTTGTCACCTTAATAACGTTAAAACGGTAATAATGAACCGAGACTATTGAATAGATGCAAGGAAATCAGATGTCGCTTCATGTTTTACCATTCTGGCAAAGTGGGCAATTGTCCCAGTAATTCTGGTAATTTGATTAACTGCAGATGTTGTCAAGAACTTTGCACAAACAAAGTGCATTAGTACATACTCTGTACAAATTATTCAGCCATCAGATAAATGTGTCAGTTCACTGATAATTCAACCTTGCTGATGTGATGTCTACGAAATACCCGTATATATTAAATTACAGATATCTAAATTATTGTGACACCACGATGGTGGAACAAGCTACCACATGCCATCAGAGCAGGGGCGTCCCTCTCTAACTTCAAGAAGCTCTTGAAAACTCGTGTCTTCCGAGAACACTTTCTCTTATAACACCTCTAACCCCTAACCTCTAAGATGCACTTCCTGTGCCCTTCTTATTCTATCCCCTTACAATTCTCTTGTATTGTTTGCAATTTTTTTGTTAACTCTTCCTTCCTTCCCTAGGTATTCACCCCATTGATGCTATATGTGCTTTTAGCTCTTACTAGTATGTATTGCTGCCCTCACTAGTATGTATTGTCAGCTGTAGACCTCGTGCTGTATTGATGCTCTGTTGAAGGTTGTATCCTCAAATGTAAATGACTTTGGATAAAGCATGCCAAATAAGTAAATGTAATTTAAATTATGCCTAAAGGGTTTATACTGAGTTTACTTTCAGTTGGTTTCACAAGAAGAGGTGATTGACATGCAAAATCCAATAAGCCTATTCCAGAGACTATTTTTCCCTCTCTCCAAGTTTCACGTAGAAAAAATTGGTGCATATTTACCATATTAGAAAAGAACAATACATGAAACATTTGTCATCTTAATAACGTTAAATCAGTAATAACACTGTGACTATTGAAAAGCGAAAGGAAATCAGATGTGCTTCATGTTTTGCGTACTGTTTTGTTAATCAAATTAGGCTACTAAAAAACAAGTCAGTGTGAGTGGTTTCTGGGATCACTGGAGCACTAGAACACAAATAACTTAATAAAAAACTATAAGTACAGGGGGTTCTGTTAATATAAACCCTATTACAATAATTAAGTGAAAGGACATTATTTATTTTTTTACCTGGTTTGAGCTTCTTTGTAAGGCGTTTTGTCAAGATACCTTAAACTAAGAGTGTGTGCGCTGATTAATGACATTAAAGGTAATCAATAATCCTGATAAGAAAGGACGTATGGTTGTAAAGTAGACAAACTGTTGTTTTCATCCATTCCGCCTCAATTATCAGATAGTGTCATTACGAATTTATTACAGGCAACATTGTGGACATCCTCCTTTTATGGGGTCCTGAGTGTAAAATACGCGGAAGTGGCAGGCGGAAGGAGCCTCGACGGAAGCGGTTTGGTCTGTCAAGGGAGGAAAAAATTGCAGATTTTGACACAAAGAGGTTTATCCCACCAAATAGCACCGATCATTCCCCCCTCTTTCCTCGACACCGGCGTCCGCTGCGATGATCCTGTTAGAAATCAATAATCGCATTATAGAAGAGACGCTGTCGTTGAAGTTCGACGGCGCATCCAACGGGTGAGAAATCATTGTTACACCTGGCTAGCACTGATGCTAACGACAGCTAGCTTCCCCTTTTACTGAAGATCATGGTTGCATTTAATGAAGTAATGCGGGTTTTTCGGATGCAGCGGGTAAACGTTTGCAGCATTGCACAAGTTAGCTAGGTAGTCTTATTTTATAAAAATATTACAACACACTCACAGTGAATTAGCTTGCTGCTCCGCCGTTACTGGTTCGCCTAAAGCTGGGGTGTGTCTGCACGGTCAGTGACTGCCAGAATATGTTACCCCAGTTAATTTGATCTCCCTATGCCTGCCCTGCCACAGTCCGTGGAAGTAAAATAACAACATATTTTACATTATTGTGCTTCCACGGGCCAAATATTAACCAAGTAAATATTTTAAAACGCTTTACGAGGTTGCAGGAAAAAGCAGCTAGCCGACCGCAGTGTTACTGCTGGTGTTTGTGGCTAACGTTAGCTGCCTTGTAATTGACAGAGGTTATATCCTGATATTAAAGCACAAACGTCTACTCGACTGGCCACTTAATAAAGAGTTTTCAACATTAACTACTAGGGTAATCCAGGATTCACTACAAGTGAAAGTTTTCTTAAGGAGTACAGTCTTTTACCCTAACAGGTCTGTCAACACAGACAACACAACTGCTCAGATCCCGTCTCCTTTGCCCAAGTCATTAGTCATTATTCGCGGTGTAACAACATAGGGCTGATTATATGATATTTAGGTTGGGGTTTCCATCTAATAAAGGCCATTATATGCTTTCCAAGGCACCATAGAAGCAGTTAGCGGCTACTTGTTAGCTAACCATCGCCCCTCTTTCCAGCTTCCGCATTCCTGTAGTCAAGCTGAGTCAAGTCTGTGCCCTGCGCCCAGCCAGCCGCAGTTGGACAAGCTGCTGCAGCCCACCTGCAAAAGCAATAATTTACTGTTGTACATGGCGAAACAGCGTTTTTCTGGTTTATGAAAGGACTTTATTGTCAATGTGATTCATTGACGAATAATAGTGTGTTTTTTCCAATGATTCTGGGTGGAAGAAATAGCTGTTTTAGCTTGAAATCAGAGCATAAAGTTTCCAGTTTATGTTTTCACAAGGTAAACTGATTATGTCATATAGTGACACCGAAATATTGGTTTTCCCAATTTACTCACATAATGTTTTGTTGGTGATGTTGCATCTAGACCTGCATCTAACAATTAGTTTCATGAGTGATTTAATTAGCAGATTAAATTCTTGGTCAACAGTTCAGGATGCCCATCACGCACTATCAAGCGATGTTAAATCTACTATTACAGTTCAGAAGTTGGATCTAGGGAATGATTGGCATTTTTCATAGAAAAAGTAACATCTTGATTAGATTTCTGTTGATCAGCTACTTGATTCATGATATCGGCACTTCCATGTGTCATGTTGCTGTTCATATTGCTCTTCGTACTATAAATCATATGCGAATTGGTGGGCTTCCTCTTTATGCCTCATTTATAATATAATGTAATTGTCTCCTTGCAGAACGAAGCCAGAGGCCGTTGATGTGACGTTTGCAGGTGAGATCATATGGTATTTTATCAAACACCCAGTTGTATACTAGGGCTGCAGCTAACGATTAATCTGGATTTTTTTTATTGTTTAATTGATTAGTTGTTTTGTCTAAACAATACTGGACAACAGTGACAAAGGTCAATCAGTATTTCCCAAAGCTGAAGATGACATACTCAAATGTCTTGTTTTGTGAACAACCTAAACTGTCAATGAGGAGTAGTGAAACCAGAAAATACTATCTTATATCTTAAAAAAATACTCAAACCCATAAATCAATTATTAAAATTCTTGGTGATTAATTTAATAGTTGACTATTAATCATTGCAGCTCTACTGTATGTAGTTTATTTTAAAGTCCTTGCTTAGACCCAACCACACAGTTTCTTAACAGCCTTGTTGAAAAAAGTTATTTTTCATCACTGTGAATGTTTTAAAGTTTTGTATTGCTGGAGGTGTTGCTATTTTTTTTATCTTGGCTTGCTGCCGTCATTAAACAAGTTATCTTCCTATTAGGCAATTAACCTGTTGCACATGTTCAGCCCTGCCAGTAAACGCTGCTAGATGACACACATTGTTGCATCTCACATGTAAAATTGACTGAAATAATCTTATTTACCGGCATGAATTGGGGTTACTAATTAAGACGGTACATTGGTCCAAAGTACAAAGTGTGTCAAGTTAACAGAAGCAAAAGGTTAGGAACTTGTCCCTCATTCATCACCTGCAGGCTTTAAAATTGTTTATCTGTGCTGCAGATTTCGATGGCGTCTTGTACCACATCTCCAACCCCAATGGGGACAAGACCAAAGTGATGGTCAGCATCTCCCTGAAGTTCTACAAGGAGCTGCAGGAGCATGGCGCTGACGAGGTATGACACACAGTTATGAAAACCATGACATTATGTTATCGTATTTCAAGACATGAAATGTTCTTGTCTGTTTAGGTCTTAAACGTGATGTTGAAAGTCTTTTTAAAAAGGCAGTTGTGGTTTTCAGACGCACTGTTCCTCTGGTGTTAAAATAGTCACACAGAGGTCAGTGGTTGCTTCCACGGTATACTTTGTCAAACAGCAGGTGTTTAAACATGCTGTCAAATATGCACAGCTGCAATAATACAAAAACATTGTCACTAATAGGTCAAGGCTAAGAATGTTGATAAGGTCTTCTGTTTGGTTTTGGTGTCAAATTGAGATAAAAAGTATCAAAGAAAGCAGAGTGAGGTTGTGATTGCTATCTGCACACACACGCACCTCCACCATGAGAGCTGCGTTGCCATGTAAGGAAGAAAGCAGCTGCCTAGGCCTTTGGTAGAAACAGGAAGTGAGTTTGTGTGACTCACCCCAGGCGAGGAAGTGTGCTGACTGCGAGCAGCAGCCACTGTGTATGAATTTCTTGGCTGACGTCCAGCGACCTCCCTCCTTGTTCCCTAAAACTCAAGAGCAGAGGGATAAGTAAACGATTAAACAGTGTTGCATTCAGTTATTCAGCCTGTGAATAGGGGAGGGAGTGTTATTTTGTCAAAGGCCTTGTTTATTCTCACACATTTTCTGTTCTTCATTTGACATATTTGGCTTTTCTAAAGTGCTGCTTAGATTAAAAGACTGCATTCTTTTGTGGACTTCTGGTGGTACATTATTGCCATACCTGAGTTAAATTTGCATATTGTTGTATCCATTATGTCATTCTACCCTCCAGGTGTACATGCCACCTTCATACCAAAGTCTTTGTGTGTTTCTTTCTCTGCTTTTATTGGTGTTACATTTTTTTCTAGTTTCCTCTCGTCTTTTAAACCACCTGCTTAGTCTCAGAGGATTCCTTCAGGCAATGAAAACCACTGAAGTTTTGAAATCAAAGGATGGCTTTGAAAGTTATAATTAAGTATTCTTTTAATCAAAAGAAAGCATGTAATGACAATCTCTTTAACTCTTGGGACCTATTCTCTATTTCAGGTTGAAGGTAGCAATATCAGGGCCTCCCTTAAGAGTTTAGTCTTGCAAAATACACATAATCTTAAGTCTTGATCCAATTTTTATCCACACTCTCTTTTATGTAGTACATTTTCTTTCCAGAGACTTTTTGCTTTAAAGTTCATATTCTTTTTTTTGTTGTCTTTGTGTCATGTTTTTTCTCTGAAGTGCAACTTTTGAAAACGGTATATAGACACGTGTGATACAAATAAAATTCACATTTTTAATTTCAGCTGCTGAAGAGGGTCTATGGGAATTTCCTGGTTTCAACAGAGGCTGGTAAGTTCTCAAAAAGTTACGGATCTCCTTTTAGAATTCACTGACAAAGCCTATCTTTGACTTATTGCTTGAGATTGTTAGTCCGCTAACATCAGATCAGTTTTAAGATCCCTGCACCAACAGGAGATTCTGAGCTTTAGACATAAGTGTGTCACTCTAACGAAATACTTGATTATCAGCTTTGTTCCTTATTTCTACATCTTTGACAGTATTTGAATGCACTTCTTCCTTTCAAGCATTGACATTATATGTAGTGGCTAACAATTACCCGTTACTCGTTGTAGATTTTGTATAATCTGTAACTTTCATCGCTCCCAGGCTATAATGTGTCCCTCCTCTACGACCTGGACGCACTACCAGCCAATAAAGACGAGGTTGTCCACCAGGCGGGGATGCTCAAGAGGAACTGCTTCGCCTCAGTGTTTGAGAAGTACTTCAAGTTCCAGGAAGAGGGCAAAGAGGGAGAGCAGAGAGCTGTGGTCCACTACAGAGACGATGAGTCCATGTATGTGGGGGAGAATTTGATAGCTTTCACTTTCACATGTATTATAATGGCAGAAGGAAAGGGCTCTACTCAATGGTCTAATTCCTTATGTGGCTTATGTGTCTAAAATCTCTGACTGGGTTGTAGTAGGTCTTACATATGTACACAGCGTTAACATAAATATATTATGCTTTCATTTTTGTTTTAATCCTAATTTCTCTGGACCTCCTAAACCTCTGACACGTCTCATGTCTTCTCAGGTATGTGGAGGCCAAGAAAGACAGAGTGACGGTGGTGTTCAGCACAGTGTTCAAAGATGACGATGACGTCATCATTGGCAAAGTCTTCATGCAGGTGTGTGAGTCAGACATATCACGAATTTTTCAACGCTTTAATAACACCCATTTGGCAAAAAACTAGTAACTACTAATAAATGTGTCAACTAAACGGTGTCAAAATGGCTGGCAGTTACATTGGGATAAAATCCAGTATGAACTCTGTTTAGGTCATAGGAGCTACTCACCATTAATTTCTATTTGGCTATTTAAAAATAGCTAATAATTTGTTGATATAGCATGACCACAAGGTTAGCTAATTAATGCCTAAACACTCCCAAGTTGAAATATTGGGAGTTTTTTCTGTTCTTCCTGTTTGACTGGCATCCCGTGAAATATATAGCATTAGTATGTTGTAGAATCACGACACAGAAGCTATAATGTAGGCAAAAGGTAGCTTTCATATGACACAATGAAGCACTTTCAGCATTAGCTGAAAAAGATTTGTGGCCTGTCTATTTATATGCTAGTTTATTGCTAGTTAGCTTTAGATTACATTAGCTCTAGCAGCCTGTAGATACGCTAAATAAGCATAGTAACTAACTAGCTAATCTTGAGATAGACATAGTCACATATGAATAAAGGGAAAAGTCATTCATCCCTATTATTTTCTTTAATTCGTTAAAAAACATTAGTACTCTCAATGTTAGCTGAAAAAATATGCCGCCTATTTATTTATATGCTATTTTAGTTAGCTACTTAGCCTAGCTAACATTCTAAGATTACATTAGCTCTAGCAGCCTGTAGCAAACTAAATAACCAAGTACTTAACAAGCTAATCTTGAGTGACATAGACACTTATGAGTAAAGGGTAAAATTTTTCACGTAAATTTTCATCTTTGCTGTTTAGCTTACATTTTTTAATAAAGCTAACGTCCCCAAGTATTTTCTTGAAACATTAAGTCAACTAAAACTCTAAAATATAATACATATCTTTGCAACCAGGAATTACATGGGGTTTGTTTTGTCTTTATTAACATTGGTATAAGTGTTATTGTAAGAAGAGTATTTAGGTAATTGACTCTACTGTATCTCTTATGTTCTATTTTACTGCACCTTAAAATGAATAAAGATGTAGCCCTCTGGTACTGTACACTTGCTTGTGTAGGAGTTCAAAGAGGGTCGACGAGCCAGCCACACAGCCCCACAGGTGCTGTTCAGCCACAGGGAGCCCCCACTGGAGCTGAAGGACACGGACGCCGCTGTCGGGGACAACATTGGATACATCACCTTTGGTCAGTTCCTGTTGGCTGAAACTGCTTTGCCTGTTTTGCAGCTACATTATACTGGTTATGTAACTAAAGTGATTCTGATGTAAATGCATTGTTTTTATGTTTTCAGTCCTGTTCCCACGTCACACCAATGCCAATGCCAGAGACAACACCATCAACCTCATCCACACCTTCAGGGACTACCTGCACTACCACATAAAGTGCTCCAAGGTCAGTTCAGCTTAACTAGAGTCCAGTGGATTCTTTGAAGGAAAAAATAATTAAATATGTTAACTACAAGCAGTGTTTTATCACCCTTTTAATGAAGGCTGAAGAACAGCTCCCCAGTATTTAGTTTAAATGAGTCACACGTCTAAAACAGTTGTCTGACTTGCAAACTTCTCATATAGAGCCTTCCTAGCAACAGCACAACAGGAACAAACTACTTCATTTCCTGATATTCAAATGAGGGCTTTTAGATGTTACCTACTCATGCAATTTTAGTTAAGCACAAGTTCCAGTGCGTTCTGGAGTAGGTAAGAAATGCTTGTTTTTTATTTTTGGTATTATTTTGTTTGGTTCATGATTATATATTGAGCTTGAAGATCCATCACTAAATGAATATTAAAGAAACACCTGTTGAACATCCACTACAAGCTGACTGTCCACTTTAATTACAGGCTACAAACAAGCCATAAAGTCCTCCTTTGTATTAGTATGTTCCGTCTTTTATTTCAGGGTCTTTTTATAATAGAAAGTTGAGCCATAGGTGAGATCAAACGAAGGCCCTACCTGGCGACGAGTTGCTCTGTCACCTCAAGTGATCATACAGGTTTTTTGAACAGTATGTTTTCGTGTTTGCATTACATGCAAAATTAAACATCTAAAGGTTTGCCTTGAAGGCATGGCAGATGGATGTATGGAAAATTGTGGTTGGGTTATACTTGACAAACGGGAATTTATACACTGTCAAAACAATTGTTTCATATTGGCCCTGTCTCTGCTGCACGCAGTGTTCAAGATACCTGCACCTGACACAAAATGTCGACATCTTTTTTTCATTTATTTATTAGGTAATTAAACACTTCCGACACTTCCAAAGGAAAAAAATAGAGCATATCTCTTCTAAGATTCGTTCCAAGATTAGATGAAAGATACGATGTATCACATGGTGAGAATCCCCTCATTACGTAGTGCTTTCTCTTTCGCAGGCCTACATTCACACACGTATGAGGGCCAAGACGTCAGACTTCCTCAAGGTGCTGAACCGCGCTCGACCCGACGCCGAGAAGAAAGAGATGAAGACCATGTCGTAAGTAGCCTCTGCGTTTCTCCTCTGGTGTCTAAACCACCGCTCTGATTCGTAGTCACCGTTTATGCAAAGGTCTGTACTGGTCCAATACATTCATGTAAGAAGAACAAGATAAGGTCCTAAGTTTAGGATAAAATTGACAGTTGTGAGTCTCTGATTCTGCTATCAAAGAGGTATTTTTTGATACCGTAAATTTGATTTTATGATTTTTAAACCTATTGTTTCTTTCTTCAAGCTTAATTTAATAGATTTTATTTTATTTGACTGGTTATTAATCTCAATATTTTAACCTTCCTCTCTGCCTGTTGCACTGTTCAGATCTTAAATAAAGGCTGTAATGTTCAGGAATCATTGCTGTGGAACTTCATTTCAGGCAAAAAGTACAACCAGATTTAGCTTTCACATACACTACCTCTGCATTTTCTGAGATAGGATCATTTTTCCTCTGTCTTTGTTAGTCAGTTGCAGCCGTATGTCTTTGTGTGTTTTTGAGGTGTGTGGCCATGTGTGCCGCCGGCATTGTTTGAAGTGAGTCAGGAAGGAATTTCTACAGATCTTCTCTTTGCTAAAACCTCCAAACAGTTGCACATACTGTGGAGCACAGGAAGCCTTTGTTATGTGGTTAATGTGTAACTGGAATAAGTAGGGGACCCTCATAGCTGCCATCTTTGTGAGTTTCAAAGTGGGAGAAACATTATATGAATCTTGAGTTAGGCTACAATGTACAAAAAAATATGTATATATGTATGTATATATGTAAAATATGAAAACAAAATAGAAGTGTCAATCACATATTGTTTAATTATTCGTAAACAACTAAAGAATCCATTTGTGGCAAACGTGTTACACCTTTCAGTATCACTAGAATGTTTAACTGCCAGATATGTTTGGAACAAAAGCAATATTTCAGAAGCTCTCAGTGTGCCGAAACAATTACATATAATAAAAAGAGAAAGAGAAATAAGAATACCTTGGTACAGCATGTTGAAAGAGCCTGTCAGTCATCTTATTAACTAAATCTCAACAACAATTAGTCGCATTTCCCAATATGTCAATCTATTCTTCTAAAAGATCATTTTTACATGTAGTTAAAGCAGCCAGTAAATTTTGGTGTTGCAACATGATGTAATGTCTCCTGAATGCTTTGAGCTGTGTGTTTACCAGGAAAGACCATAACCTGTTTTAAGTGATGTCCTTTGTGTGGCATTTAATATTTCTTTGTTTGACTTTTCAGTGGAAAGACCTTCTCCCGTTGAGGTCACCCCCACGAGAAAAATCCAAAACCCCATGGACACGTCCAAATGCGCTACACTGAGACTCAACGCCACATCGGACAGGACTCCAGGATGCCTCTAAATGCCCCCGCCCAACCCCCAAAAACGTGTCCAGTCTTTCTTTTTTTTTCTTTTTTTTATGAATAATAATGATGGCTCTACTTAGGGAAAGCCATGGCTCAAGATAAATGGAAAAAGGGCATTCCTTGCTTTGCATAGTTAAAGAGAATTATTAGTCCTATATAAATATATATATGAAAAAATTGAAATTTTTGATACGATATCTTTTACTCCATTTGGTACTCTTGCTTGCCCCTCAACCCTCACCATGCAATATCCATGTGTTGGATGATTTCAATCCCCCCTTTCTCCCTCTCTGTGCTTTCATGTCGTCTGTACCATCGTCATTAAAAAAAATAAAATAAATCACTCTTACAAAAAAGCATCTCCGGTAGCAGTGTGTGCTGACTTTGTGACTCTTTTCTTTTTGACTCTCAACTACACATGTTTACTGTTTTCCCCAGAATTTTAACAATCCACACAGAATATTTTTGTTTCAGACTTTGCAGAATATTTCTAGAAATGTTCTTCATACCGGTACTTATTTATTTCATTTGACAGAATCAGACACTTAAAAAATTAAGAGATCCCATAAACTGTCCTGTAACCTATACTGGAAACTCAAAGATAGCCTTAATTGTTTCATGTTTGATTTAAAGGCTCTGAAAAGATGTTTTATTATAATATATTTGTAAGCTTTCTAACTTTTACTGTTGCCATACAAGTCCAGTGTTTAATCCTTAAATCAGTCATCAAGGATTATAATGATCCTCTATTGGTTGAGAATTTTTATAATTGTTGAGTTTTTGATGATATGCTTCAGATCAGTATATTTAATATATTCATACAGACACCAGGGTGGATATTTCATGTCACTGGGGACAATAAAAATATGTAATTTTATGAATAAAGTCTCTGAGGGCCAGAAAAAGGCAGCAGGCAAAACCATTATGAAATGTGTGAAGGAGCAGGACACAATCTTTCAATACTTGCAGAGAACAAGAGCTGTTAACCATTTGTGCACCAAATACTTTGTCTACATGCTGTTTGAATGTCTTAAAATGACACATTTTGGGACCTACCACTTTGTCAATTTCTCAGGGGAAATTGTACATACAATAACTGCAAGCAAGAAAATAATTCCCCACTAAATCTGCCTTCTATCAAATAAAGATGTTTTATTTGAAAAATAACAATTGAGAACAGCAAACAGCTCTGTTTAAATCTGCTGTAGCACTTTCTCTTTCCCTCCATCTGCTGTTGTTCTCTGCAGGACAGAGAAGAGAGATCTGCTTCTGTATGGCTAATATATATTAGGATGGTACAATTCAGTTCCTCAATCACATGACCTGCTTCAGTCCCAAGTTACATCAAATATCTATAGTAAAAACTATTTCTGTAGTCATATAATTTGTATTTTCTTGAAACATTAAGTCAACTAAAACTCAAAATTTTCAGATATAATACATATCTTTGCAACCAGGAATTACATGGGGTTTGTTTTGTCTTTTTTAACTTTGGTATAAGTGTTATTTTAAGTATTTAGGTAATTGACTCTACTGTATCTCTTATGTTCTATTTTACGATCCCTGGGAATCACAGCACTTAATGATCATTAAAGTATATTGTATGAAGGTAAATGAGTGTATTGCAAGAAAATGCATGTATCAAGAGAGTGAGTAAATGAAACACTGCAACGCATCTTTCTTTTGATATCAAATTATTTACTGACATCTGAGAAAATCCATCTTAACGTCACTGTAGTTTTACAGGTTTGACAGCAATAGTAGGAAACTGACAAGATACTTGGCAGAGTGACAGAAAATGAGCAGAAAAAAGCTACCGTACTCAAGATCAGGCTATGGCCACTTCACACTCATTCTTGCGTTTTATGTTTCCTTATTAGAGGAGGATGAAGACGATTATTTTTTGGCTTGGGTTTTTATTTGTTAGTGGCATCTTCAGGGGCTTTGGGGGGAGTGGATTTGTTAGAGGGAGTGCTCTCTTGCTTCACAAGGGCTTTGTCTTTTACGTCTTCCAGCTGTTTGGGCATCTTATCTCCCGGCTTGTGCTGGTCTGGAAACAAAAAAATCAGATTTTACAGGTTTCAAGTATATAAATGCGTTATTCTGGTCCTTTAACCTGTGTGTACTTCAGCTAGAGTAAACAAATGATCAAAAACACGACAAATATGATTTGCTTATAAAAACCGTATAAAAAGTAGTAGTAATATAGTAGTAGTGTGATTGCATGCAGTCACAGGGATTGCATGCAGGTACAGGGTGCAACGTGACAACAACAATTGATTGTTATTTAGTGACAACTAGCTTTAAAGGAATCATTCGACATTTTAGGAATTGTACTTTTTTGTGGCACGGAGTTAGATGAGAAGATTAATACCTCTGCCGTATTTGTCTGATAAATCTTAAGCTAGGGCCAGCAGCCATTAGCTTAGAGATACAGGAGGAAACAGCTATCTTAGCACTATCGAAAGGAAATCTGCATACTTGTACTTGTAAAGCTCATAACCCCTCCTAAATTAAAGTTTTTACTCTGTATTTTGTACAGACTAGACAAACAATATATAACGTGTTAGTTACTGAGCTTTAGAGGTACTGTTAAGCCGATTTTTGGACAGAAGCCGGGTGTCTATTTCCACTCAGCTAAGCTAAGCTAACTGGCTGCTTGCTGTAGCCTAATAGTTAACAGACAGACATCCAAGTGTTATCGATCTTTTCATCTAAAAAAGTGAATAAACCAATTTCCAAAAAGTATTCCTTCAAAAAGTGTTGTGAGGGTTAGATTTCAAGTTTAACTCTGCATGCAGCGCTTCAACTCTGTTGATTTCAAAAGAATGTAAAGTTGTAAACCTCAAGGTTATGGTATTCATGTTACAAAATTATTAAGTTAGGAATGTCATCAGGTATATTGCTTACATTTTCTAGTTCTTTCAAATGTAACATTACAGATGGGTCAAACTCTGATGATTTTTTTTTTTGTCCGTTGGACAGGGGCCAATTAGATTTGAATGTCAAACTGAAAGCATCTCAGTAATTGACCCAGGCAGCAGAGATAAACTTTAGCAATCAGGTCACAGCACAAACATACTTAGTCATTGGGATTTTATTTAAAGTTATGGTTTTTCACAGGCAGATCCAGAACTTACCACGGTCCAATGCATCTTCTAAAGAAATCTCCAAGCTGTCAGGGAAGATGAGCATAAGTACGCTAACGTATGAGTAGACCATGCTTTTGTGGGTGCTGGGGTGGGTTTATGCTATAACTTTAAACCTTTTAAAGAACTGATTTGACATTTTGAGAAATATATTTATTGGCTTTCTTGCCAGGAATTAAATGACAAGCCAGTTAGCTTAGCCTTTATGCCGTCTTTATGCTAAGCTAAGCTAACTAGCTGCTAGATGAATCTTCATATATATCATATAAGCACAAGGACAAGGGAGGCAAATAATCTGTAGCCTTTTCTGGACAAGTGGTCACTGTCAGTTGTTTTCTTTCCAAATAACCAATTTTATATTTCCCATGGGCAGAGACAGACAACATAATTTCATTTGACATCATGCAACTACAACCACCATGAAGTATTCCTGTGCCCTGACCGTCCTCACCTATCAGCGCTCATGCCATTAATCAGTTGCTGGTAGTTATTGATTTCTGACTCCAGCTTCATCGTGACGCACAGCAGATTCTTGTTGGTGTTTACGTGGCGCTCCACCTGTGACCTCATCTCCTTGAGCTCTGCCTCTAGGTTTAGTATCACCTTGTTGACGGGGCCCATACGTTGACCGTACTCCGCTTTGGTGTTCCTCAGGGTTTCCTCCAGATTGCGGATCTGAAGGGGAGACATATGGTAATTTTTATCCTATCCTCAAATCTGTGTTGCTTAGAAAATATGTTTGTGTCTTTTTGACTTTTAAAAAGCACATATCAGTTCAATGTCACTCATTAAGTGCCTTACAGTTTGTTTTTGTTGTGCAAGAGCAGATCCAGGTGTTTTGTCAGACTTCAGAGTACTTTAAGTGGCAGGTACAATGACAGGGCACACACGAATGCTTGTGAAAAGTACAGCTAAACAAACACCCACACATGTGGTTTTGGCATTCCTGACATGATATAGCAAAGACCGGTAAATATTTTGCTCTGTAAACCTGAAGAATGGCTTCAAAGGTTTTAGGTCTTTGGGTCAGATTGGGATCTACTGTATGTCTGATGTCTCTGAGGTTTGCAAAAGGTGCAGTATGATTATGTGAAAACATTGATAAAGTTGATGTTGAGGTTTTATGTGCCAAAACAAAGCCTCTACAAACATGAGAGTTTATTAAAGGAACAATAAAGTTCACCTGCTGTTCCAGGTGATTTTTCACATTGTATTTTCATTGTATTTCATGGCAATGTGACAGGAGACACACTGTATGTGAAACGGCTTGCGTGTGGTTACCGTGGTGTGCAGACTCTGGATCTTAATATCCAGGGTTTGTTTCTGTTTGAGCAGATCCTTCAGCTCTTTCTTTCCAGAGTTCAAGGCCTCGCTGTTTTTGGCCTCCACCACCTTGATGTTTTCAAACTAGAGAAGGACAAACAAGATGGAAATGGTGAGATAAAGAGAGGCGACGAGAACAATATGACACAAGAGTGGTCCGACTTTAGGATCCTGCAGGTACTATACCTTGGTCTGGTACCACTCCTCGGTCTCCTCCATATTCTTCTTGCCTATGTGTTCGTACTGGACGCGGATTTTGTTGAGAGTCTGAGCCAGGTTAGAGTTTGGGGAATCAATCTCCACCTTCACCTCAGAGTCCCTGATCTTCTCACGCAGGTCATCCACCTCCTACAAGAGCCACAGTTATAAGTTTGCCTCAGATTTCACACAATGCAATTAGTTGATCTTGACGTGTGTGTTTTTGTATGTGTTTGTTTCAGGTCTCACGTCTTTGTGTTCCTGCTGGAGGCGAGCGAGCTCCTCTTTCACCAAATCAATCTCTTTTTTTGTGTGCTCACTGTTCAGCTTGGTAGCCTCTGCAGTCTTATTCACATCCTCCAGGTCTTTTTCTAACTCCTTACATGCCTTCTTCTCATCACCCAGCCTGCACACAGGGAGGAGCCCAGTAAAGATCTACATAAACACCAGACTTTGTAGTGATCTGAATTGTTGCCTAGCATCAGCAGCAGCAGAAATTGCAACTTTAAAAGTAATGCATGTCCAACTATTGTTGTTTTATTTCTATTTTCTCTCAAAAATCAAATTTCTCCAGTTTTGCATGAAACTCACTTGTTCTTGAAGTCCTCAGTAGCCATATTGGTGTTGCTAATCTGGATCATCAGCTTGGCGTTTTCCATGGCGATGTCTTTGATCTAAGGAGAGGAATGCATGATTGTATATCTCACCAGTAACAGCTAATTGGGGGGGGTGATTTAGCTTTAAATATCTAATGCATTTTCTCACATTTCATGATGTAAACATGGAAAATGTGCTCCAGATAATTTATTTTGATTTTTTTCTCCAAGAAAGACATCTGATGACCAACCTTCTGCTTGCGGTCATCCAGGGGTTTCTCGATCTTATCCCAGTCGCGTCCCTCAGGTGCTGTCCTCTTGGCCAGAATGTCATCGATCTGTTTCTCCAGATCTGCGTTTTCTTTCTCCAGCACCCTCACCTTGTCCAGGTAGCCGGACAGCCGGTCGTTCAGACCCCGCAGTGTCTGCTTGTCGTCCGCGGGGGCGGCGGGAGCGGTCGGAGCGGCAGATGTTGCAGGTGCGACGGAAGCGGTGGGAGCGGCGGCGGGAGCGGAGTCTCTTTTCGGCTCGTTGCCCAACACGCTACGTAGCCCCTCCAGGCTCGAAACGGACGCCCTGGAGCCCCGTCCTCCGGCTCCACCAAACATGCTGGCGGCAGTATTTGAAGGCATGTTCGCTGCTGGATGTGAGAGCACTGACAACAGACAGAGAGACTTTCAGACTGGTGGCTGATGGATGTGATGGGCACAGGTAGCTTTTATACTTGGATTTAACGCACGAGTCCGCCCCCACCGATGCCATTGGCTCCTGGTGTCTGGACAAACTGGCACAGAGTCGAAATTCAAGTTTTTCATGTTGGCTCTGTCATTTTTCTCCCCTTGATGTTGCATTTGTCCTCTCATGATTGGACATATGTAGAGTTTAGGGGAGGTGATGGGTGGTCCCTGTCCACCTTAAAAACAGCTGTGATCCGGAGGGTTGTAGGTAGACTACCTCCACCGCTCACCTGCTCTGCTTCCAGGCTTCAACGCTGTCACAAGCTGCAACATGTCCAAACCAAGAGATTACAGTAGCCAGTCCTACTCCCCCGGTAGTACAGGACCGGTCAAGAGCTACCCAACCAACAAAATCGACTCGGCGGGAAAATCCAGGGAGAAGGACGACATGGTGGGACTCAATGACAGGTTCGTCAAGCTGATTGACAAGGTGCGTATTATATTAATATTTGCTAGAACAGTTCCGTGATTAAAATTAGTAATTACAATAAAAATGCTATTGATTGTTGATTATTCCTCACTCTTCATAATTTATTACTAGCCTACATAAAATACATTTATTTATATATTTATAAATTAAGAAAAACATGCAAAGAAAAGCGTTAGAATAGTATCTCTTCATTCCCCCCCTCTTTTTTCTTGGGTATAAACTATTCTAATTAGGCAATTTACAGAATGTTTTTTTCCTTTTATTATAATTAATTTTTTAATGATCAGTAAAACCTTTTGTTTGTTACATTAGTTTAGTCTTTCATTCTCTCATTTGAACCGATGCAGCATTTCACAATCAGCAGATACAGTACAGGCTCAAAGTGACAACGTAATGGAGGTTTTATAAAAACCTGTTTCCAAACCTGGAGCATGACTTCTTCCAAACTGTCTGCTTCAATCAATTTTGTAACCTGAGGCCATGAAAAGTTTCTCCTTTTGCGGGCTTCATGTTGTGTCAAAGAATAGTGGAGGTACATGTAGGACGCCATCTTGTGGATAAATAACTAACTTCAAGTCTGAGGTCTAAGGTCGGTCAAGAAAACTTAAAATATGTATAGACTCAAGGTACAGTGTTGCTTTGTTTTGAGTAACCTGGGTGAAAACAAACATAAATATATGCATTTCAAAGATACTTTGAACACATAATAATACAATGCAAAACATATCATCTATCTAAAGTATTTATTAATTCCTCAGACTTACTCCACTATCACCATCTTTTCCTTCCGCATTTCTGTCTCCCTTTGTCTGTCTCTGCATCAGGTGAAAAACCTGGAGAATGAGAACAGAAAGCTTGAGACAAAGCTGAACATCCTGAAGGGGCAGGAGGACTATGACGGGAAAATCAACGACATCGTCAGGCAAGTGGAGAACGAGTTGGAGCAGCGGATCGATAATTTGCTCCAGGACAAAGAAAAACTGCAGGCTGAGCTGCTCAAGAACATTGACGAGGTGGAAGACACCAAGAAGAGGTCAGCAGGTCGCGTTGTAGTTGGTTTGATTGATGTATTTCTAGGACAATGTTCACCCTTTATGTTCTATTGCTTTCAGTTATGAGGACGAGCTGCAAAAGAAAGCTGATCTGGAGAATGAGTTTATCGTCAGAAAAAAGGTAATGTAAGATTCTTTTGCTGCTTATTTATTCAGCCACTTAGAAACAAAGAAACACTCTGATAATCTCCCAAATTACATTTATACGTTTAAAATACATTTGGGTCAAACATTGTTGTATTGTGCATACAGTTTACTGTTTAATGTATGTGTGTGTGTGGATGTAACAGGAGGCAGATGAAGGTAACTTGAAGGCAGTAGATCTGGCCCTGGAGCTGGAGGATCTGATAGATAAACTGGACTTCCTCAGGGTTGGCTATGATGAGGTAATTATTTGCTTTGTTCTGTAAAACCGGTTTGAACTGAAGGAGACACTTTAACAATACTTGCACAGTTGCACAACAGCAGTGGTTCCTTACCATGAGGTTTCTAGGGGACTAGTTCAACTAACTTGAAAAATATGTCTTAAAATACATCCAAGCAATGTGCAGAACAACCAACTAGGAGCATGTTCTATTATTATTTACTTCCTCATTGTTGTCTGTCAGATAAGACAAAAAACCTGCTGCTGTACAGTACGACACGTCATCAAATTAGGTGTAAAAGCACTTTGAACAGATTCCCACCAACTCTGTTGTACCCATGTCTGCCCCCTGCAGGAGATCAAGGAGCTGCAGTCACACATCCAGAACGAGACAGTGATCTTACATGACAACACCAAACGGTCTCTGGACATAGAGGACATCATCCTCACTGTCAAGGAACAGTATGCCAACATTGCCGCCCGCACCAGGGAGGAAGCTGAGCAGTGGAACCAGAAAAAGGTGAGGAAAAGGAGGATTGTACTGAAGAAGAAGACCACTAAATAGTTCTTATTTAATTCTAGTTTTGCCACTATGCAACTTGAAACCTTCAAGATGCAAATATGAGCTGATACTGTTCAAACAAGCATGAATTCACCATTGTTCACTTTTTGCTGTTTTGTTCCATCTTCCCACCCTCTTTAGATGGATGCCATGGTCCATAGTGCAGAACAGCGTGAGAAGGATGTGCGTGATGTAAGGAGGGAAATCTCAGACCTGGTGCGCCAAATCCAGAGGCTCAACGGGGACCTGGACGCTCTCATAAGGAAGGTTAGGGTCACACAGATAACCACTCCCAGAATTCAGGCCTAGGCGCACACCATGTCCTTTCCACCAGCCTCTGATCTTTCATTTTCCCCTCTGTTTCCCTGTTAGGAAAATTCCCTGAAGAATGAGATCAGTGACTTAAGGACAGAAGGGGACAACAACATGGAGAAGGCCCGGGAGGACATCGCCCAGCTGGAGGAGGCCTTGAAGCGGGCCAAGCAGGACTTGGCTGGACAGATCCGCGAACATCAAGAGCTGATGAACCTCAAGCTGGCCCTGGACATCGAGATTGCCACCTACCGCAAGCTGCTGGAGGGCGAGGAGCAGAGGTATGTAAGCTGTGGGGATTGGAGGGTGAGAGCACATCAATATGCACAAGTTTTTATTCAGTGTATTCACTCATGTTGCTGTTTGTTGAACTATATCATGATGCATTAAAGCTTGCTTTAACAATTGTCTCTGCTCCATCTCTGTGAAGAATGAACCACTTCATGCGTAACACAGGTGAGAATACTTTTTAACACCTTTTCTGAATTTTCTGAAATTAGCAGCTCTATTAAAACTACTAACATGGCCACTCTGGGTTCGTTTGGTTGCTGGGTTCGTGGTGTATTATTCTTTTTTCCACTGGTACTGGACAAACATAAGCATGTCAAAATACTTTCAGAGCAGCTACAGCTTGAGAGAAGTTGTTGAATGAAACACTGATTTCAAACCTGTTTGGCTTGTTTTAAGTGAATCATTTTAGAGTTGAAATTATCCAGTGATTCACAAGAAAAGGTTTAGAGACAGTCAATCAGACAAAAAAAGATATGTTTGGTGTAGCAGAAATTGTTTTTCTGTGGGAACCATTCAACTAAAACATTGATGCATTTCTTCCAATTTGCCCACCAATGAAGCTCTTATGTTCCCGAATGCAATGCAGCCATGTTGCATTCCTTATGTAGTGGTGGAAGAAGTATTAGATCATTTACTTATGTACACAGTGCAGAAAGTTCTGCATTTAAAATAACATTTAATTCAATTAAATGCGGTGGAATAAAATGTACAATATTTCTCTCTGAAATGTACTACTTGGTACAGTACAGTACAGTACTTGGGTAAATGTATTCAGTTACTTTCCACCGGTGTCCAAATGTACACTTTTGACTTAAAGCAACTAGCTTTCCTCAAGGAAGGTTGAGAGGGACACAAAACTACATTAAACATAGCTATAATAAAAAATAAAATATAAAATAATAGAAAAAATAGAAATTTAAAAGACAAAAAAGGACACTGTAGCAAAACCAAAACCAAAAAGCAACCATTTCGTACATACCAGTATTCCCATGATCGATTAATGTGTCGCACTAAAATCAAACCTCTCTTTCGCTCAGATTTCTAATTCAAACCAACCAATCCAAGTCCTTACTTGCACGCAGAAGTTCACCTGCCATTGAAGCAACAACTGCCAAAGAAGCCACAAGCCCCAGAACCCACTGTCATCCCAGCAACCAACTTTATCCCCGCAGACACTGTCATCCCAGCAACCAACTTTAAGCCAGGAGACGCCTTTAACCCAGCAGAGTTCCCTGTCTCCAAGAAACGCCTGCTGATCCGGGTGGAAGTAGAGGAAGGCAGAGTCGTGTCCGAAAGCTCCCATTACACTGAAGAGTGACATAATCATCACACCTATGTCTGGAGCATTACAGTATATCCGCTAAATGTGAATTACCAAAGTTAAGTAAGTTAAATTATACTCGTCATAAAAGTGATTTTTAATGCAATAATGATTATCCTTATCCGTTTTTGTGCCTTCTAGTAGATTGCGTCTTGGCAGGTTGAACGTTTTTTCCTAGAATCTGCGCTTGAAGTTGGAGACATTTTGTTTACGTCAAGCACTGTTTTTCAAAAGGTGTTCTTATCTTTGTTTGCATTTGCAAAGGCATGTGGTGTTTCTGCTACCATCAGTGTATTTTTTCAGCTTTCTTTCAGTTGTTTCTCTCATGGCTTTGTGCACTAAATAGGAATAAATTGTCTTTGTTAAAAGGAAAACCTCCTATCTAATTGTGTAAAAAGTTTCTTAATGAGGGGTACAGTAAAATAAGGAACTTTTGCGATTGAGCAGGTGGCTGAAGGAGTGTTTCTTTTCTGTTACTCGAGGTTTTGTTAATATCAGGAATGACATACACAAAGATAATGTTTCCTAGTTTCCTAGAATACAAGAGGCCACATTAAGGGGAAGAAAACATGGGTCTTTGGGAGTAACTGAATATTTTTTGTCTGTGTTCTTGGAAATGTTTAGTTGCAAGCTTGAAATGCTGTAAATTTCCTAAACTTTTGAATTGCTCTCTTTCTCTCACATATACATGCACCGTTGTACCTCAGATATTGCAAAGTAATCACAAAGACATTTTGAGTCTGCTGTTGTGACATGGGTGACAAGTATTTGCAATGGAATACATTTAATAAATAAATGAACATGAACAATATGTCTACTCTTCTTTCGCAAACACAAAGAGTATAGTGACTAAGACATAATGAGAACTACACATTTGTTTTCTAGCCAATGGAAGATGAGTTTGATTGATACCACTCTCATATCTGTACAATTAATTTGTACCTGGGGCCAGGAGACTGTTAGCCCTGCTTAGCATAAAGCCTGAAAAGAAGGGAAAACAGTCTGGCTCTGTCCAAATGTACCCTTTAAAACACACTGTGTATCACATGTTTCATCCGTACAAGAAAATGGCAATTCATCATTTTACGAGCAGTTGGCAGCTGCTCCCATGAACTAGTCTGGCACAGAACCCCACATAAAACATCAAATTGGCTTTTTTACAATAAACCAATTAAACAACCAAGACACAACCTGTTAATTAATATGCTTTGGAGGTACTATAGGCAGTTAGTTAGTAATGGTTGGGCTAGCTATTTTCCTGTTTCCAGTCTTTATGCTAAGCTAACAGGCTGCCGGCTCCAGCTACATATCATCAACATAGAGACAGGAGAGGGTTGTCGTTCTCTGAAAGAAAGTGAATACGCATATTTCCCAAAATGATGAATCCAGACCCAAATGTGCAGATGCTTTCTACTTGATACAGATAGCAGTCAGCCATTAGGAGATGGAGCCTGACAGTCTCGGCTAGTCTTCATTTTTCCCTCCTCCTCCTCCTCCTCCTCTTCTTGGTTCACCTCTGTCTTCCGGACACCTACTTACACAATATTCCGATGTGGAAAATACACTGGAACATGGCTTAGCAAAGCAACACAAGACGTACAGACGGTGTACCCTGACCCAATGACAATATCCCATCTCTCCTAACGTCCCACAACAGTTCAGATCTTGTTTGCTCTTTAATTTGATTAAAGTCTGGTTTTCCTCTTCAGCTCGTCTTTGCTGGCTGGCTGTCTCTCTCCCACCCACATACTATATGTACACATGTAAAACCACATTTTGATTGGGAGAACAAATAGCATGCAATTTATTCTTTGTTTAATCAAGTCTCAAATAAAACACTAATTTTCCTCGAATGGTTCTTTACAACAAATAAAACTTTTATTATTCAATATAAGTATTTGCAAGCAGCAGATGCTTCTCTGAAACACAGGCCTGCTTTTACAGTATTTAACCTTCTCTATATGAGGTTAGGGTTAGCATTTAGCTCAAAGCACTGCTGTGCCTAATCAGCCTCACAGAGCCAAAATGGCTATATAGGCTCTTAAGCACCATTTGAACAGGATTTATTTCTCTAGGGGAGGTGAGCTGTTTTTAACATTAACTATGCTGATCAGTGATTTTCATCTTGTCCGGAAAGCGTATGTAGGTAACCCAGTAATAAACAGTATTTCTGTGATCTTGCTGGTCCCCCTGTAATTTAAACCCTTTCCAGAGCTTTATTTTTTTATCAGCTGAGTGTGAAATTTGAAAATGCAAAATTTGAAAATACATTGACACCAACGTACAGGCCTATTTGAAAACCAATATATCAGACTTAAATTAAAGCCATCAGGAGAGCAAGACCCTGTACAAGCTCACCAAATGGTGCTGTTGTACAGTAACGTCAGCTACATCAGGTTGGTGCTGATTATGTCTTTTGTCTAGGCCCGCAAAAAGCCAGTGTAAGTCTATTACATATCCTGCAATTTCACAATGGTTAAAGTGCCAACCGGAACCATGAGTTTATTTACCCCTGTAATATTAATCTTATCCAAATTGGGCCTTTGTCTTGTTTGAAACAATGTTTGGTTTAAAAATTGTCCTTAAAACAGCACTTACTTACTTTTCATCTTTTCATTTCATTTCATCTTTATGTCTCCTAATTTATTATTATTGTAAGCTTAATTATGACTATGTAATGGTAAACCTTCAGAAATAGACAGCCACAGACAGAAATAATATTTCAAACCATAGGTTGTCTTTTTTGGGGGCTACTGATAAATAAATTGTAAAAGAATCAATGCAAATGTGTTTTTCTGCTGTAATGCAATATTTCGTCCTGGTGGCCTTGATCCAATTACTGTGGCCGTGCAGTTCATCAACAATTATATTCATAAATATTAATATTCATCAGTATTTCCTCAGACTGACACCTCCTCTGATCCCTGCGTCCTTCGCCTCCATCTGTCTCGGAGTTTCTGGAGAAGTTTGTATGCAGGTTCTGTATACTGCCTGTTAGCTAGGCCGAGCACCAGCGGCACTACTGCCATGCTTCCAATACCGGTACACGACAGCACGATGTGAGTGGTGGAGCTCCACTTGGTGTCGCTGATCAAGAACACTATGCAGACGTGCATGTAAATGAGGTAGGGAACCCAGCATGCAAGGAACGTGAAAGACACCGCCACCACGCAGCGAGTGTACCGCAGGTTCATCCTCTGCTCACAGTCTGAGGCTTGAGCTCCCCGCTCTACTGAACGGTGGAGACGACAAATGTCCTTCAGCTGGCCTCGGGTGATCCATAACACATGGCCAGTCATGCCAGCAATGGTAAGAATAGCAGGTAAGACGAGTCCATACACCTCCAAGTAGATAAACGCGTTGGGGAATACTCGCCTGTACGAGCAGCAGGTGGTTCCGTTTGTTGAACAGTTGGAAAGTGCCGTTTTATTATGGCTACTTTCACAACAGTCGTTCCAATCTGCTCCTGTCCAGTTATTCCACCCAAAGGCAGGTAGAGCTGCGAACAGGAGCGGCGGCGCTCACACCACAAGCAACGCTAGAGGAAAACTGCGATGCATCCATAAGTTATTGTAATGTAGGGGGTCGACGATGCAAATATAGCGCTCATAGTGGACCATTACCAGGTTGAAAAGGAACGCCAGGAAGAGGAAGTTTGGGAAAACGTGAGCCACCAGGCAAGAGCAAAAACTTAATTCCCGGTTCAGACCCATTAATGGTATGAAAGGCAGTGCCACGCCCGTGCACAAATCTGCCACTAGCAGGCTCAGGAAAAAGTAGTTGGGCGTGTTGTGGAGCTGGCGGTTCCAGGTGATGCCTAAGATGATGACAAGGTTGGCCAGGATGATGGAGGTCGACAGCGGGATGGTGATGGCATAGATGAGTTGCTCCTCAGAGAGCAGAGCAGAGATGTCCATCATATGTGAAATCTGCAGACTTGGTCCCATTTGCAGCCCTTATCCACTCCCATCAAGGTGCAGCTGCCCTGTAGGGAAGGAGAACTATTATTGAAGCCGTGGGAGGTGGTGGGTGCCACAAAAGCTGAGGGTAGGATGAGGATTAGATTGATGACAGCTACATGCATAATATCAAGTGAATTAAGTTTTTGCTGACCCTTTTTGTGAAAGAAACCTGCAGTGGAAATGCAATTGAGAGGTTATGAAAAAATGTAATCACTAGAAAACACAGGAAGAGATGCAGAGTGGAGGATCAGAAATGGATTGCGGAACCAAATCAAACCAGAAAAAGAGGAGTAACTGCAAAGCTCAAAACAACAATACTTCGGATATTCAAGAAGATAAAAGAGCAAACAAAACTATAAACAACTATCATGGGATAAAGAAAGAGGATATTGAAATAAAGGGAGCATATGTTTCAAGACTTTTAAATGGACAGTGGAAAGAAGACATCATTTATTCTCACTACATCTAAAGGGATGAAGAGGAAGTCAGTGTCAATAACACGTCAGAAGATTAAGATAAATGAACACTTCAACACTTAAAGTAGCAGAAGATGGATTGGATTTATTTTCCATCTACTGCTATTAGCTTCAGTACTTTTATTAAATTTCCCACTTTAATAAATTTATTTGGGCAAGAATCTGATAAATCTGATAAAACCTCAAAAACATTGATATAGATTGATATATATATATTATATATATGTATATATATATATGTATATATACATATGTATATATACATATATATATATATGTATATATACATATATATATATATATATATATATATATATATATATATATATATATATATATATATATATATATATGGTGTCTTTCTATAAGAATGAGAAGGTGAGCCCATACACACACATAGAAAAGAACAGTTGCATCACAACAAATATTGCCTGCTGGTTTCCTGTCTGTCATGCCCTGACCACTGAAACAAATTTAGCCCCTTTGTTAGCTAACAGCTAACAGCTTAGCTAAGAGCACGTGTTAATGAATGTGAGGCCACTGTCACTCAATAATTCATCAGCTTGGACTCCTGAGTTAGCTAACAGAAAGTGATACATGTCCAGGAGATAATTTAATTTAATTATTATTATCTGACTTTATGTCCCTTTATAGTCAAGGGAAATGTTCACAGATTCTCACAGTGAACTACTATGAAGCGCACCTACTTTTTATCTACACGTTTTATGATTACAATTTATTATCTTTAGTTATCTCAATGTGTCATGCTTTAAGGTTTTTAACACACTGGTATTACTTGCAACTGTGCAACACTAGTTTACATCCAAGCGTGAACATTGTAAATGGTAATGGTGTTAAAGGTAAATATTGCAACATGCCAGTGTTTGCAATGTCCACATACATTAAATACAATTTGCAGGCAGGCAAGCTCACTGAAGAGAATTTGACGATATCAAAGCAGTTTAAGCAAATACTGGCTTTAAATAGTCTTCAACATTACTGCAATATGCAGTTTGGTTTTATGCTTTCTGCCTGGCTATGTTGGATTTACCTGTAACTTAATTTTTTTCTTAATTGTATTATATTTGCCAAAGCCACTGGTGTGTCATGCATTGAAATGCTGCGTCACATTAATTATACTTCAAATTATTTGTAATCCTGCACTCTGTGTAATGTCAAAAAGGATGTTAACGTTGCAATGATATGACTTAAAACAAATCACTAGATGACCATAACGATCTGTTGCAAAATATTAACTTTTTCGAAACAAAAAGCAACAAAACTTTTTTTTACCTTTTAGGGGTGAACAATCCAGTCATGTATCCACTGACCAAGGAAATGCAAATAAAATACAGCTTCCCTCTCCCATTAACTTCAAGCCTGTTCCTCTGCATATCATAATCACCAACATAAGTATTAACAAGGTGCAACCTCCACCATAAACTACAGGAGCTTCTTCTTTCTTCTTTATCCTTCGAGTCAAGACACCCAGAAACTACAAAAGAGACAGAGCAAGCAGCCAAGCGTGAGGCTGTTCCTTTCAGATACTTTAAAGGGGAAGTGCACACTGAAGGAGGAGGGAGGAGGTACCAGCAGATGTATATTTGTCTTTTCCTGAAGGGAGGTCGCTGGTCATGCTGAGTTTGAGGAGGCAGCAGTGTCCATTAAATCTTGTCCTGCTAACTTCTCTTCTTTGTATTCTCTTTCATCCATCAGCCCCGGCAGACTGTTTATCACTACTCTCCAGGGTTACAGAGCACATATATGAATTGAAAAGGATGGAAAGCTGTTAACACCACAGCCCGAAAAAGATAAGAAAACATTCCTGGTTTAACATCAGTAGCCTGGAATTTGATTTGGTTTCACACCATCAGTGATGCCCTCCAGACGTTTCTGCAACATGTAGAAAGATATTTATAACCCTCAACTTAAAGCTCTGTTAGACAACAAAGGAAGTGAAAGTCAAGTGACATTTCTTTTGTTACACTTTTACAAGCCAGGAAAGAGTGCTTAACTAACATGCAATAATATAAATACAGAAGTTTATAAATACATTCTAGCATGTTCGGCTCTTTCAGGTGAAAAGTAATGTTTTTTTATTCTGTTTTTCAGAATATTTAGAAGCTGTACAGACAATACTTTTCTTTGAAATGTACTTAGACTATAATTTTAAGGAAGTGGGGAATCTAAATTCTTCTTCTTATGGTTTTTTTATTGGGGTGTAAAGAGTATCAGGGTCTATCGAGATTAAATTAATATAAATGGGCACAATATATCAGTAAATACACGTAGAAATAAATAAGGGAACAAAGTAATACAGAAACAGGATAAAGAAGTCAATGCACACAGATCTATTTTTCTATTTTATTGATATAATTTTAACTTATCATCCATATTTCTTTAGTAATTTATCTATGTGTTTCCAGTGTCAGTTTTGGTTCCTGATGAAAGAGGCTGTATGTATTTTTTAAAATAAATTTTAGAATTGTTTTATTGCCTGTGTGTGAAGGGGTTGTAACCTCACATAAAAACAATCCATTTGCCAGGTTTTTTTGTTACCTCTGATGGCAAGTATGCCTAATCCTATGTGAAGTCTCCTGTTCGACTTGCATGCTCCCTCCCAAGCCTCTTGCCTACTGATTGTGCACTGTACAGCAACAATACTGCAGCTAACAAGATGGAGTGTGCTAAAACCAAAAAACGACCAGCTCCCAGTACAACACAGACTCCAGTTTATGTGCTGAAGCCCTTCAGGCCAGACGACAATTAGAAAACATTGAAAAAAGGCTGGAGAGTTGGTTTTCATCCAATTGAGCAAGTGAACTTAACATTACTGCAAAGCATATGAAATATGCTTGAGGGAAGCTGATGGAAACGCTCATATTTCGCAATTTCTTTTCAGCATTGATTATTTCAACATCAAGTGTAAAACACGGTGTATTTGTTGTATGCGCATTGACCGCACTCCCCTGTCCCATGTCCCTTTTTTCCATTTCAGGGAGTTTGCATCTATAGCACCTTTTAAAAAATATTTAAAAATTCATAGTCTTAGTTTATGGCATAGTTTTGGTTATTGGCAGTTAGTTTTTTTGCCCCTAACTTTATGGTCATACAAAACCTCAAGCTCTTGGTAAAATGGAGAGTGAATCACCAAGGATTTTAGATGGAATCAATGCAGTTTAAGGCTGAACAACATTGGGGTATTTTGGGAGACAAGCTTCTCCTCGTTCTTGGCAAGAGTAGATGAGAATGTCGATACTACTCTCATGTCTGTGCGCTAGCTAAATATTCATTGGAGCCAGGAGGCAGTTAGCTTAACGTTAAGACTGGAAATCAGCTTTTCTAAGCTCAAAAATAAACTACCAACACCTAGCTCACTAATGAATATATACTTATTTGTTTAATTCATATACAAACACAAATGTAGAAACAAAGTTATGATTTTACGAGGTTACTGCGCAGTGACTAGCAGTAAGCTAACGTTAACTCTCTTAGTTATTAAAGCATAGAAAGCAAAATGCGTAACTACTGTAGTTGCTTGGATCTAGATAGGTGCAGACACACCATACACACAAGAACAGGAATGAACTTTTATTTACTTTTATCTAAGTAGGTTAAAGGACATGCTAAGATGTATTTGCTCATTTTATTTGGCCTATAGTGACCTAAACATATACATACAACAATGTGTACATCTTAAGTCATAACAGCTGTCGCACGTGTCTCATATTTAAACACAACATTGGATGGAAGGCAGGTGATGACCTGTTTTGTTAGCCAAACATGGACGACTCCCTCTCTGATAGTCTGGAGCAGACCTGGTGCTGGTAGAGATGAACGAGCTCCAGTCAGATAATGGTTTTAAACAGAACCGTCCCTGAGCCTGATACTACACAGGGAGGACAAGCTGGACATGAAACCACAACATCTTCATACTACAAAGGAGAAGACAGAGCATCCTATTCCTGGAACACTGGGTCATATTCAACAGTATAAAAAATTATATCATCTTGATTGTTTTATACACAGTGGAAAAAAGGAATGTGGTATGATTAATTAAGTGATTCAGTGATCTACGGACCTCAGCTGGCAAGAGACACTTTTAGTCAAGCTTGGTTAGCTAGCGTTAGCTAAAGTGTGTGACATGATTTCCTTGCTCCAGGAGACACAGGAGATGTCCTGGAACTCAGATGGGTTTTTATTAAATAGTTGTTTTATTCCAAACATCCACAATTTAAATACACATGTAGAAAAATAGTATCCAGTTTATTAGGTACACATACCTTAAACAAAAATATAGAACTCTTAATATTTTGTTTATTCTTAAATCAGCGAGGGTAAGTTAAATACGAGAAACAGCCCTCCACAAACTACACCCTCCATAATTACGATAAAGTTCAACCAACACCTTTCTAAAAACGTTTCAACAAAAGTCAACTTTATAACCTTCATGAAGTCAGGATTTATTGCAGGAGTTACTGCATTAGTTTAAGCTAGGTGCACCTAATAAACTGGCAGCAGATAATATTCCACTGATATTTCTCTTGTGTTTACACTTCAAGTAAAATTTCAATAGTTTCTCTATATGAACTATTTTAATGTTTCAACTGCATTTCAGCAGCAAACAAACATTTTTGCCTTTTCTAGTTGTATTTTTTATTTCCAAACTGGCCAGAAATTTAGCTGCCCTTTAAGCGTTAAGTTTTTTTTTCTTTCTAAAATGATTTAAACATTTAACAACGTGTCACAAGAGTATACCAACAATATTTTCAGTTATTGTCTTGATCTCTGCAAATGCCACACAATGTTTTATTCTGAGCCTGTTGTTGTGAAACAGATGTATTTTAATGGGTTTGTCACTTGCCTCCTCTTCCTCCAGACATATTTACCTTGGCACCAGCACCTGTCTCTCTGCTCAGCCGATTTCTTCGGCATCTGTCGTCAGCACAGGAGCCCTCAGAGAATATGAGCTGCAATTTAATAGATCAGGCTTTGGTCCTGTTGAGGTCTAAAGGCGCTAATCCTTGCGGCCACTCTAAGCCATTGTCTTCACACAGGCCTTTGAGGCCAAGCACAATGCTGTGATAGATGAGGAAAATATCCTGCTGCCACTAAACACCACACTTGACAGGTGTTACTTTCCACTGGTCAGTAGTTGAGCTCCATCCCAGCTGTATGCAGTAAATCTGCTTAAACACAGCTGAGTTTTAAATCATGAGGATAAAAGGAGAATTCTGAAGCTAAAGGTTGATATCTATAATTATCAAAACACAAGTGTATTTTCATAAAATATCTGCAGTTCTTTCACATTATGATTAAATCAGATAGAATACACTGAATATAGTGCAGAAATACATACAATAAAATATGTTATGACTAAGTTATTGGGGAATTTTGGTCCCAGAAAGTTATCCTCCAGGGTTTTATGTTCTGGCATATGATGCAGAAGGGTGATTTGTAGTTTAGACTGACCAACTTATACAATCAATAGACTCAACAGAGAATATAGATTCAATACAGGTTCGACCCCCCAGTCCATGAACATCTTTTGTCTCAACAAAATCTATTCCAATACAGCTCTACATAAGTATACACTAGCAAGGACCACACAATCAACAGGTACGATTAAATGATTTATTGATGATCGTAACAGAAAGATGTACGAGGCTTGCATTTGCTGAATAGACATTCGAAAGAATTGTGGGGAAGCTACGATAGGGAAATCCGCAGTAGCACCCGGGGTACGACAGACCCCCTTATAACCTTATGGAGAGAAAGGAGATCAGGAGACAGGACAGAGAAAGGGGTGGGGGGGGGTGGAGAGATACAGAATGCGAGAGTGAAGAAGAGGAGTTAGGACATGTGGGTATTTATGGAAATGCTAGCGGTTACGTTGTTGATTGGTGGTCCCACTCCTGACACTCTGCTAATTAGTACCACAATATCCATCTCTTTCTTTTTTGTGCTTCATCTTCTGATTATGTCACCAGACTCAGCAGTGTTTTCACAATGCCTGCAAGAAGTAACATGTTTGTGCGTGCAAGTGTTTTCCTGCCTTCTTGTCCGGGTGAGTTATTGCGTGTACACGTGCACATTTAGACACGTACAATGACTGCATGAGCTGAGAGGTACAAGGAAGAAGCACTTTTACGCACAGGATACCGTTGTTTTTCCTCATTGTGACGGACAGCCGAGAATAGGAGGATGAAGAGGACAGAAAAGTAATAGAGTTTAAGAAAAAGACCAGGTTTTGGCCTTGAAACAAAACTTAAGATTGAGTGGAAGAAGGAGCCAAGTAAGTCCGGTATCAGTGTCTGGGTAACCAATCAAAGCACTAACTCCTCACCCCTGAATTTTATATCCACTAGAAAGGATTATACACTGGACAGTAAAATATATGTTGCAGTAAGTCACTGCTGAGTTTTTTTTTGCTTAACTTACCATCAGAAGCAAATCATAAAGTGCAATAATCTTTCCATTTAATGGGCTCTCATTCTTTAACACACACAGATATATATGTTAGCAAACACTCAGTCACACATAAATATGACCAGCAGCTTGGCCTGAATTAAAGCAGGGACATGGCAACAAGAAACAAAGTGGCTGGTCAGCTAATGTATTTCCTGATTATAGGAATCAGGGCAGTAAAGCATTATGATTGCTCTACTTGCACAGACAACATCTACTGTCATAGAAAGCTTAATTACAGAGATACACACACAGTCTGGGGGGATCTGCTGGGTTCATGTTTTATTATTTTATAAATACAAGGTGGACCCTTTTCATGAGGTAAAATTAGGAAGATTTTGTATTTTACCCTCATTATTTTGCTCTGATCAGGGTGAATTCCTAAAAACATCAGACCTGATTGAAAAAAACACATTTTGAATTTATAAACATTTTTGAATTTATAAAACTGTCACACACTCATGGTATGTTGTTCCAAAATACTATTTAACAATGTTTTAATGAAATACTGACAGAATGATAAGTAAAGATATATGAAGCATCTATGAGAGTATTACAATATGTAATATTTGTATTACACACTAAAAAAGAGTGTAACACTTTACAGTCCCCCTAATTAGCATTTATAAGCAGTATATAAATGTTTCACAAATAGTTTAGTTTACTAAAATATCTATTATGTACAGTATTTGTCAACAATTATAACATCTCCTACGAAGACATATTTTATATTACTACATATGTTTTACTCTATTTCCATTCATTATCTGTTTATCCAATAGCCAATTTAAGAATCTAAGAATTGAAGAGTTTTAAAAGAAATATTAAGCCTTTAACCTCCTGTCAGTTCACAAAATTAATTCAAATATTAAAACTTTTAGTTTTACTTGTTTTTTAGTTATTATTTTACTGCCTTTTGTCACTTTTGGGGCTCCATACTCGGGTGCCTTTACCAAAAAACAATAAACATGCATTTACATACATCATTGTTTGTATTGTAGTGTTTATCTTCAGACAGCACTGAGACACAATAATACCATGAAAGCAAATCACATGTATATGTCACCATGGTGTAAACATCAGTGCAGGATCGTGTTAAAAATGTCTGTCTGGTTGGTCATGTCCCATGTGTGGCTTTGGTGTCGGTTCAGTTTCACATGGCAGAAAGAAGAGAGACAGCAGCAAGTAGACAGTCTTATTTAGGAGCAGTCTATTTTAATGTTAATCTCACAGACCAAAAGAAAAAGGTACTTGCCATTGCAGTGAGAAGACAGGAGAATATCTGGTATGCAACAGCTGTGATGACGTATAGATGCAGGCACCTTGGTTTTACTGATCTAAACTAAATTTGGTATTAAAGGCCCATATTATGCAAAATACACTTTATCAGGTCTTTTCAACATAAATGTGTTCCCAGTGTGTCCAAAGACCTTTGGCCCATTCTTGAAGTCGAGGATGGATCTAATTAGTATAGAACCTACTCCAGCCCCACAGCAGGCTGCCCCGGTCACAGAACATGTACTGAATACACCACTATTAGCTCCACCGTCCAACACAACACAAAACGGTCGTTCCATCGAGTTAGAACCAGAGTGTGTTCAGTATACTCGCAAAAAGTGATTTTTACGGTTATGAAGGAAAGTTCAGTATTTTCTGGTTTTCACTCTGTCCTCCTACCTCAACTCCCTGTGATTTACAGAGTTTCCTGATGGACAGATAGCTTTACTTGTTGCTAATGCTAAACCAACCAGCAACCAGCAGCGCTTGTGGAAGCAGCAGCTGCTTCAAACTTCTCTACATTTTTGTTTTTTATGTTTTTTTGATCTGTTTCCAGATTTATTGCCAAAACATGTTACCTCTGCCATAGGCACAGTCATTGGAAGATGAAGACGGAGCTTTTGGGTTAAAGAGCAGCAGACAACGAACCACCCCGCCCAAACAACTGGACCAGGCGCCATGGCGGACCACGGTGATCGCTCAGAGGAGAGGAAAGAGAGCCAGCAGAGGAGCCATGCTGGCCCAGAGACCTACCCCATCAACATCCCGGATCAAGCACTCTGCAGGTGGTCCATGTTCCAAGCTGCCATCGCAAGACTCTGGCAAGATTAGAGGAGGTGTGTTTAACATCCATGATGCTTGGTGCACAAACGCAGTCAAGACGGACTCTGTTTCCAAATTGTTGGTTGCTGCAATTCATTCAACCCAGATGCAAATTTTAAAAAATGCACCGTGGAAATGGACCGGTATTTATATACGTATATAAATAACTATTATTTTATATGTTACTATATTTTAATGTAGGTCTACACTAAGTTATGTTGTTTGTGTAGCACGAAGGAACTACAAATTTTGTTTCGTTATGCAGCCTTGTGCTGTATGACTGATAAACCTTGTTGCTACTGCTAACTGTAGCTGCCATTGTGTTTTTGTACAGTAATCAGTGAGGCCACACACTGATTCAGCAGCACTATAGTTGCTGCTCCTAGGGAGGCAGCCAGAAGTTAGCCAATCAGAAGGAAGTGTGCTATTACAGAGAGGGGCCTTAAAAAGAGGCGTAAAACGGAGGGCGAGTTCAATCTCAATACGTTTTGCACCGGTTTGCAACGTTTTCAGATTGAACAGCATGTTTCCGTGAAACGTTGCGAAACGTTCTGCAACGGGCTTCGAGGTATGTTTGCTCCCGTTTGGTGGGCGTATCTCAGGTGTTACCCAATCAGCTGCGACACATTTGTAAACAGTGTTAAAAAGGGAGGAAAATTCAATGCGCTTGTGTACACCGCAGGGTGTTCAGAGAACCACCATTTCCGTTGAAAAAAATGTTTTGCTACGTTTTGTCTGCGCTGAACTCGCCCGTAGTGTTCAGCCTGAGCGAATAGCAATGCTGAAGCAATGGACAGTATGAAAAAAAACTTTATAAAGCATGTAAACATTTTCTAGAAGAAACCCTACGTACAAGTATACTTCATGTTTACATATTTTTTTACCTTTAATCATACCTAATCTGTGGTTCTGGAAGATCTACTTCCTTAAGGGTGTTGTCATCTCCAGACTGACTCAACGTCTCCTTTTACTCATATCTGATAAAACAAATAAAATGGATCTCAGTTAAAAGTGAATCAAACGATAGTCTAAACAAGGAAAGAGCCCACTTCAATACAAAAAGGTTTTCTAAGTATGATGCATCTTTTTGTCAGCCCCCCATATGTCACTGTGACTCACAAAATGACCTGATGTACAAAGACGTAAATAGACACAAGAATAAACAGTTTTCTCAGATGAAGATGAGGCTTAAATTTTTTAAGAGGTGGAGTTGGACATTAGTCAAAAATGACAGTCCTGGGAATTTTCACAGTTACCCCGAAGAAAGTATATTATTTATTATTTTGTATTTACACTTGAGTTTACATGAAAACATTTGCCGAGATAGTTCTTGACAGCTGGAAGACCACACACACCCTCAAGGGGTAACCTATGACTTGGAGCACAAACAAAAATTTGAAATTAAAGAAAAATTTATAATCAAGACCAAAGAAGATTTCTTTTCTTTTTTGTCTTATGATTTACCTTTCAGACAGAACATTAACACTGTAATGACACTGTAATGTATCTCTCTTTTTCTGTGTTTAGTCTCTTAGATTCTTGAACAAAAACATACTTTGAAGAAAGTAATGAGCAACAGCTTGTTATAAAGAATCAGATTTAAAACTCTGTGTAGAAAAGATCAGATGTCCTTGATGCTACAATCCAACTAAAGCACGTCAGATAAAATGGTGCGACCATACAACTTTTTAAAATCCTGAGGGCAAAGGAAACTTGTTTTCCGGTATTAGAGAACAAAAAGTCTGCTCATCAAATGTCTCTGCTATTTCTCCTGAAATATTTCCTCTCCTCATCTTCCCATCTCCTGTCTTCCGGCTCTCTTTACCGATCAGGTCTTTGGAGGCAGAAGACTTTAGCCTGGCTGTCTCCTGAAGCAGTTACTGCGAGAGACGCTTCCCTGAAGGAGAGATGGACAAAGACAGTCAGGATGAGGTCGAGGGACAAATCCACATAAAATACCTCAACATCAGTATACATCCATGAACTGTGACGGGACATTTACGTGCAACAACATTCTCTACAAGGAGAGAAGAAAGCATCGTGGCAACGTGCTACCTGTTGATGGTGAAGTCGAGGATCTCTGCTGTGTGGCCGCGGTACTCAGATACCATGCTGCCGGAACGAGCATCCCATAAGCGCAGCGCTCCGTCTAAGCAGCAGGTGGACACCACAGAAGAAGACTCTTCCCACTGCAGGGTAACGATGCCAGCCTGGAGGAACACAGAGAGAAAGCTGAGATGCCAACAGAAACTGTGCACAGTTGACATTTCTAACCATTTTCACACGGGTTAGCTGGGTAATCATCGATGTGGTTTGCTGACAGTCACTACGCTGTTTTTAAAACACATCTGATTTGCAGTGCAGCTAACATAATGAGTAGAGGTTGGTAAAATATTGGTTGCTTTGCTACCAAGCCAGCAGGTTGCTAAAACACATGCACTGCAAGACACAATTACTGCTGTGTCTTGGAGTGCAGGACAAGGCAGTTAGCAATTAATTCCGTAACTGGACATCAGGTATCTCTGTACGTACAGTACATGTTACGACATTATCTGCACACAAGCAACATCAACTCAACTAAACCTCCCTGGTGGCATAAGAAGTGGTTGCTATGAGACACAGTATACAGAGTTAAGACAAGTGGCGGTAAGCAAAGGGAACTAAACTAAACACACAAGCCTGCACAGATTTTTTCCTCTTCTCTTTCTGCTGCTTGTTACCTCGTGTTGACACCGGTGCCTCAGGACCTGTGTTGACAGGTCATATATGGCCAGAGTCCCATCCAGGTATGCCACAGCTATGAGGGGCAAGCTGGGAAAAACAAGAGAGATGAAATCTTTAAGCCCCTGTAGCAGAGCTGAAATACTCTGTCTGCATGTCTGAAGGTAGGATTCAGGATTCTCTGGTACTTCTACATTATTCAGACACGCTCTGCTCTGCTGTATAACAGGAACATTTTCCTACTAGTACTTCAAATTGTGATGAAATATGCATTACAGAAAGAAAATGAGGATTTTTAAAATCATACACCTGCCCTTCAGGACTGAAGTGAACTACTTCCTGACTCTGATCAGTCAAAAGTAGTGATTAATTAACCTGATTTGAAGCTTGAAACCCAAAGTCATGGCTACAAATGTATATTTTGCCATAAATCCAAAAGGTATTCAATTTACAATTATCTGAAGCAGGAATTAGCAGAAAATCCTCAAATTTGTGCAGCTGCAACAACTAAGCGGCAAATACTTTGACTTGTTTCGTCTAATAGATTTGAATTAAATAGTGGCACCTGGATTCACCTGGTAAGGACACTTTGGGAATCCTTGGAGTCTATGAGGTCTAAATACTTTATGTAGCTAGCAATGTTCACAAACGTTTACGATGCTTTACAACTCACATGTTGCAGAATCCAGCAGATTCGACAGAGTTGGATTCTTCCTCGTCTTTTGATCCTTTGGCTTTGCCTCCATCCACAGAGAACGAGCCGACCACCTTTGACACACACCAAGTTGACAAAGGACTCATTAGTCTTACAAACAACAAATAACAGCGTAAAGTTTCAGAGTTGCAGCTACTTCTACGTGTATCGCTGCGTTACCACCTTCTTTACATCATTGTGACACCCACCTTGCCTGTTGCGGTGTTGATGAGCTTGGCAAATCCGTCCACTGAACCTGTCAGCACCAGAGATCCGTCCTTGTTACACGCCAGGCAGGTCAGCGCCCCCTTGTGTCCGTCCTGACCTGTTAAATGAGATCAAACCAAAACAGATGAGTATTTTTTCATATTTTTTATTCTGTCATACTTCTTATAGAAAGATTATAATGAGCAAATGAGCCAAATAAACTCTGATTCTGTTAGAGTATTGTATATGGAGTACTTTAAAGTCAGAGCTAATGTGAAATTTATTTTTCTTTTCCAAAAAGTGTCTTAAATAATTTGTTTACATGCAGATTTTATTTTTCCTGCTTGTTTTAGAGGGCTGTCACTCTGTTTATATACGTCTCTGTAACTACGTTAGAAGAAAGTAATTTCACAATCAGTCTATTAAACAATGACTCCTCTGTCTCGACACAATAAATGCCAGAATGACTTTCCCGTGGGGGTTGGAGCAGCAGATTCACTTCCTCTGACATGCCCTCATGTTAAAAATAAACAATCTCCTCATTGTTGCTCCTCAGTTGTCCTATAAATGTACTTCTCTCTTATGTGACACTAATTATAAGTCACCAAGGTAACAAAAACTAAAAAAATTGTTAAAGTATAAACAATAACAATGTGACGGATGAAGCAACGTATGAAAGCTACAAGACTCACCTTTAATGACGTGGATGGCGTTTCCCTGCTTTAAATCCCACACTCGTACCGTTCCGTCCTCATAACCCACCACAGCCCGTTTACCTGCAGCAAATATGAATTAAAATAAGTTTATTTGTTTACACTAAAACCACTGACCCAAATAAATAGGAACCAATAAAGAAGAGGGGAAAAAAGAAACACTGGGTGAAATGAAAAGTTAATCCAAGAGGAGCATGAAAAAAATTCTGCTTCCTATAGATGAGGCACACCAGAAAAAAAACATAAAAAAAGGAGTTTAGTTTAACGTTGATAATAAAGATGTATGGAACGATATTGCAAACAAAATCAATGGCAGCTTTTTCTTCTTGTTTGCACCTCTGAAAAATAAAAATGCATGTTTTTTTTTATCAAATGTTCAAAACAAATACGAGCATTTTTAAGTTGTAAGAAATGTAACAAATAGTTTATATTCCAAAGTCTTTGAGTGCAGTGTGTAAGGTGATCACATGATAAATACAGGTGCAATTTTCTGTCACTTTTAAATGTTGCAAAGTGGCTTTTAATTGTCCCTTTAAATACCACAAAGCTTCCTGCATTTCCATATTCTTTCATTCTCTTAGTTTTATGATTTACATTTTATTCATTTAGCTGAGGCTTTTATCCAAAGCCACTTACATAGACTGCTAGATATGTCAGTTGTTGCACGCCCCTGGAGCAACTCGGGGTTAATAGTCTTGCTCAGGACCTTTCTTGCTTTGAAACCGGGTTTCTCACACCAAAGGCATGTGTCTTATCCACTGCGCCATCACCACCCCATTTATTGGAATTGTCTTGTTTTCCCAGCTCTCACCATCGGGGAGGACTTTGCCGCTAGTGGCCTGGCACGCAGAACTCTGGAAGGTTTTACAGTCTCCTGAAGGGATCTTCCACATCCACACGTTGCCGTCGTCTGTTCCCGCCAGCAGCACCGGAGCGCAGGGATGCCACTCCAACCACTGAGGAGGAAGCAGGGCAGACAACCACACATTAACAGCTACTTTACACACAGATGGTTTCCCTCTAATTTCCAATGCAGTTTTCTACTGACGGACAATGAGCAGATGTGACCATTATCCCGGGTTGTGTGCCTTGCTAAAGGGCAACTCAGCAGTCGCGGTTCAATAAGGGGAGAATGTCTCCTCATACACTTCTTCAATAAGGCCACAAATTCTCAGCTTAAGCCGTCATCCTCTCTCATTTCCTCGTAAATTCCTTCAGCCCCAATAAAAGACTTTACACAAGTGCTTACAGATGCACAAACTAAACACACGCACAGACACACATTCAGGCTGATGCAGTATTTCTGCATTAGATTCATGAACACACATTTTCTGTAATGAAGGCCTTACCTCCAGATCGCCCACTTCGAAGGACCAGATCTCCTCTTTGGTTTCTATTTTCCAAACTTTAATCATGCCGCTCATGTCACCCGAAGCCACCATGGAGGAGTCGTGGCTGAACAGGGCACACGTCACAGAGTCTTTGTGACCTGTGGTGACCAAAGGACCAAAGTTGCTTATTGTGTTTTGTTCTTTACCATCCTCTGTGCTGCTGTGCCAACATGAATTTCCCAATGGGGATTATAAAGGTATGTCTGATCTGATAGCTGATCACATAACAAAACTGCTGTCAACAACCTGTCTTTACGTTTTTTTAGTCAGTTTAGCTGCATCAGTTCAGATGAGGGACAGAACAGAGGTTTAACCTGATGCGACTCTGCAAAGTAACCCCTAACCAAACATTGGCAGTGATGCACAAGTTTTGTTTAGCTGTTTGCCAACCAAAAGAGGAAAAAATACAAGGAGGTTTTGCTACTTTTCAGGTAAGAAATAACCTGAAAAACAAGTGTGGAAGCGTGTCCCATAAATTACCTAGTCTGGCAGTATTATTAGTGTGGCTATCTGTCTCAACAGGTTCACTTCAAATTTTCTCAGCTGGCTTTAGAAATTGACTAAACAAAAGGATTCAAACCTGCTTGCTTGAAGACGGCCTTACGTCTGCTTTTAACACTCACCTGTGCACTCCAACAGAACTTCCCCGTCGCTCACCCTCCAAACGTAGGCCTTATCGTCCTCTCCTCCTGTTACAGCCAAGCTGTTTGTTGCAGGATCCAAACTCACACAAAACACTGAGCCTGGACAGAGAAAGGGAAGGTTAACAGACTAAAGATGCCTGATAATGAGAGCATAAACCCAAAGGCAAGACGCTACCGGTGTGTCTGGAGAAGGTGAGCTCGCTGTCATCTTGCTCTGCCTCAGCTTCCATCTCGTCCTCAGTCTCCCAGCCTTCATCTTCTACGTTTCCAGGGTCTTCAAAGTCCACGTCCTCCAAGTCGTCAGCCAAGTCATCTTACAGTGAGAGAGAAATACAGTTAATTAAGATGGAGGGTGAAAACGACTTCTAAACTTCTATGAGAAAGGAAGCATCGTTCGCTGTTCATTTTAGTTCATCATTTGTGTCTAATTCAAGTTACCAAAAACACACATCTAGCCTGACACTGGTTCTCACAGATAAGGCAAAAAGTAAACGTTGCCAAAAGTGACTCAAGAGTTGTAAACAGTTTTCTACTCACCGGGACCAGGCTCCGTGTCGTTTAGGTCGATGACTTCAATAATTTCCTCATCTCCGTGGATGTCAATCGCGTTTCCATCCGTGTTATCCATGCTGTTAGTGTTAGCAGGCTAAAAGCTGGCAAAACTACCGAAAAGTAACCGCACGAGCCAAGCTAGCTGACCGGACTTTAGGCTGCAACGTGGTTTTGAAGTTACGCGTTCGCTCACAAACGTCGCAGATAGTGTTATGTGAAATTAGATAAACAGTAGGTAAATGTCATAGACAGTAAATAAAGTCAAGCTAAATGCCTCCCCATGTTTTCTTCACATGTAGCGGTGGCTGAAGGGACGGACGCTTAGTAATGACGTAGAACGCGTACGTCAACGTCGTTTGCCTCCGCGTCCACAAGATGGCGGCGTTGTGCAAAATGAATACTTTTTTGGGTTTTTTAAACTTTATTAAGCACAAACAGATGAACAACCAATGGATATTAACAGAATCAGAATCAGCTTTATTTGCCTCGTATTTGTAAACATACGAAGAATTTGACTTCGTATATAAGTACCGAATAGTAAAACATAAACAACAACAAAAAATAAACTAGATTAAAACAACACAGTTTACAGGGGAGATAATTTGATAATTATTAAAGAGGTTTTAATAGCTTTTTTGTTTGATAATAATTTAGAGACTGAGTCAAAGAGATGTTGTAATTCAATACAGAACACATGGAAAGAGGGAGCGTTTTGAAGCGTCCCAGCTTTATGAATGTGGAACTGACCAAACTTAATTTTACAGAGTTATCAATGAGTTGTGAGACAGTTCAATTTAGAAACAAGACCATGTCTCTAATATGGGTATTAATGTGAAAAAGTCCCGAAAACTCAACAAAGCAACTTCTGTCCAGAATTGTTGAGAATAAATACAATTAAAGAAAGGACGACTAATAGATTCAACTTCTAGTTTACAGAAATAACATAAAGGAGAAAAATCTGTTTTATTTTTTTAATAGTTTATTACAGGGATAGTATTTATGTAAAATTTTCATATTGGCTTCTTCTATTTTATTCGGAATGAGGAATTTATTAGAGTCTGACCAGATATCCTCTGCCAAGAGTTCGGGGAAGTTTAATTTCCATAAGAGAACCAATTTGGGAAAGTCACTACATACAGTATATGATTAAAAAGATCTTTCCCACCAAGTGTGAGCTTGAGGATCGCTCCTGCAAAATGAATACATGATGATATTGCTTAATACAACATGACCATTTTTGAGTATGCTTCAATAGCTGGAGCTGATTTATAAAGATGTTTCGACCTCTTACAGTGTTATTTTTCCCCATAAAACTTTTCATTAACACTAAGTTAATTTGCTTTTGTAATAAATTTGCTTTCAGCTTACTGACTAATTCTTTTAGAGTAATAGCATCAGACTGTTAATCCAAAAACTGCTACTACACTACAGGTTGTTAAAGTATGATTTTGATTTTCAAATTATTATATTTTTATCTGTAAATGTTATTGTTTGTATGGTTGTCATGCTTAGTTTTAGGTACAGAACATTTCTGTCTTAATGTTGAGTAGTCATAATTAGACACAGAGGTCTTTGTTTAGACATCAAGGTGGCAAGAATAATTCTTTATTAGTTTGTCCTGGTTTTCACAAGGAGAGAAGCAGATTTGTTAAATCACAGTATAAATTTTGTAAATTTGCAAAAAAAGTATTCAATAAGCTACTAAAAATAACAAAGAGTGAACCAGTTTTGCTAAGGTTGGTAGAATAATGAAGATTAAGTAGGCACTGAATATTTGCCAGAGAGTGCTTCTTTGCTCATTTATACATATAATTGTTTATTTATTATTTTCTTATTTAATGGCTTGTATTTGCTCCAGTTAATTTCAAATGTCACTGTTCACAAATTTAATTCATTTTGTTTTCTTTACATGTGTCACTGTCCGTCCTAGAGGCATCATGGTGGAACAAGAAAAGTCCTCCCATAACTACATTCAGTAATAATAGTCTGTTCCATCACCACCATTTCAGCCGGCGATAAACTGTGTTTTTTTTCCTAGTTTCTATTTTTGTGCTGTTATATTTTCTCCAGGAACAGCCCAGGAAGTAAAAGTCCTTGCATGTGCAAAATATCTTGTGCCACTTACTCACTCTTAAAACATGAGTGTGAAGTGTTCCTCATTCTGTGATGGTAATACAACGTCCCTTTCAGTCTGATCATGATACATTCCCTTCTCTTTCAGTCTGATTACGCTACGTTCCTTCTTGTTGAAGAGAAATCATCCTCTTTTATATTCCCCCCCATGATTAATGCTCACATGGCCTTCTGTGTTGCGAGTAATAAACGGAGAGTTCAGGCACTTATGAATCATAATCATTCTCCTTCAGCAGACAGGTACGGTCACAAAACTGTAATTTACACATCTGTTATTAAGGGAGCAAATTACATTGTGGGATTTTTTACTTGAAACAGCGCTAATGACACTTTCCATTTTCATTCCATTGTGGGAATTATTGGGGCCACTGTAATGCATAAATGGTCCCCTTAGAAAGTAGACACAGAAAGTCCATTCAGTGCTCTAAGTTATAATGTCATTTTGATGGATTTATTTCTGTAAATGTGCTTAATCTGCAAGCAAATACAATCATGATGAAAAGTGCTTTCTAGCTCTTAGAGTGTAGCGTTATATTGCAATAACTTTACTAAAAATCAGGTTTAGTTTTCTTGACAGGGACCTGATACTTTATGGTAAATAATGTGTCTGTGGCAGTCAGTGTGCTGGACAGTCAGATGACACTGTGTAAATCTATCTGAAACTGTTGTGAATAAAAGCAGGGACTCCTACTTTTAAAAGTAGGAATCCGTGCTAGCTCCAGGTATGCTGAGCCTGACCTCTGATGTCCCTCTGCTGGGGGGAATAAGATGACAACCTGTCCAAACTCACATTTAGGGATATTTGTGGCACTGCATTAAACCACATTAGAAGCAGAGTAGTTCGCCAATTTAAAAGGCGCTCCCCATTCTTCCTTAATCTCTCCATCAAAAGAACCCTAGCCTGAGATATTTTATGAACACTTAATACAGTTTGTCTACTTCAGGTTTTTGGGGTTTTATGTCTCTTGCTATATATGCAGCTGGCAGGCCTCACGGACTGCATGCCCAAGTGAGTTTTACTGGCTGCCCAGGCCCTCCATTTCAAGCCTCCCCTGGAAAAATACAACCATCTCATGATGTGGTGAGATGTGGAAACATCAGTGTGTACGTTATTTAGACATTTTAAATCTGCAGTGAGTGAGAGATTTATAAACTCTCCGTTCAGTTGTGAGTAACACTGGAAAGTTGGATGACATTAGTTACGACGCTGGTTAAAGCCGTTCAGAAATCAATCTGTTTCTGCAGTTCATCAGTTTATTTTTCTGGCCGTCGTGCCAGCACAGGACTTCATTCAGCTCCTGATCACATAACTTAAAGGCCTCTAATATCGTCGTGTTAATTTTGGAATATTAATCAAGCTTTTGGACATTTTTATTACAGTGGGTAGAAGTTGATTTTGAAGGATGATACAAATACTGATTCAAGAGCCGATACTTTCACAAATAATTAAATTAGCAAATGTTCTTGTCACAACATGGCAAGTCACTGTCGCCGTGAAAAAGCCTTTGAAACAGCAGTTAGACCATCATGGGACACACAACGTCTTAATTAATCTCCAGACTTACAGAAGGGAATTATTTTAGGTTTAGCAGCTCCTTAAGGCATTGTGTTTCACAAGTAAAACTCAGAAAGTTGACTGGTCACATCAAAGACAGCATGGCTGAGTAAAGAATGGGAAGGCAGATATGCAGGTTTAATCCTAGTCAGGGGCATAGACTGTACTTACAGTCTCTGGTTAGGAGTAACAGGAAATACCATATATGCAACACAGATCATGAGCTGGTTTGACCTCAGAAAACATGTGATTCAGTCCCCTGAGCAACCAGAACATCCAGTGAAGCACGGGAGTGAAAAGAAGTTATTTCACCCTTTTCAAGTTATTTAGTTTGTCTTGAGTTGTTAAGATTTTGTCCGCAGATATTCTGGATTAGCAGGTCTTTGGTTGTGAACTGAATCAGTGTTGGAAAGTTTTACTCGTGTGCTGTACTTGAGGTACTACATTTTAGCGGGAATGCTTTTACTCCTTACTTTCACTTGTAATGGAGTATCTTTACATTGTTGTATTGTACTTAAGAAAAGACTAAATACTGTCAGGTCAGGAATTCACTTTAACCTAAATTTAAAGGTAACAGAGGTGATGCCTTCGGGTGTAGCTGTAGGCTGGAGGATTGTTCAGCACTAGTGGAGTTTTTCTTGCTCCGGGTGCTTTCCACTTTGGTTTTGTCTTTTTGAATCTGCCTATTTTTACCCAGCCACTCTGGAACAGCATATTGGGTGGGCTTCTCTCTGCCGTCACCAGGACAGCGGAGACCGGGAGCAACCCGTCATAACAACATTTCTCGGTTTATCACTCCTGCAAGCTGGTTTATGTCTATGAGGCAGGACACTCTGGGGTGCTGTTACTTTATAGGCACACACACACGGAAACCCATACACTCTGCCTGACCAGGACATGGAGGCATATTCATCTAGTTTGTGTGTGTGTGTGTGTGTGTGTGCGCGCGCATTACATGCACCTTCACACACACACACACACACACACACACACACACACACACACACACACACACACACACACACACACACACACACACACGCACACACACACAAACAGTATCATTAATAAGGCCTGGGAGCTGTTGCTGTGTGAGAGGTAATTACTCCATGCAGCTCTGTGAGGCTTTGATGGAAAGTTTTAGACTAACTGGCTCAACTGTAAGAAGCCTTGACTCTGCTTCTTTTTAACAAGAACTCTTTATGGCTCCTTTTGCTCTCTTTTCTCTCTTTAAACGCTCAGGTTTTGTGGCATCCTGGAAAGATTTTATGTCTCGTTTTTAAATACAAGCAACCCATCATACAAGAAAAATGACAGTCTATCAGTCTATGTCGGCAGCTGCTGTTGCACAGTCCCATCGCATGCTGCTCTGTGAGGAGTGTTTTCTTTCTTGCTGGCAAAGCAAAGCTTCTTTATGACACTGAGGTCTGCCTGCTTTGTCTGCACGCTGCGTCTGACTCATGTGGGACCGTGTTGGGTGAGATGACGGCTTCCCTTCTCAAACCACTAACAGCCAGTTGTGTGTGCACTGCAAGAGGTCTGCTCCACAGCCCGTGTGTGATGTGTCTGCTGTGGTAGCAGAGCGGTAGTTTGTGCAGACCGTACACGCGCGCCTGTTGACTTTCTATCCTGATTGCTGCTCCTTTTCCAGCCGCTATCCAAAAACATGGTGTATTTTTGGAACATCATTACTCAGGATCTGTGTTTTTAGTCAAAGCCATGTAAGGTACTTTGGTACAGATGCTTTTGAAGGCATCATGCTCCAAATAAGAACACTTACAGCTACCAACACTGGATATAAACCTGAAATGAAAGTAGGTGATGCTTTCTACCCTGGATGCAAAATAGTTAAAACTAACGTAATCAGCAATTTGGCAACCCGAATGTGATGTTCACTGAATTGCAAATGTGCTGCTCTGGGCAATATAAGCCAAACTAATCCCTGCTTTGACATCACAGCTCTGGACACACTCACTCACACACACGCACATATACACACATTTGAATGTTTAAATGCATGTTGGCGTCAGCAAAAGCCCATAGACAATACAGATTCAGAAGGCCATTTTCTGCTCCATGACAGAACAAGTATAAACTTCGTGCATGCATGTCATAATGATGTATATTTGTCTTCCTGAATTAAAAGAAGGAATTCTGTATGTTGTCGAAAAATTTACAAGTCAATAAATAAATAATGAACATACTCTAGGTCTTCACATTCATACATCTTTTCTAACCTTTTATTGGTTAAATTTCCTCTATTAAGAACAAACAGTGTCGCTTTTATTTTAAACCCATGCTAGCACTGTCCACCACTTTGGTGAAGACTCACATATCTAACAGCTGTATTATTGTCATCCTAAATATCAGCATGTCATTTTACATGCTGATATTTACTACATGCAAGTTCAGCCTCACAAAGGTACTGCATGGTTGTGGGCTCATGTTATTTATTAGCCTATATGTTGATTTATTATCATTTATATCATCTCATTAAAATTATGATAATTTCAGTGCAGGTTTGGCAGTTAACATTTAGTGGCAGTTTTTGTTTCAGTATTATGGAAAGAGGTGCGATTTTGGAAAGCAGTGGTGGTTCTGTACTTATGGTAGGTACAATTTTGAGGTACTTCTACTTTATTTGAGTATTTGCATCTGTAACTTTACCCACTGCACTTTTTACTCCACTGTATGTATTTAACAACTTTAGTTACTAGTCACTTTTCAGATTCAGACAACTTGTACAAAATATAATCAACAAAACAATTATGGTGTGTTATTTTAGGTTAAGATAAAACTTTATTGATACCAAGGGGGAAATTTACAAGCTACCCAACAGTATAAATATTATACTGTTAATATAATATTTAAATATTAAATATTATACCAACTGTATTAAGTAAACAAGTAAAATATTGTCCAAATTGGCCAAATTGAATGCATCAATATTTCTAATTGAATAATATAATATACATTATTTTGTAATACTGTAGTACTATTGCACTTGTAACAGTGTGGTATTGCTACTTTTACTTAAATGGAGGACTTCTTGAAATGCTTCCTTGCCTACTAGCCTCCAGCCTACACTCCACCCACTTGGCAACCTGCCTGCTCTCCAGTCAGCCTGAATCGACTAGCCCTCTACCTGTCATGGTCCTGCATTCCTTGAACCCCATGAGTCTTTGATGGAACAGTCAAGGGACCATCCTGATTTCCAGTAGTCAACTTTTGGGACTCACCCGGCCATTTCAGGGGGTACTGTGTAGTCCCCAAGAGAAGGTGTGGTCCGTTTGGATCCTAATAGAGATGGCACAGCTGTCCAGAGCCTCAGCCTATTTGCTGCCCAGAACCACAGAACTCCCACCACGGGTCTGAAGGATCTTGGTCCTGCTCTGCACTCTAGCCGCCTGCCTCCAGTCCTGATCGGCAGATCTGGATGCTTATCCAGTTGCCTGCTTATCCAGCTGCCTGCCACAATCTGTAGCTAGTGCCAGCTGACTTTCCTGATCTTCAGCCTTGTCGCAGGCCTCCAGAGCCTTCCTGCTAATGGTGCTGGCCTCCAGGTCATTCTCAAGAGCACTCTCCAGATAGTTAGTTATGTTATGTTGCTGTGTGCTCATGTCTTGGTTCCCTGTTTCTGTCTGCACTACCCGGATTTGACCTTTGTGTTTTTATTAGACTTTGGATTCCGGCCTGCTCCTCAATGGATTTGTGTGCTTGTGTTGAGCAGCTCTTTGGTTTTGGCCCTTGCTTACTCACCTTTCTCTAAATCATTGAACTGCAGTATATTTGCCTCAGACATTTAAATTTGGGTCTTGCTCCTGAATTCCTCTCACCTTGATGTCATTTCCAGAATACACAGAGGAAGAAGGTCTGCAGCCACAGGGTTTATGCTGAAAGAGCTTACTCAAGCACAACAACATCAGAGATGCCTCCAAGACCAACTGCCTTACATAACTGACTCCATACTCTCATCCACAGAAATTATAATCCTCTGTTGCTATGGATACGGCTGTCCCAACTCTCCTGTACTCCAAAAGAGGAGCGACCTTGATTAATAAATGCAAGTTGTACCAGAGCAGCACAAAGCTGGGACCGAGGTAAAAATAATAAAAAGGACTTTTCACAGTAATAAAAGTGGTGATACTAGCAGGGCAGGTCAGGGCTCAGGAGTGAGAGCACCTGCTCTGCTGAAGTGCCCCTGAGCAAGATGAGCAATTGGGCTCTGACCCCTGATCTCCCTGTAGGGGAGGAAGGTAAGTGAAAAGATGGTATTTACCTTCTCACAATGGAAATTATCATAAACTATGGGAAAATTAAAGTTCCAATGATATTATAATCACGGTATGAGATGAAAACAGGGATTCCCAGGGGAAATTTACTTGTACTGTTTCCAATGTGGTTATTAAGTGGAAAGACTGTGGAAGAGATCAACTACCTAGATAACTTGCTAAATTGAAATGCAATTTTTGTTTTGAAATTAGAAAGAAATATCCATATGTTGAGTCAGCTGTAATATATTGAGGGTGCATGAAAACATATAAGCAGTCTGAACAGTGACAATAATGGGAAAAGGGTCAAAACAGCTTAGCTATAAGTAAACAGCTCAAATATTGTACTTAGCTAAAAGAAAAAAACGGTTGAAACAACTAAAAGTGATGAATAAAAAGTTAAATCAGGTAAAAGGAATCGATAAATGCTTCCAATAGATATCTAAAGTAATGCAAAATCAGGTTCAAGGCAAGGCAAGTTCATTTGCATGGCACCTTTCTTTTGGTTTACCAAAGGCATCAAATGCATTAAGACAAAATGTAAATGAAACAAGGTGATGTAAACTTAAGATAAAAATAAGTTAAAAACAAAATAAAAGAGGAAAATAAAAGCCACAGTACAGTGTAGTTAAAATAGTATTAACACTGGATTGATGGGGGAAAAGCTCAACATTGTGGATAAACTGGTTGAAATGTTCAGCTTAAATAGTAATAGTGCAATGCAAACTTGACCAAACTGACCAAAATATCGACAGTTGTCAAAAAAAGGTGAAGAAGCACTAAGATAAAATATACCAATAACTTAGATACTGTTATAGGACTGAGGATATTACAATGATACCTGAGCCCCTGAACTGCCCTGGTAGATCAGGGTTTGAATAAATGATGGTAATATTTCCCCTTCAGCTATAACAAAAATATTCCAAGTGATGCTCCAGACTTCACTCAAAGCAGAGCTGTGTAGCCTACCTGCACTCGGTGAATAATAACACTGTCTCTGCCGAAAGATGTACCCTATATAGAAACTGGTTAGCATATTACAGTAATAAAGTCAGCTAAACCAGGCAGTGGTGTTGCAGTTTTGCCTGTGGGTTGCTGCTGAGATGCAAAATCAAATATAAAGTAATGGAAATAAAAGAGTATTGGATTAGAGAAGGCAGCGGGGAAGGCGTTTCATGTTGCTATGAGCAAGAATTGGATAAAAACATTTGTTTCATTTTGCCACTTCTGGTTATGAAAAGTGTTGAATAATGAAAGGAAGGTTAGTAATGTTGCAGTAGATTTTAGACAGCATTAGTTCTGTAGCTTTGGTAATGGTAATTACAGCACAAATGTTGTAATAGCATAGTATGAAATGTGCAACATTTGATTTATTAGCAACATTTAATTTAGTTGATGGGCTTAATTTGCTCTCTGTTGCTGCTTTGAGTTTCCTTTAACATTGACTTGAATAAATCCACAATCTATAAATTAATATAATTTTTCATGCATCTTTGTTCCTTACCAACACATATAGCAACCAGCAGTAGCGTACATTTTTCAGGAATACTACAGGAAAATCACTGCAGAACTACAATAAAATCACATAGCCCACGCATATTGTAGGAGGTACACAGACCAACTATATTTATATTGGACTACTACAGGAACACTCTCATAAAGCCTACTAGAAACACACCCCTGATATATGCAGGCAAGGTATAACCTTTTATGATTATGAAGCATATTAAAGCTAGAGTGATCACAATGGAAACAAAAATACCATTAAGTTTATTATAGGGATGTTATTTTGGATAAAAAAACACAGTAAGTTGCTATAAAGTCATAATAAAGTCACAATTGACACAATAAACCATATTATGAATAATGAGTATTTAGATACTGCTTATAAGCTAAAATACAGCAAAATATGATATGGGTTGCACAGAAACACTATAAGAGGCAACAATATTCTTAATCTTTAATCAATTGCAGGAAAATGTTATTAAAACTTCTTGTGCACAGACATACAGACTCCCCTATGATAATGTTACACGGCAGTTACAGTAGATGTAAAACATCATGAAGTAGTATAAAGGTATTAAAAACAAAGTAATGACTACATTACAGTGTGTGTGGAGTTGCATGTTGGAATATTACCGTGGTATTTCTTATTATACACGACACGAGACTTTTTATTAAGGACACTATAATAAGGAAACTATAACAAGCTTTCATACAAACCACACACACACACTTCCACAATCACACAATCACATTTTGATCAGGCTAAGCCCGCCCCTGGTAAAAAGTAGGGGCGCTCCGTGTGACGCTGGGGCTGTAAAAAAAAATCCAGTATGGCGGAATCTGTCAGGAGATGAATTTCTTCGTCCCCCCCCTGCGCTGAGAAAAAAAAACAGCAGAGTCTAATATGGGAGAGGAATAAAAGCTCTATGGGACACATGTTGGGACGACTGGCTTCCTCCTGGCCCGTGTAGGTGAGCTGCTGGTGTGTTTGTGTGCTCTCGGGCTGAACGTGTAGCCGAGCTGCGCCGCTTTGATGTTGATATTCAGGCAGGGATGCGATGCACAGACAGGATTCATCATAACAATGTCCGGCTGAAGTTTCCACTCTGCTCCGCTTCGGCTTCGGCTTCCCGGCTATATTCACGGCTGCTTTTGAGCCCGAGTCGTATCTACTTCTGGTAGGAAGAATTTCCCATCTTAAAACCAAGTAGCTGAAACATTGTATACGGTTTGTTGCTCTGTAGCGGGCGGGAAGTGTGTAGGCAATGCGAGGAGGGGGGGAATGGACAGGCGATGTTTATTATGCCGATTGTTGCTGGGCTATTTTTAGTACACAGCCGAGCCTTAGGCTGTAATGCAATATAGACATTGCCAACACGTCTGTGTCGCCTTATACCAGTGTTAATGGCGAGAAAAATGCGTGAAATGAAGCTACAGGCCTGCGTAAGTGTGTGTTTGAGGTGTGTGTGAATGGTTCGGGATGGGCGGTGGTAATTCTCTGCATGCGTCAATCTTTTTTTGTGAATGGGGGCGTACGGGCTGTTGGAGTTGTTAAAGCAACATAAAAGCAGCGCATTTTGGCTGGTTTAAAGTGTCTCTACGCGCACGAAACGGGGCTGGAGCAGGAAATATTAGTTAATGGCGAATAGTCGTTTGATATGTGAGGGAGTTTGAGTTTGGACTAGAGTGCCGAGTTAGGCTAACTGAGTGTACCCACCTTTTTGTGACATCTGCAGCAGCTAGTGTCAAGTTAAATGCTTACTAAATGCTAACTGATCCCGTTTAGGAGAAATACAGTTATTTTCTATTTGCTAATTTTGATGTAATTTCCCACCCTAACAATAGTATTTTCCAGGTCTGTTTTTCTTAATGTATTATTTCTTCACTCTGAGCTTCAGGGCTTGTCTCCCCAGATCTGTCACTCTGCATCAAGCAAGCTCTTTTTAAGGACAATGGCCTAGGACACACACACACACAAATACCCCTCCCGAGACAGATGAGATGCCCTGGGAGAATGGTGTTTCGTGAAGCCCCCCTGGAGTGTCAGCTACTCCCCATGACACACAGATTCGCCTCACCCCTCCTTGCCTTGCTTGTTCCATCACAAAGTGCAAGTGTGCGTGCGATGTGCAGTGACCGACTTTTTGGGGGGCAATTTGTCCTGCGGCTGCACTGTCTGGCCCTCTTGTCTTGAGACCCACCCCCCTAAACACACACACACACACACACACACATGCATTCATCCTGCTTCAGCAGACCTCTGAGACCTCTGCCAACACACACACAAGGGCGTGAACATGCACGCTACCCTTATACCTCCGCCACCCCCAACCCACCGCGCCCTGGGGCAGTTGTACGCCTTCTATTTGTGGTGGTAAAGTCGACTTGATGCTCTGGGCTCATGCCGTGATTACATCTGACACTCCTGCTCCAGGCTCGAGGAATGCAGGCTACTCACTGAAAAACAAAGAAAAGAACAATCAATTATTTATAGAAACAGCAAAGAGACCAATCAGATACATCCAAAACAAAGAAAAGATCATTTATCCCCAAAACAAATAAATGAGTCAAATGAGTTTCTACTCTGAGAAATTCAGAACTCCATGAGACCAACGGGACCGTTCCACCCATTTCTACAGTGAAAATAATACATCATACTTTTCCATATTTTTTCTTAATGTTGGAGCGCCCCAGTCAAAAAGAAGTCAGGGACAAGCAATTTATTGCCCTATTGCTTTACAGCTTCTTGCGGTGTAAGCATAAGGTCGAACTTGAGGTCGTATTTAGTTTTTGACGGTGGTCTTGGATCTGCATGGCAACAGGATTTTACTTCAAAAAACCCCGGGATGTATTTCAAGGACCAAAATTCCATAATTTGCCAGATTAAAAAAACAGTCTTAAAGGGTTTGATAAAAATAAGTACTCACTTTTAGGTGTTACAAACATGGTGGATGAGTATCTCCTGTCACCGATGTCAGAAGACAGCTTTTAAAGTATGTGTTTGCTTATTTTTCCTTTCAACATATCGCACAATACAGGTGTTGCTATTTAAATACTCTACTGTGTCTGTTGTCAGATGACAGTGCAGGTATTGAGAAGTGATTTAATCAACAGTCAACAGAATTACCCCGTCGCTAGCTAGTTTGCATTTTCAGTCTTAAATCATGGAATGTTATCTGTGTAGTCAGCTGATGTTTGGAGGCAAAAGAAGTTTCTCCCTAACTGCTGGCAAAGGGGAAAGCAAATTCCTCTTTGCCAAGAGGAAGTATGTCTGCCATGTTTGTGAAGAGGTCCAATTCACCTGTTTGTGAAGGATGTTAAACTTATTAAACTTGTTGTTGATGTCAGTTTGATATCCTGCTGGTGACTTGTGATGGACATTTTCATCAAACAATTAGCCTTTTTTATACATAATATCCTAATAATCCTTAGTTACAGGCTGAGATTGATTTGAAATTTAAATATATTTGCTTTGGTGGATATAAAACTGTCTACTAAAGATGGCCAAGCCATGTCAGCTGTATAGTGGAAGTGGAATCCAAGACTTCATTCAACAGTTCCAGCTGAAGGATCAATACTATAAATAACTGGAAAATGAGCTGTGTGTGTGTGACATAATAGCGATGCACCTATCCAGCCTTTTCTCTTCCAGTCCCTCAACTCATGAAAACACAACATGTTTGGATGAAGCTGACTAAGAAAGTGTATTTAATGTGGATTTGTCATGCCAGATCTGCTTAATAAGGTCAATCGATCTGATCCAACAGAATATGTCTTTGTTTATATGCTGCTTTAAAGTTGTGATGTTTTTTGGCAGGGTGTGGATTCCACACCAATGTAAATAAAACCCCTCAAAAATCATATGGAAACTGGTATTATTACATCAGAAATCCCATGTTTTATTTTTAAAAGAAAAGTAGTGACGTGGTCTTTTTTTATCCTCTCCGATAGGTTGGTACCGGTGCTAGACAGCGAGCTGCCGCTCTGATTGGAGTAGCCAAATCAGAAGCCTCATGGGGATTGGCGGCTACAGCTGGAAGTCTGCTTCCTGTTTCCAGCCTTGAGGGATTTTTGAGGGACCATCCTGAGTGTGGGATCAGCCACACACACACTCACATTCAAACACACACAAACTCCCAGACAGCCACAGTTTTGGCAGGATAACAGCTTCCTGATTGCCACCCTGTGAATCACATCTGCTCTAGGCACATAACACACATCTGTCCTGTAATACACACACCAAGCCGGGTGCTCACCTGCCGCACTGCGTGGACACCCACCTGTCAGCGATGACATCACACAGTCACCAAGGTAAGATCAATGTCATTACCGTTATACTTCTTATTTCCTTTGTCTGTCAACACAAATTTGTTTTTATACAATGTGGAAATTAAGATGTCTTACTCATTTTCTTGTGCTATGTAACATGTAGGATAAAGTCACATTATCACAAATTGACTTAACAGCTTTTTTTTTTGTAATTTCAAGTCTTATGTGACCATAGATAACATAGTTTCATCCATTTTGTTTTACTTCATGCAGCTGTTAATTCTGCATGTGAAAGCTTGTTGTATCAGTTGGATAGGTGGAGTTGGTCACCCCGATTTAAACCTTCTGGCACTGAGAGTAATTACACAAACACTGTTGACTCGTGCTCATGACGTATGCCAACAGGTGACCTCACATCAGACTCGTTAAAAATAGTTAACAATACAGAGACATTTTCCACAGTTCCAAGACAATAATGATAATAATAATAAACATCGGAAACTTGTTTTTTAAATGCTTCTTGGCCTTTTCTACAATAGGCTCTGCTGTACTGTACTCCTAGTTTCTATAGCCTACTACGTAGCTACGGTCATCTCCAATCATCCTTGTTTAATTGTTACTATATTGGCATGACTGTGTAAAATACAGTGTTGCCATTGCATATTAACTGAAACAATACAATCATAATTAACATGAAAATGTCAATACTCTCTCCAAAGGACATACACTGTGTGAGTTTTGGCTTGAAGTTTAGTGCGACATGATCAACAGGATGTGAAGAAGTAACAGCTCTGATATCATGTCAGACACGTTGATGCGCTTCGTTGTAGAGATTAGGGCTGAACGATTTTGAAAGAATATCTAATTGGGATTATTTTGACTGATATTGCAATTGATAAGATTTTGATTAATTGTTCAGCCATAGTAGAGATGTCTCCTGAAGTTAGCGAGCTAAGCAGCTAGCCCCGGGCCGTCGTGCCTCGAGAGGTGATAGTGAGTCACTGTAGCGTCCAGTCTGCCCTCAGTCCAACATGAGAGGAAAAAGAGGTAGAGCTGCCCCGAGGGCTTGTCAATCATTGCGGCTCCCACCGTACTCCTCGTCCTTTTGTTCCTCCACTTTTTTTTGTCTCCTGACACTTTGACTGGCAAGAAAACACACTTAAAATCTACTATAAAACATATAAATATGTTATAATTGATGATGATGCGCTCCATGCTTGCCAATCCTTTTGATTTCTTTGTCCCTGTCCCTGCTTTTCTCCTGGAGTTTCAATACCCCCAATTATTTACACCCACATGATGAAATGTCAAAATCTGCCGATCCGCTGTAACAATTAGAAATAGTATCACTGTTGTTACACGTTACAGAAAAGAGCAGAATGGCTTAGAGAGTAGCCTGGCTGAGCGGGAGGAGGAGGTGAAATGCTGTTTGAAGCATGAAGGCAGGAATTACACTTTGTACCTTTAAGGACTGGCTTTTAGTTCAGCTTTTTTTTGCATCCAGGATGGTTTAAATTCTGGGGGAAACTTTAAATTCTTGTAATAAATAGGCACAAAAATGATCCAAATGTTTTTGATGTGAGCTGTGATATAAACGCATAAATACCAGTGCAGGCTGCTGATCAAACATATACAAGAATCATGTTTAACTTTGTTATAGTGTGTGGAGTTTAAAAGTGACAGAAAGGAAGACGGTTCTCCTTCTCGGCCCGTGCGCTGACGAAAGCACCAATCCATCACTGCTGCTGAAACACGATGGGAATCCTCCACAAAATTTGTAACTGTCACGTGTGGAGTAATGAGGATTTAGCTCCTCAATACAGTCACATTAAGGGAAGTCTCTCTGCCGCCACATCTGCCGTATTGATATATGTGAAAGTTTGATTTTGAACACAGACAGATCGCACCTCGCTGAAATGCAATAAAACATTTTAATCTGTTTTTATGACTGTTAATTGGACTGATTCAATATGAATGAGCTCCAGAGGGCGTGAGAAAAAGTCCATAATATGGGCTCATTAAGAGAGCCTACTTTCCTCTTTGACACCTAATCAAGCTCAGTTTAGAAGCTTTGTTTTAGTGAGCTGATAAGTTATTCGCTAAGCAGCTGGCAGATGAAAAGGTTAGCTTCCTGCTCTGGTCGGGTGGTACCTGACAGTGTCAACTGTGTTTGTACACATGGGAGTGTGTACCGAGGTAACCAACAGGCCCCGGGGGATATGAACGAGCTGCAGCCTCAGCCGGCGCCCTCAGCCCTCCAACATCTCCATCAGTGACACAACTGAACAGACCACAGAAGGGTAGAGCAGATGTTTAGTTCTCTGGCGCACATGTGTACGCTATTTGAGTCGGCCCTTCCAGAGAAGACACTTTGTCCGCAGACATCTCGCTGCAGTGTCGACTCACTTTCCTTGTCCCCAAGTAGGGCCAAGCGCATTATATTGTTAGATCAACCTCAGATTAGTGCGGCTCAACAGTTATCATTAGACAGCCAATTCTAATTCCTCCACACGTTCACTCTTCTCCTCTACAATCGAGGCTGGCAAAGCGAATGCCCTGCTAATCCTAAGAAATTATTTTGACAGTGAATAATGCTAACATATGCCAGAGATGTGTTCCCCACCTTGAAGTAAATGATAATATACAGTTAATTATAATGAAATATTCAAATAATATTCAGTAATCTGTCCGCATGTTTTAACTACTTGAGTTTTAATGATCAAGTCAGAGAAAATTGTGTATCTTGCTGATTATTATGGCTCAACAGAACATTTAGAAGTTGTAGATGATAACATTAAAAATATGATGTATGATGACATGTTTAGAGAAAACAACAATCAAACCATTCATGCAGACTCTCATAGTCTGACATTTAAAAAATTATTAGTAGAACATTAAAGGGTTCTCATTCATTTTGTGGTTCTTTTTCTAATGTATTTATTTTTAAATGTCTTAAAGGTCCGTTGTGTAATATTTAGGAGGATCTATTGACAGAAATGCAATAATAAAGTATACATAACTATGTTTTCAGTGGCGTTTAAAGACCTTACATAACCCGTTATGGTTTTATTGCCTTGGAATGACATATTTCTATCCGCATACACTGCTGGTCTTCTGCCGTGTTGCGCCGTCATGTTTCTACAGTAGCCTGAATAGACAAATCTCTTCAGAGTTTGTTTTGTCACTCTTACTTCAGTTTGTTTTGTTACTTTTAGTTCAGTGTTAAGTGACATCTAGTGGGAGAGAAATTTGGACAAATGGGGGCCGACATGTATTATTTAGCAAGAGCAAAACAAAGTGTGCCGGCCATCGTAGCTCCTGCGCGCTTGGAAAGTTAGGGGTGAGCGGTGCATTCAGCGGTGGTGTCGGAATAATTAGAATATTTTTTTCCTCTTTAAATCTTTATTGTAAAAAGAGAAATAAAGTGTACATGGGACCTAAAGAAGTATACAGAACTTTGATTCGTGCATAATCGCATACTGCACATACATATTTTGCAAACATGTAGTTTGTAATATGGTTATAGCGGTTAGTTTGCTGTCTGTGTAGAGTGAACTAGATGTCTGCGTGTCGTTTACGTGCTCTGATAATGCGTCTTTGCAGTAGTGTCCATGTTGATTCCACATTCCAACTTAAGAACACATGAACACACGGACATCAGAAGAACGACTTAACAACTCTGAAAATATGCACTTCTGAGGAGCATGTGAATGCATCGTGAGCTTCTGGTTGCAATTTGCAAACCTCATCACTACATGCCACTAAAACTTCCACACTGAACCTTTAAGTTTAATGAAGAGAAATTTTTGTATTTATTGATTTTACGCTATTTTGTGATTTAAAAGAATGATGTAAAATGTATAATGCCTGTCTATTCTTTGCGACCACTCAAAGAGCTTTTACAATACATCGCATTCACCATTCACGCACGTTCATTCACTGAGCCTAAGTTCTCAAACAGAAACTAACATTCAAACACATTCATACACCAGTGGAACAGACAGGTAATACGGATACGGTTCAGTATCTTGCCCAAGGACACTTGGACATGCAGCCTGGAGGAGCCGAGGATTGAACTGCCAATTTTTCGATTGAAAATCAACCTCTCTACCTCTTGAGTCCCAGCACCTTGGTGACACTGAAGGCTTCAAAAAGTCTTAAATAGATATGAAATTAAGGCTGGAAATGGACTTTAATGCAGTTAAATTTAGTAGGGTACATCATAAAGTTTTAGACATGTCTTAAAGGGATACTCCAACTTCTTTTGCAATTCCATAAAGGAGACACACAAGAGAGTAGAAAATTGTCAAAAATGAAGCAGGAGAGGCTGAAATATCCTGACCTGACCTTTTGGCCCTTGTATGGGTCAAGGTGCAAAATTTCCCATAATGCAACAATTGCATTTTTCATGAGACCTCAGTGAGTATATTGAACACCTGATAGTGGATAAACTATCTAGCTGTCAAAATATAATAAAATAATTAATAATTAATTAATTTGCCACCTTGCCCTCCTCTACTTCCCATCTCCATAGTTTGCCTCCCACTACAGGGCCTAACAGGGCTACCCGGGATCTGCCCCCTCACCCGTGTTAACTCACCTCTCACCAAAAACAAAAATAGCTGTACTCTTTTGTGTGAGTCCAGGAGAGACGAGTCATACCTGCAGCGGCTGTTTCTCACTGTCTGGTTTTCCTCTGAAAAGCCTTCAGAGTAGACGGTCTTGGTCCTCAGAGTGCTGCCAAGTGTGGGCGTCAATTTGAGGTGTTGCTTCTCTTGTTTTGAATGACAGCTTAGAGACACACTTGTTGGATGTCGGATGCGCGGAGAGACAGAAACAAGCAGCCAAGAGACATTTAAAGACATGAAAAATTGAGCTTGTCTGGCTTTTTTTTTCTCAGTGCAGTGCTTATGGCAGTGATGGTTGCAGAAGTGAGGATTCCAGGATAAAGATTATGTTCTGTTATAATTGTTCTTGAGCAATAGATGCAAGGAAATTGGTCCTGTGGCTTCAGGTAGCACCAGGGTTGTCTGCTACTGCCACTGTTGAAGTTGAATTTGTTTTATATTGAGTGTAATTAAACAACATTGGCTTTGTTCTCGGGGTGAACAATGAGACTTTCAGATCCACGGCCTTGTTGTAGTCTTGTGTTTGCAGTGCAATCCAAAGCTGCCAATTTTTTTCTGAGCTTGCTTTGCACTTATTTCCAATCATGTACCAGCCCTCTAAGTAAAGCTTTTTGAGAGTGTGTGTGATCACCCTCATGCAGGAGCTCTGGCGGGTGTTTGCGAGTGTGCATGCGTGCCTGCCTGTGTGCCATTTTTGTAATCTGTAAATGAGCTTACCCGCACGCACGTTTTTGATCCTGGACTTACTCATTTTCTTTATTACAGCAGCAGTGGGATTTTTAGATTAAATATCATTTACCATAAATCTCTTCCTAGAAGAGTGAAATCTAAAACGCTTTGTCGGGTCTATGTTTCCCAGAACAAAAGGGGGTCAGGCTTATAAGGCCTCATATCAGTCTTTTTTTGCGGGCATATCAGCAAATAGGCTGAAGTGTTTTCACAGGAGTGATTACTCTGTGTACCGAGAGCTTTAGCACATTAGCTGGCGACATTTGTTTTACACTTGTGCTTAGCAGTGAGCTAACATGTTGACCGTGTTTGGTTGAACTGGGCGGTTTCTGTAAATGTCACGGTCATGATCAATTGCACTTGTCCAAAGCAGTTAGGCTGAAAATGGAGAACAAATTATTCAGTAAAAACATGTGATGTAAGAAACAAGCATGTAACAGCACACACACACACGTGCGCACGCACACACACACACACACACAAATTCAAATAGAGTATGATAATTATGTAGCACTACGTGCTTGCCAAGTCGACCAACAGGGAAAACGGCTCAAATTTTTCAAATATTTGCATTTATTATAGTTTTTGTTCACATTTTTATGGTTACCGCCCTGTTAGACGGCAGCATGAAGGACTTAGGAAAATAGAAAAACTTGCCATGTTGTTTTGTTGTTGCTAGACAGAAGATTGCTGTAAAGTAAACACACGATTCCGACCTGATTGGACAAGGTTTTCTGTTCAGAGTTGATTATTTTTTCAACTGGAGGTGTTTAGGGTCCTTCTGGAAGCGCAACACTCCTCCTGCATAGAAAACAACACATGTACGATCAGCGCCTCACCGTCTTATTAAGCAACATCACCGCGTGTTAGCTCTCTAGAAAAGCAGCAATTTTATCGCATTCATTCCACGGTCAGGCTGAACAATTTTGAAAAATTATCTAATTGCAATTTTTTTTTTTTTTTTTTACCAATATTGCAATTTAATATTGCAATTCCTTTTTTAAGCTCTTTATCTTCTTTATTATTCAACAAAGACAAGCAATAAATCATTGTATTGTTTGACCAACACAATATTAAATAGGTTAAACATAAACTGTTCTTTCCTGAAGGCCTGGCCTAGATGTCTGAATTGAATGACATAAACAAGCAGAAAAGAAAGTCTGTTTTAATGGTTCATATTAACAGGGAAATAATAAATCCAGACTATAGTATATAGATCATTATGCCTTTATCTCCTCATCTTTTTTGGAAGGATTGGTCCATATTCATCACTTGTGTCGGTATTTACCATCATCACAGTAGATGCAGGCAGGGTGAGCTGTAAGTGGAAATGAAAACGAAAGTTTAAAAAGAGCAGCCGGCCTCCTCAGGTGTTGCAGTGGCTTATTAAAGAGAGAAGGTGATGCCACTAGCTGGCACTGATTTGTTTTTGTCTTAGTCATAAGTGAACCAGCTTTCCAGAGACGTCTGCAATGTTTACCACTGGAGCAAGAACTGGGGCTGCACATGAGTCACACACACGCACACACACACTGAGGCCAGTAAGTGGCTGGTAAGTAAGTGCCAGGTACAGTAAGTGAGTATTTGTGAATGAGAGGTTTGAACTTTACATTGTAATATACAAAAATAAAAAATTAACACATTCCACGAACACTATCAAAAGCATGTCCACTGCAGGATATAAACTGTTTTCAGATTAGATTTTTACTGCTTTATTTTGCAGGGTCTGTGTAGGCGTGAGCACCTTTTATGGCTGTGAACCGGTGAACTTGACACCGTGCTCCTTTCCTCGAAGCCTCAGCGGTATCTAGGTTACAAGCGCAACAGTTTCCAAGTTTGTACAGCCTCGAAACACAACACAAAGTGAGAGGCAAACAAAATAAACACTAATGAGCAGGGTCAGGAGATTTCTTCGTTTGGGCTGGTACCCAAGATTGGAGCCAGTGGTGGTAGATTGGTTGCTTTGCATATGCAGATTTATGTCTTTAACATACTAGTCAAGTTGTGTTTGCATCAGAGTCAAAATTAGATTTATTGACTCTGTTTAAAAGGGAATACCATTGTTTAGATTCACAGTTCTGTTTGTACAACTGCCAGTTTCCATTACTAGTTCTTAATTTCATGCCGTTTCTTTACTTTGTTGTTTATCTGGCGATTGCCTGCAAGCAGAGCATAATGTGATGTGACACTGATATGAAAACACAAACACAAATGGCACTGAAAACAAACAGGTCAAAACTGAATTAGTAGGATGCTGGATAATCAAAAAACAAACAAACAGGAAACTGTTTGGAAAGAGCAGATGTATTCATCCTGCTGTGAGCTGTGATCTTTATCTCACAAGTTAATAACTAGCTCCAACTTGAGATGAGCATCTTGCTTCAGATGCTTGGTGGGTTTTTAGTTCTTAAGGTGCTGGTATAGTTTGTTAGCAGAGTTTGTCAGACGGTTAAATAGATTCAGAAGCCCCTTGCCCCTACAGCTTTTCTGAGATTGTATTAGGGTTGGCTTCGTCCGAACATTTATGTAACTCAGAAACTGACAATCCGACATTCACTCCCACTTGACCGTGATTGGTCAGCTCTGTAGATGTGTAGCAGCTCTCTCTTTTCATTCAGGACACAGCTATTTGTGTCGAACAACCAAGTCCGACACTGTGAAAGCCTTGTGAAAGTGTGTTTAAATATGCGCTGTTGTCACCATATTTTAACAATATTGCAACCATACCCCCCACCCACCCGTGACTCGTCATACGAACTACTCAAAAAAGACATTAAGTTTAACCACATACATAGTCGCTGCATTTTGGCCTAGCAAAAGTGCTTGTTCGCTTTCTTGGCGCCAAACAGTGGATTACTTAAACCTGAGGCAGAACATTCAAAACATTTGTGATTTTGAAATTTTTTGAAATTAAGTCAAGTGTTTTTTCAGTCTTTTTTCCTCAACAAAATAAATATCTTAATGAAAAGTGCTAATTCATTGCTCAGCCCTAGGTCTTCACGGTACAAATTAAGCTACTGCTAGCAGGCGCAAAGACAGCCTGGTTCTGTCCAACGCTAACAAAAAATAGCAAAATGTCAAACTATTCCTTCGGATATTCCCATCATAATCTTTTTTTTCTGAATCCTAATTTGAAATGGGGTCTACTGCAGTTTGTATTTGTATGTGTAACTGTGAGTGCACTTTTATTATTTGGTCAGTAGGGAGTTTTGGCAGGAATGGCGAGGGACTGCTGCAGACGTAAACAGTATTGCAGACGAGGCAGTTACACACACGTACTGTATATACCCTGGTGTAGAGTTTGTTCCCTTGCTGGTTTGGGACAGCTGGCACAAGAGACAAAAAGCGCTGTAACGTACTGTACAGTACCATCATGTATGTACAAATGCGTTCGATTAAAGTCTCTGTTCCTGCTGTGTTGTCCACGCTTGTCCTCACGATCCTATCAGAAGTGTTGATAAACCGTCCTGGAGGTCGTGTCTAGTCCTCTCTCTCTCTCATACTTTCAAGGTAATTGTAGTCGTGGCCAAAAACTAATCTTGTAGGTTTATTAGGCCAGGCTCTAATAAAACTCAGGCTCCTGCACCATCGCCCTGCTGCTGACAGTCTTGTATTTTGCCTTACTGGACTTGGCACAGACAGAAAGAAGGTTTCACCAGATTTTGACATTCATTTTCAGTTAAAGATTAATTTTTTTGGATTGTCATTTTTGACAACCAGCAGCTTTGGGTACTAATCCCCAGAATAATTTGCCCATTTTTCTGTCATCTGAACCATCTTTGGGCCTCACCCATGTCTTTGATAAACACTGCAGTACAGTACGCACACAGATCTCTAGATGGCTATACATCTATATTATGGATTTACTTTTTATTACACCTGCCAGATACTATTAACGGGGCAGCAGTGGCACAGTGATTTAAGGGACAGACTTGGGACTGGAAGATCACTGGCTTACTGGCTGGTAAATGGAAAAAGGCAAATGAGAAGCATTTCCCCTTCCTTTAGTAAGAAAAAGTGAGGAAACTAAGGTGGCCTTGAGCAAGACACATAATTCCTAACTGGTCCAGAAGAGCTTCCACAGTGCGTCTGTAGTTTCCCAGGGCATATGTTGAGAAGGATTGTGAAAAAAGAAGCTTCGTAATCAATCATCTTGTCAGTTTAAAACAAAGTCAAATAAATGTAAAAGCTTCTGTGCAGTGGCTGCCTGTACAGAAGTGAATATAAGGTGATTCGTGAATTAAATCTACATTTCTCTCATCCTACTTTAGGTTCTGGCCCCTTCACTGACCCCTTTTCATCCTCTTCCCCAAATGCATGCAATCACACTGCTTAAATCCAGGGGTGAAAGGGTTAAAAGTTTTCGCTGCAATAAAGAGGGCCCGGCTTATCCCTGAGTCTATTTTTAGAAGCACACACACAAGATATGTGCACGTGCATGCATGGCGAACAAACAGTCATTATTTTTGGTCTCCCGTGTTGATTCTCTTCTTCACGATTGAGCAGTTTGTTGCCGTGTGTCGTGCGGCTAAAAATGGAGCACGGGACAAGTGCATGCATGACACAACCGCTGCCTCTTTTGTGCGCCGGTCAGTGTGATACGAGCATGAGCCTCATCCAGGGTAATTTCAAGCCTTATTGTCACATTTGTCTGCCGGCCACTTGTGCTGACATGTTGTTTCTACCGTACAAAACCAAATTACGAAATTGTGGCTGATTGCAAAATGCACTTGAGCGGCGTGTTCCCACAATGCCGCACCCTCCTCTCCCGATCTGAACCCGGTGAACAGAGATGAGGTTCCTGCCAGCCAGACAGTTCGTCAGTCCTGTCCTCTCATGTGCCACCAACTTGGCTGAACATGACCATCCAGTCCATCCCAGAACAAACCCAAGGGGGTCTCTTGTGCAACGACCGATCCCCTACATGCACAAGGTCCGCTTTGTCCTTGTGCAAATGGAGCTCAGCACCCATCTCGTCCCGCTGCACCCATCCCCCTTCAAAAACAAACTAATCATGGCCTTTTATACAGGGTGGCTGTCCTGGTACATTGGAAAAGCTCTGTTTTTAATTGGTATCAGGACAGAGACAGCAGAGGGGGAACATGAGCTAATGAAAGGAACGGGACGCATCTTTTGTCCCTGTGTCTTTTGTCTCGTCCCAGTTGAGAAACTGGATACACTGTGTTCTGCCAACGAGCTGTCAGCGGCAATTATGGTTTACACTGCCGCCTCAGAGCCCCATCCTTATGACATTGTGCTCCACAGTGTGACACGAAGCATGGACGTCTGACCTGGGCATCCAGCAAATACCAACGTTACGCAACTGGATCAAAGTACCATCGTTGGTGGGACTTACGAACACATGAACACTTGAAAAGGTCAAGTAAAATATACCACTAAAATATACAAATGTTGAATGGCGCACCTGTTACTCTGTATGCATAGTAGCTGCTGAGAAACTGTAATCTCACATGTTGTGGGTGTCTGTTGTTGTAAGGCATTAGGCCCAGCCACCGAGGCTTTACAGTTACATCACAAATCTCCTAGCAACCGTGTGTGGCACCATCATGGACGTCCATTAAGAATCGACTGTGTGCAAATAATCATTAAATATATGAAAACCACTCGGGAGAAAGAGAGAGTGTATGTGAGGAGTGGTGTGTTGAGGTCACTTCAATAATACATGCATTTATCCATTTTCTGTACCTAATAATTGCTAAACCGTAGGGGGCTGCAGTTTGTCCCAGAATGCACTGGGCAGAGAAACACCCTTCACAGCTAGAAATGCAGTTTTACATGAAGAGCTTTGGACCTCTCATGTAGCTGCTGTGTTATGACACTCTTTACATAGTTTATAGTAGTTTATTATGTTGCATGACCACTGGCACCATGCATCATATAGAACATCAAAATTTTAAATTCTTTTGAAAAGTACTGCAGATTTAGATGCAGGAAACAGTCATACATCTGCTTGTCAAAGTTGTATTTCAGTTTAGCTGTTTGGTTTTATATAAATAAAATACCCTTAGTAAATCAGGAACAAAAGAAACCTTGGCGTGGCTGTTTAAAGTCTGTTCAAACAAACCAAAGGCGTCAGCTTCTCGGCAGGTTTTACCCGCCTACGGTTGAATAGTATATCTACTAACATCTAAACATGCATTCTGTAAATTATAAAAGAGAAAATAAATCACATACAAATCCGTCTCGGTCATATTACATTCATAAATCGGAACTGCAGGTTTAGTGCAGGCATTGCCATCAGTGCTCCCTGAAAATCTTTGAGTCTGAGTTGAGTCATATTCAATGTTTTAGTTTTTGTGACTCGGTCAGTGCATTTGTAGCTCCAGCATCTCCACAGTTTTAAGTTCTTGTCCCTTTGTTGGTTTACTGACCTCGTGACTTTAATGTGTTTTGGACGTGCAGCAGACACCCGCAGTCTAATGACCAATTCCCAAATAATTTGTGATTTTATATCAAATGACAGCATTCAACAAGAAGCACAAAGAAGTACTTAGACGCCACGCCAAATTGTATTACCGCTTTGTTTTTCCGACTCTGCTAGAATGTAATGAGGGTCAGATGGTTGTTTCCGACTGTTCATAGGACGCAAACTGGTGGCGGCTCACTCAGGGGTCACCCATTCTCTTTTATCAGTCGCCGTGACGTCAGCCGGCGCCCTCGGGAAGCAAATTTGCGACCCAGAGGAAAAGGCTCTTCAAGGAGAGGCGTGTTTGATTAATCGTATTGTTCCTGTCTAGTTCACCTTGCTCACTGGAGTCACCCTGGACGAAGCAGCCAGAACGGAAGTGCACTGAATGTAATGAGGCTGGAGCATCCTTCCTCTCTTTCTCTGTCACTGTCTCTCTTTGTGAACCCACAGTGGCACAGACATGTCATTTCTACTAGATAACAAAGGCCTCTGTCAACATACAGCATGCACTCCGGGGTCAAGCTCTCCTCTTTCTCCATGCTGTCACAAAACTCCATTTGGCAGTGCAGCGGACAGAGCCATCCACCATTTGGTTAGCTCATCACTCCTGAATCCCTCCTCATTTGCAGTGCAGATCATAACATGCATGTTTTTGACGAGCGGTAGCTGCATTAGCTTGAGTTGACTGACTCTCTGCCTGAGGCTAGCCGAGGCTATTTATAGCTCCCCGTCTCCCAATGCTTGCCCAGTGGGACCAAGAAGAGAGGAGAGAAAGAAAGAAAAAAGAAGGAGGGAGGAAAGAGGGAGCTGAAGGGAGGAGGGGGCTGCTGGGTAACTAGGCTACATTCAAGATTGATGGACCCTGTTGCCAAGGTATAGGGTCCTTCTCCTCTGCGTGTGTGTGGTTTGTTGCTTCATAACGCCCCTCGTTGTCTCTCTCGGTCTCCTACTCTGCCTCTTACATATGCGCGTATGTTTGTCCACACCTGTGCTCCTTCCGCTTGCGTCTCAGGTATCAGCCGTGCGGTTTGGACTGGAAGCTTATACGCTTTGTCTAACTAACCACAGACAAAGACATCCGTCCCCCTAATTCCCCGCACTTAAGTCGGAGATGTAAAGCTGCTACCAGCAATTTGTGCAAAGGCTGGCGTACAATTACGGCAAGCCACAGGTGTCATCACACACAGTCGCACCTCATTTCCATTGCAAAATCTGTCAGTGCCTGTCATTTGAATAGGCTCGTCAAGAGATATCAACTATCACTGATATGGATCGGTTTTTGGAGGCACAGGGACGTGTGAGGAGGCGTGACCACCTGTCTGCACTTGCAGTGTTTCCTCAGCTTTTACATAATGTGTGACACTGTACGTATGTGAAACCGCAGCTTTGACCTGCGCCCCCGCATCTTGCAAAAGTTTTGGAAGCACCTGTTTTGAGGTTGAGGTTTTTATCATAATAAATCAGGCGGCAGCTGCCAGATCAGCCACTGGTGGGTGGATTTAGGTAAATAAACATGTGTGCTGGGATTCGTTTGAACAGGACCAAACGCGATGTTCGAGTCCACACCCAAGTTCTCACAGGGATTGGTGCATCAGGGGTGCAGCCATTCATGCAAGGTGGTGCGAGACAAATACACGCACACATAATCAGCACACGATACATCCTCCAGCTTCATGCCTAATTAAGTGTGTATGTGTGTGTGTGTGTGTGTGTTTGCCAGTCTGGTCCAGAGAGAATTCCAGAAATAGATTGTGCACAGTGAGACGTTCGCCTGTTTTCTTCTCTTTTATTCCTCCAAAGGGATTTTACATGGCTTTTCATCTCCCTTCCAAAGGAATAATTGCATGTTAGTGCTCCTCAGATGTCTTTAAGCCTTGTGCTCAGAATATATATGGATCAGGTGCTTATAATTACTAAAAATACACACACACACACACACACACATATATATATATATATATATATATATATATATATATATATGTATATATGTATATATTTATATAGAAAGAGAGAGAGAAAGCATGTGTGTGTCAGTAGTCACAGAATTGTGTGCTGTCGCCATGCATGTCAATTCCATCCTCTTCTCTCGCCTCCCTTTTTGCGCCGTTTTGTTGTTTTTCCTCCATCACCTACTCCTCGCCTCCCTCTCCTCTCTCCCCTCCTTACCTCTATCTTCCCCCTCTCCCCCAATGCGTCCTCCTCCTCCTCTTCCACCTCCTCCTCCAACACCACCCCTCTCTGTCGCTCTGCTTTTTATAGCCATGTCTTCCCAGGGCTCGGCAGCTACAAAAGCCTTTTCATGTTGCCACTATAATTACAGCCTACACACTTTGTACACACACACACACACACACACACCCACGGACACGCATGCATACACACACAAACACAGGAGAGGAGCGCGGCAACAGCGCTGTGTCTTTGTGTCTGCATGTGTGTACGTTGAGTGTGCGTGCTCCGCATGTGCTGTTATACACAAAAGGGTGAGCTATTTTTACCTCTGTCCCTCCCTCTCCTCCTCTCCACCCCCCACCCCCCATCATCCCTCTCTGCTGCCAGCCACATTTGCTATGCTGAGCACAGGCAGTATCAGTTCGAGCCCCAACATCCCTCCTCTCGCACACTGAACTCACACACAAGCACACAGGAGCTGATGAAGGCTGCTCCCTCGGTATCCCTCGGATTTCAGGCTTATTTTAGAGCTCCTCTGCAGCCGAGCATCTCTGAAAATTCATAGCTCGCTCTTTTCACTGGTCATGGATCGGGCGGCTGGTCAGGTGGCGGTAGCTGCGCCGTGGCATGTGCTCGCAGCTCTGCAGATGACCTGAAGCCCGCTTGGCTTGGACTGTGGTCTTAACTGCCTGATTAGCAGGTTTGTCGCTGGAAGCTTGTCTCAATGTTGCGGACCATATTTGAAGCGGAGTGTGCTCTCTCTCCCACAGAGGGGATCCTGGGAAAGGAGCAGCCGCTGGAGGTTCTGAAGACATCGGCGCTCAACCACATCCCAACAGGTTGGACACTCTGTGTGTGTGTATTTGTGTGTGCGTGTGTTTGTGCATGAGTTTCTGTAAACCAAAGCCTGTTTTTGTGTGTGCACCTACGAGATTAACCTCGTCCTGTACGACTTTGCACGCATAGGTGTTCTTCCTCAAATCTGTCCGATTGTTGTGTCCGATGTTTCAGTCCAATTACTGAAGTGTCCTCACTTTGAATGTAGTCATCTGTGCTGATAAAGCAACACTGTGATTGTATTTGTAACAATTGAATATGGTTTATCTAACTGATAATTGATAGGTCTCTATAAGACCTGAAGAGTCCATGCTCACTCCTGTACGTTACAGTTATGCAGTTATCTCACAGTGCCATTTTGTTGAATGGAAATGCAGCCGCTCTGTTTGTGAGCTTATGTGAAACTATTGTCGGATGTCTCAAAATGAACAGCTGCCAAAAAATATACAGCGAAACAGGCAATTGTGCATCTTGGTGATGTGTTTGCTGCAAGTTCCTGAGAGAGTTATAGTCCCAAAACAAATCAGAGCTACCTTTTTATGTGGAGCAAAAATATTGAAGCAACAAAAAACAGGCTTTGGTCTCTGAATCCCCATCTGCTGCAGGTATTCTGTCTGCTTTGCTAGGACACAGTCAAACCATCACTAAGTATTGTATTGTATTTATTGTATCTGCCTCTGCCTCTAAAAAGGAGGAAGGAGCAGAGATGTAGCTGAGTGGAGGGAGGAGAGAGTACAGAAATTAAAGGGGCACAGATGGAGATGAGGTAATCTGGAGGAGAAATGAGTCTGACTTAATATATGCATAATGCATTAACTAATTCCATAATAAGGAAGCTTAAACTGCTCTGTGCATAACAAGTTGGATTTCCCTGTAAAGAATAATGAAAATAGTAAAAGTGTGATTCATAATTCACTGCCCATGCTGCTCTTTAGTTTTTTCTCTCTATGCATTTACAGAGCAGCAGCAAGCAGGTACAGTAGTTGCTGTTGAATGAACACTTGAGCAGAGGTGAGCTCAGCCAGCCTGTTGCTTTGGGAGAGCAAATAAATAACAACTTGGTTTCCTCTTCACTTTGACCCACAGTATCTTTCTCCTGTCCCAAACCTTACTGAAGCCTCACATGTGGTCTCGTGTTGTTGTTGGGATTGTTTTCTGCGTGCCTCCGGCGAGGCTGATAAAATATTGAAATTCACTGGAGTGACTTCATCAGATATTCTCGAAATCTGTTGTCTTGGATACAGAGCTGCTGGGGCCTCCACGTTGGTAGCCCGTGTGACCCGGGCTGCTTGGATCTGCTCCTCACCGGGTGAGGAGAGTGCACCTGTGTACTGCTCTCTGTTGCATCCCTCTGCTAACAGCCCAGAATAGTTTCCTCATAGAAAATGCAAAAGGCAGTTGTTGTCTCGCAAAAGTCCTGGATGCTTTCTCATCTAATCTTTATGTAATCAGATCCTGCAGGATGCATTTAAGCACACAACATGCAGCTTTGTCCTTTGGGATGCAAAGCAGTGGCCGCTGCACCTGCAGGAGCTGCTGGGAGCTTGAGTTTGGTTTCACACAAACTGGGTGCTGGTTGTTTTAAATGACTAATGCTTTTTAAATTATTTAACCATAAACCTGATCTCTTGACAAGGAAGGAGAAGCCTTAAGATTCAAGATTCAAGAGTCAGAATCCTTTATAAATCCCCCAATGGGGACATTCATAATGTTACAGCAGCAATGAGTAGTGCAGACACTAAAGACATGCAAACAATAAATAAATATAAGGAAAGAGAATAAATAGTAAACAATTATATCTACAGTTAATAGACCTTTTTTTGAACTAGAGTTGATATGATTGATTCGATTTATCAAGCAAAAAATACAAAACATTCAGAGAGATGTCAAGATTTGCTAGTTTTATTTGTTTGTCTGTCATGTGTTTCTGCAGACAGAACAACCAAAATTAGCATTTTTGACACAAAAAAATGTGTTCTTGATTGGCCTGGAGTGCAAGGATTTGTAGTAAAGCTATTAAATGTCCGAATATAACAAATTATAAGAAAATTTTACAGTCCCATAAGGTAGAGAAAGGCAAACAGAATCTTTGACAATGAAAATAAACATTATTGTCAGCCCTAAACCGTACGTGGTAAATGGGACACTCTTCGTGCCTGTTTGATCTGAGTTGTTCATCTGAAATGGTGCAACCAGTGCTTGTCTCTCACTAAGGCCAAGCATGCTTCAAATATCCAGTATAAACTCACGGAGCTCAACACGTTCCTGCACGTACCGCACCTCAACCTTCACACGTCGCCCCCACCCCCCCCTCCAACCCGTATGCCTCACGTGTTATGTCTCTGCCTCACATTCACCCATCTCCTTCCTCTTAAGCTGCTGCAGACCGTTGTATGATGTCATTGAGACGGCGACAAGTTGGAGCTCGCTTTCGGCAGAACGAGACTCGCTGCACCTCGACACGTCCCTCCATCACGCCCTCCCTGTTCCTTAATCCTACCCGGTCAGAGTTCTGTCTCGTTTCCTCTAGAGGCCACAGTGCCATGTTCAGACAATCGGTCTTTGCTGCAGGTATATAACCAGGAAAAGGCGTTTATCATCTCATAGAGTTTGAGCTTGCAAGGAGGCAAAACTCTAACTCAGTGCAGCTGAGAAAGTAAGGTAGGCTCACCCAACCCACCCTCAGAGACCAATCAGTAAGCGAACCGCAGCTATTTTCCACCATCAACAGATGTGCTACTTGTTGCCTCGCATCTCTTTCTGCTGCTAAATTCACTGTGAAGCCCTGTGCAGCATATCTCCTCTTCTTTGTCATCTCTTTGCATGGTTTAAAAAAAAAAAAGATCCCAGCCACATTTCACTGAGGCCAGCCCTAAACAGCTCTGCTCGGCTCAGTGTGACATCTATTAAGCCTAACGAGTGTGGAGCTCAGGCAGTCAGGCCGTGGGATATACACTCGGCGAACCGAGTCTCAAATCAGAGACGCCAGCCTTCTGCATTGTCTGGTATAAATAGATCTGCAATTGGAGCCAGAAGAGTTGTGGAGTGCGCCCGAGGGGTTGTAAACAGATTGTGATTTGTTGCGGGGAGATGGAGGGAAGAAAGGTGGGAGGGAGCTACTGAGAGGAGGACGCAGAGCAGGGCCGAGGATGGGGCAAGAAGATGCATGATGGAGGGTAGTGAGGAGAGGAACCCTGCTGCCAGGGAAGGTGGTGATGGAAAAACACTTCCAAAGAGAAGCAACCTGTAGTAATGTCGTCCACACTGGTAAAGAGGCTCTTTTGCAATAAGATGTTCAAATCATGAATTACATGCAACTGTGGTGGAGATTCCCTCTCATGCCTAAAACATTGTTCCACATTAAACTTAAGGAAGCCTTTTAATGCTCACATGAAAGCAGAGAATAGGAACTGACATGTGAGGTCTCTGCTTCCCTTCAGGCTTCAGATTCCAAAAGGAAACTTTAGTGAAAACTGTCAGTTTGTCAGACTGGAATTGAATTGTCAAAGTCTTGTTGCTCCAGGTAAGGTTGTCAGTTGCTCCTCCGGTCTCCCCTGAGACGGCACGTTTCTCTTTGTTTTGGTGTTCTCTGAGTGCCCCCATAATGTCTTCTATCTGGCACACATCAGTAAACTTAGGTACGTGTTTGACGTCACTCCTTGTACACAAAGATCCGCCGATATCAGAGTTTATCTGTCAAGCGGCAGCCAAGGTAGTCTGAAAGGCTTCTCATTGGCCATATATCTTTTTTTATAACCTGCACATACACTGCCATTCATGTTCCCGGGTAGTTGTGTGTTGTGCATGAGCAGATTTCTCCATAGGTTTTTAATGAACTATACTGCAAGTGTGGTGCATAGTAGTGAGCTTGTTGTACTTGTGAAAGGGCTGCAACTAATGATTATTTTATGATATTATAAAATGATGATTATGTTTTCTTTATTGATATATTAAATATTTTGCATTTTTGCTGGTTTAATGAATTAAATAACTAACTCTTTCAGCTCTAATCTGATGAATATCCAAAATGCCCACATATACCTGAAGAGATCACTGAACTTGCCATTGCTTAAAGTTTTCTTGAAATCAAAAAGAAAATGATTAGTCATTTTAAACGTTTGCGCTGAAGAAGCAAGACGTGTTTGGATTTGCACACGTACATAAAAGCAGATAAAAGAAATGAAACAGGAGAGGTAAGGGAAAGGGACAAAATCTAAACTAATAAATAAAACATGATTTGGCAGAATGCAAAGTCAAATAAATGGTAATAAGAGACACCCAAATAAACATTATTTCTTTGACGCTTAGCACATTCAAAAGTACACAGGCATTCACACACACTTGAACTTTAATTACAACAAGCAACAAAATGTCAAAATAAGAGACCTGTATAACCTACAGTAGCAAGGTCTGAGATGACAATGAGTCAAGACAAAATTAGGTTTTAAAAGAAACAATAACAAACAATTATCTAATACTATTAATCTTTAATTTTATTATCTAGTTTTTAAATATCTGGGGAGCCTCCCTATGGGGAAAGTCCTTACTCGGCTTCACCTGAAACCATTTTGTGGTTTTATTTGTTTGAGAAATGCAGTGAAATTCCAGGCCAGGAATTTGAGCCCACAGTATTAAATCTGCACAAAAGAGAAAGTGAGAGAGAGACAGATGGTTATTATAAGTGTGTGTGTGTGTGTGTGTGTGTGTGTGTGTGTGTAGGGGAGGGAGGGGTGGACGCCTGCAAGAGAGTGGGAGGTAGAGATATTTGATGCACTACAACCGCCGTGGAGGGTTTTCCTTGGGCTTAGAAGCAAGCAAAGCAGGTCGGGCCGGGAAAAGAGCTGAGAGGGTAAGGAGAGAGAGAGTGTGTGTGTGAGAGAGTGCTCTGTGTGTGTGTGTGTGTGTGTGTGTGTGTGTGCGCGTGCGTGTGTGTGTGTGTGACGTTGGTTCCTGGAAAAGCAGAGGGCTGCAGAATAAACAGGCTGCATGCCTGAGACTGCCCTGTGATGTCACCACTGGGCAAGCGAGGGACGAGGGGAGGAGAGAGAGAGAGTGAGAGAGAGACGCCCATCAGGTTAAAACAGGAGAAGGGATGAACGAAGAGCAAAAAGTAACAGAGGTGGAGAGCAAGAAGAGAAGCCGGATGAACAGGAAAGCAAGCGTGCTGTCATTCCCTGTCATAGACTGAAGGAGGAAGAGAGGAGGAGGAGGTGTAGTGATAAGAAGCAGAGGATGGAGAGAGGAAGCTGCTGAAAAGAGGAGGAGGAGGAGGAGAGCACTGATGGGTACGTCTAACGACAGCACCGATTCCCACCTCTCTGTCTCTCTTTCTGCATCTCCCCCTTTTGTGTGGTGAGCAATTAGCGCGGCCGGTGTGGCAGAGATGCCATACGAGGTGTGCAATTGCGTGCGTCACCATCAATAAGCGTGCGAGGCTGTTTTGTTTTGTGTGAGGGACTCAATATCCGTGGAAGAACATTTTGTACGGGGGAGAGTGTGCACGTCCTGCGTTTGTGTGTATTAGTTATGGATTTGCATTAGCCAAGACTGGAGCCGCATCGCTTTGACAAGTGCTGTTTTCAGTCATAGTCACGTCTCTACTGTCCTGCTTTTCTTTCCTTTCTAATATGTGTGACATTAAGTAATTGCCTTGCTCCTATACTTGCTAAAACTTATTTACTGATTAGAGAAAGGGGCAAAAAAAAAACATGAAAAATTTGGCCTTTTTCCACCCGGACGTCACAGATCACAGGCATTTTTACCTTTGACATCAGCTTGAAACAGACCCTGAAGACTTAATATGGTGTCCCTGCTACTTTCAGCCTGCAGCCAAGACACTGACTCTGGATGTCATACTGCAAAGTGATATATACCATCCAGGTACAGCTGTGACATAACAGCTAGAAGCAAGAAACAACTCAGAAATTAGGGAGAAAAGCAACTTTGAAAACCAAAATGTCACTGTAAATGAAGACGTTTTGGTTATTTTCAGATCCAGCACCATCATCATGTTGTCAAAACTCTTTTTTTTGCTTTGATGCAAATGCAAACTTTCTTTACCGAGTGATTCACAATTGTAGGAGTTAGTCTTTACTGACACCCTCTCCCTCCTTCCTTCCCTTCTTGTCTCATCAACTGCCAAACTGTAACCGTTGTCGCTTCTAAAAGAGCAAGGGCCAGAGAACATTCAGAAACTGAGGGCGTCACTGCATTTAATTAAATATCGGGTACCTTGTTAGTCAGATTCACAAGTGGGATAAACCCTGTAGCTCCTTTTAATGGAAGGAAATGATTAGTGGAAGAGCAAAAAAAAGGAGACTGAGGCGACAATAGAATGAAAAAGGCATCTTACGACGTGAAAATGCCAAACCCCATATCCTGCAGGATAAAACAATTAGACTAATATTCACATTGGAGCCATTGTAAGCAGATTATAAGATTGTGCCGACTACTGACTCATATGTTGTTGTCATCCCCCACATGACGACAGTCCTTAAGGACATGTTGCATGTTGTTGCTCTGTTCTCGTATGGCACGGATGACAATAGCCGCGGGGGTGCATTTCACCTGCTGCACGAAAACACAACAGAGGAAGTGGAGTTTTTAAAGGCGCCATATGGCTTTAATGGTAGTGAAGCTTGTTTGGATGCATGATTACAGTTCATCTGGGCTAAAGATGATGTTCAGAAGACGAAAGGAGTTCTCTCCAAGCTTGTGTCTGCAAGGATCTTCTGCGAATGCTTTACGGCTTTATTTTTCAAACGTGGCACGTCTCAGAGAATGATGTATCACAGATCAGATCTGAAGAGCGTGTGTCTGCGGTGGGGCACAACAGATGCGGGACGCTTGGTCCCGTCTCAAAAGTTGCAGTGGAAATGAAAAGATTTCAGCAATTTTCCAATAAAGATGCTTCTAACAAGAGAGATGTGTCTATTCTTTTGTCATTGTGGGGTTGAGTGGCTGTTTGACAAGTAATGTATATTTATGATGCTTGAAGCCTTATTAAAAGTATTTTCACACTAAAAATAATCAAGAGAAATCTCTCCAGGTTTTAGGCATACGTGCTTCCAAGCAGTGCATCCTAAGTGTAAATTTGCCACTGTCTAATGCCCTGCATGTGAGTGGCTGTGTAAGTGTATGTGTGCATTAGTTAGGTTGTGTGTGTGGCTCTGTAACCCTGCTGGTAAGTGTGCCAGTGATGCTGTGTTTGCCTCTTTATTAACACAAAGTTGCAGGCAAGTATCTCTGGCTCTCGCCGAGCTCTCAGTAAACATGTAGGTAAATAATCTGCCAATCGACTCCTATTTATTCAGATTTAATGGGGAGGAAGCCACCTGATTGGAAGGCTTCCTGTGCAGTGATTTGTGGGTGGCTGGCCCGGCTCAAGGTCTGCAACTCGCTGGGTCAATGCAGTCTTTGTCAGATGTCGCCGGGTTTTATGTGTAACTGCAGCATCAGTCATAGGTTGTGTTTAAGTTTATTGCGTATACGGAAGAGATGAAGAGAAAAAAAGGCGTCAGTGTCGCTTTTTAAAAAGTAATGTCAAGCTTTATTGATTGCCGTAAGAAGATTCTGTTATTGACTCTTTCACAAGGAGGTCAGAGGTCAGGGTTGGTTATTGAAAAACACTCCTTTAATGTTACGTTTGGGATCGCTGGTCAAATAACAACCAATTCTTCTCAATTGCAAGCATCTATCATGTTCCACATGTCTACGAAGGGGCTTTTATTATCATGTGAAACTCTGCTAATTTTGATTTATCACTCTGATATAATACATTTATATAGCACTTTATCTTAGACACTCAAAGCGCTTCAGAGTGAAGGAGGGGAAATTACTCTCAACCACCACCAATGTGTAGCACCCACCACTGGCAGCCATTTGCACCAGACGCTCACCACACATCAGCTTGAGTTGGAGAGGGAGGGAAACACATGGCCGTTTTGATAGCAGCTCCATTCATTGGTCTATCAATTGAACACATATTTAAAAAGTAAGTCATTAATCTTATATGTAGACGCCACAGTGTTTCTAAATTTATGTATTTCCTGCACAGAAACAGTAGAAAAGCTGACAGCTTGTAAACGCATTGATTAAACTCACTAAGCTTTGAATCTCTTTCAAAATGCTTCAGAATTGATGCTGATGCTGATGCCAGATATTGCTGCATTTTAGTGCCAACTGGTATCTTTTTATAATGCTCCATTCTGCATCCTTGAGGAGGCAGACGCATGAAATAAAATTTTGAAGGGCTCTGATATAATCCCATTCACCTTGCAGTTGTATTAACTAACTACGCAAACACATGCATTTTAGGATCAGTACGACCCACAGAAACACCTTACAGTCATTTTTTAGCTTTAGCAACCTAGTTTTGTTCCTGTCTCTGCATTTTTAGCCTGCAGCTTACAACAGCATTTATTAGGCAGCAAGGAGGTTGAGCTTAGAACATACAGGACCACATATGGCTCGGTCACAATGTGCAGGTGTAGAGCTAACAATGGTATCAGTTTTCTTTATTGTGACGCCTGTCAAACCTAGAATCAAAACACATACTGTAGTTTGGTTGACCAAACCCTTTAAAGAGGTAATTTTAGGCTTTTTGGCTTTTTCACTTTCCTTAATTGTGTTATATATTTCTTTTTTGCATAAGGATGAATAATAGGTTTGCAAAGTGAAAAAGCAGGTCCACCTTTAAGGGAGTTACCATCTCTCACAGAAAACACTGCTGCTGAACTGCCTGAAAACAGCTCGACTGTAGTCCAGCCTTTTCTTCAGTAACCTGTAACCGGCATGGTTACCAGCTGAAGAGACTTTGCTTTGGATCACACTACCTTGTCAGGAGCGTTCCTACTCTGCTTCTGAGTAGTCCTTGCTTATGTGCTCCCAACAAAGATTGTATAGAAGTGAGATGCTTCACCCGGTAGCTAAAACAGAGCACTCAGCACACACAGGGTGAAAAGAGGTGCTGCAGCAATGGACAGTGTGACAAAAATATGGTGTTTTTTCAAAATGAAAAAATGTAAACCTATTCTGGTACAACCCCTCAATGAACGCCGCAGACAAAGTGTCCCGTAAGGTCCTGCTCCAACATCTCCTCTCTTCATCCCTGCAGTGGACATCAACTCGGCGCTGCCCCTGCGTCTCCCTCCAGCCGCCATCCCCATGGACCTGCGCGTGGACCATCACCAGCAGCAACAGCAGCAGCAGCAGCAGGTGTCCTCGCTCTCCCCGCCCGGTCAGCAGTCGTCCGGCCCGGGCTCACTGGGGGGAACGCCCTCGGTGCGTGAGCAGCAGCTGCAGCAGGAGCTGCTGACCCTGAAGCAGAAGCAACAGATCCAGCGGCAGATCCTCATCGCCGAGTTCCAGCGGCAGCACGAGCAGCTGTCCCGCCAGCATGAGGCCCAGCTCCAGGAACACATCAAGGTATATCATTTAGAACATTTCTATATGTATATCATGCTACTTTCTACTTCCACTCCACTACAATTCAGCATTAATGGCTAATGAATAATTTACAGTATTTTTGATGTTAATAATTAACACAATAGTACTTCTATTGTGCTTTATTCTGCTTTCATTTTCAATGCAGGAATATTACTTGTGCACTTGTACAGAGCATTTCTACACTGTAGTTTTTCTACTTTTACTATTAAAACTTAAACAAAAATCTGAAAAATTAGAAGTCAGATTTTTAGACCTTCATTGTCAATGTATCTCTGATAGTATAGCATAATACTGAAGATGTGAGATAAGATTCAGGGCCTCTCTACGTTTTTTCATGAAATTCACTTACAACTCAAATTATTCCTGTGGATAAACAGGGTATCATCCTCCTGAAAGATTGAGTATGCTGAGTAATTTTGGCCTTTATTTTCAAGGATAAATAGCATCATCAATCATTAAAGCTGCAGAACAACAGCGGCCAACAATGTACATAAAGATGATTAAACATGCACAAAAGGACAAGAGCTCATTTTTATTTAACTCCTCCAAGATGCAACAATCCAAAATCAAAGCAGCAGGCTTGGAGCCCAAACCTATTTAAGGCTGTACTAAACAAAGCAGAGGCAGCTCTTCATTTAGTCTGCCACAGGATTCTTCATTAACAGACTAAACTCACCAACAGAGAGCAGCTCTGTCAGCTTTAAATCTCTTTGCTCGGAGTAAAGAGGGAGCAGTGAACAAGGGGGCACTTTGGCTTCATTTGCTTCTATTCAGGGATGGATAACAGCGATATGAGGATGTGATTGGATTTAGGAAACGTCTGACGTCTTTTGTTGCTCTGGTGCTGTGATGCATAAGTAAACCCTTATACATCAGTCCTGTTGTACTTTAAATATCACCATCCAGTAATGCATGCTGAATGTATGAAGAGCAAATGTTTAACTCTTTCAATAGACAGTATTTGAAGTGCCTCACACGTCGAGCAGTGCGCGACATATAACGTATCACACTCCCGTATCGTAGTGACCTGGAAATACAAAGTGAATCTAGATCAGCACGCCCACACTCTGAAGCTTTAATACTTCAGGGCCCCTGAGAGCACGGGAGAGCTCCTGTGGGGCTGAAATGTCAAATGAAATGAATCTAGTGTTTGTTCCTTTTTAGAGTATTGCTGCTGTCAAGTGAATTGTAACACATGCAGATGCAGCTGAACTACTTTTTTTTTTCAGGACTCTGAATAAAATGTCTAAAAATGGATTGTGGGGGCAGGAGAAAAGATGTGCAGGATTACATTAGTTTGAAATGATTTTAATTCCTCATGTGCAACTTGATTCATTCTCTTTTCTGACTTTCACTGACTTTCTTACTCCTTTCTGTCTTCCTTCTTTACTGTCTTCTTGTCTTTCATCTCCTTTCCTTTCTTTTCACTTTTTTCTCTTTCTTTCCATCCTGTTTCCTTCTCGTCTCCCTCCCTCTCTTCCTTCCTTCTGTTGTATCTCCTTTCTTGTTTTTTTGAGTCTTTCTTCCTTCTCTTCTTCCCTTCACCCTTCCTTTCTGTCTCTTAAGTGACTCTTGTCATTTCCTCTCTTCCTGCTTCACTTCTCTTCCTTTCTTGTTTTCCTTCTCTTCCTTTCTCTCTGTTTATAAAATAAGTCTTTAGTCTCTGCAGTCTTTTGCAGATGCACATTGTTTTTCTCTTTTCTGCTGTTTTTTTTTGTGACATTGAGGGATGGATGATGCTGTCTGAAGGGCCTTCTGGCCCGTGGTGGGGCTGCAGGACCACTCAGGTGGAGGCCAGTGACGCACAGCCTGAGCAGGGAGGCCCGGCCTCAATCAGCCCCATTCACAGCCCCTGTGTACACACAGGCGTACAGCCATTAAAACATACACATCCTCTCAAATGTCAGCAAACACACGGTCACACGCATGCCCAGTTTGCTTCCACATTAGGTGCATATACACACACACACACACACACACTCAAATGTCTGCAAACACACAGTTTATGCACGTTGCCAAGAGGGAACTCTCATAAAGTGAGAGCTACCCTGAAGCTCTTCACAGTATTAGTCAAAAAGGATACTCTGTGTGTACTGTACATCTCTGGTCTATTGAGCCACAGGGGTTTTGGGTGTGTGTTTGTGTGTGTGTATGGGCGGGTAGGTTACTTTGATCCTTCCCACCCACTCAACCCCTCGATCCCCAGCGTTGATTGAAAGGCAAAAAAAAAAAAACAGAGCGGGACTCCGGGCTGGAAGCGGGTGAGCGAGCCGGTGTCCTTTTCTCACAAGCCCCTCCTCACCTTCCTCTCACCTTCAGTCACTAATTTATTCACACACTTGTCTCGAATGTTTGATCTGCACTCACGGTAAACACAAGAGCATGTCCCTGCCACTGAGCGTCTATTTATGGTGTTTTTAAAAAAATGCCAGCAGAAGTTGATTACACGCAGTTACAGTAAACTGGTCAAATATTGCCACTGGGTGTGTGACGATCGGGGGAAGAGGAGTGCAGTGTCGATTTCTTGGTACGTTGGAGAGAGATCACTATGGAGCTGAGTCCAAGCAGAGACAGCTTGCCTATTTATTGTTTATTACAGAGACATTAAAGAGTGATTGGGAATCTTGATTTGATGCCTTAGGTCGAAGAAATGTACTAAGAAGAAGAAGAAGGTGAAAGCAGGTGTGCATTTGTAGCATTTACTTTGTGTCCTTATCCACAGTGACTCACTGTGAGTTTTGGGTCTGATTCAAGGGCACTTCAGTAGGACGAAGAGGTGTTTGTGGGCACATTTAGGCTTTTATTTTTGACCTTTTGGTTACAGACGCCACAGTCGGACGTGTTCCTTCGGTATAAAGGCCTGAGGTGGACAGTTACTGAAATCATTTAACAGATGCTCTTCTCTTTTCAAGAGTGATGAGGAAGTGAGCAGATTGGATAATGTGTGTTGCTAAAGCCTCACCCTCAGTTAAAGTGTTTATATTTATTTAAAGGCTTACGCTTGTGGCCTGAGGTTTTTATAGAATTGCAATGGTTTTATTTTATTGCTTCAAACAGCTGTCAGCTTAATTATTCCAGATGGCAACTTAAGCGGACAAGGAATGGGATGTAAATAGAGGTTTTAAGAAAGAAATTGATTACATTGAGAAGTGAAAATATGATCTTATCTTGCAGCTAAGAGTGGAAGACGGCTCCTGAAAACAGGGTTTGCAAACATTTTAATATGTTGCTTTGCGTGCTAATAAGCCATGTTCTCAGCTCTGTCAGGAACATGCCATTTTAAGTCAGTCAAGCAAGTAACTTCCACACAGGCTCTAAAATATTAGCCATTTGAACGTTGGATTTCTGTTAGATAAGTTTTTGCTGACATTATTCTGACGCGTCCTCCCACAGCAGCAACAAGAGCTTCTGGCACTGAAGCACCAGCAGGAGCTCCTGGAGCACCAGAGGAAGATGGAGAACCACCGTCTGGAGCAGGAGCTGGAGAAACAGCAGAGGGAGCAGAAACTGCAGCTGCTGAAGAACAAGGAGAGGGGACAAGAGAGTAAGTTGCAGATACAATATTGGGAAGCACTGAGCGATTGATAGAAAACCAAAGCCAAGCTGGTATGTTTGTCCACCAGACATCTTTTGGAACACCTCACCCCTGCTTTTTTTGCACATATCTGATAGTCTGGCATATTTTCTAAAATACATATATCACATTTAAACAAAATCTTGAAAAGACAGCTCAGTCTGACACCTAATTAAGGTTGTAAGTTTGATGTTTTCTCTCACCTTCCATGAAACATGTATTCACACATTGGTGGAGAGAAAAATAGGAGAATAGCGGTTGTTGGAGAAATTACTGTAAAAGCTTTCACACCTCTTTGGTACTAAATTATTCTAACAAGAGAATATATTGGGAAAACAATCTGAAAAAGAAACAGCCACGGCTCCATGTTGGTAGATTGTAAATAGTGTCCAGTTTCACTCTCTTCATTTAAATCTTTTAACCAGTGTTGTGTCGCAGCAAAGGACGATTTTTGTTGAAACACAGAAATCGCTTGTAAATGACACTGTGACTGTTAAACACACTTAAACCTGAAACTGTAAACGTTTTCAGGACCCTCATGCCAACACAGACGACAGAAAGTTTAGTTTCCTCGTTTTGAGAAAGCCTGTTTGGTGGCACCTGCCAGGAGCCTGAACCGCTTTGCAAGAACTCTTCATTCAAAACCCTCCAAGGTGGAAATGGCCGTTAAGATCAGTGTTCACAGAGCGTGTTTGTGTGTTTCTGTGCATGTGAGTGTGTGTGTTTGCATGTCTGTGTATTTCCATTTTACTTGGAGAACCTGTGTATTTGCTGTGGAAAACAAGCTGTATTAGCTGGTGGCCTTGGCGGGGGCTGAGCCTAGTTATTACCGCTGCCTGCTGGATGTCTCTCAACAGTTCATTGAAAGCAAGTGGACAGGAGTCCTTGAGAGCAGTTTACACACTATATGGAAAGTGGTTACAGGGCGAGGCTGCATCTGTGCTGTGTGTGTGTGTGTGAGAGGCATTGCTCTGTGTGTTTGCTCTCCCATCTACCTGCATTTTGTATCATTTTAATTTCTTTTTCCTGCATTATCGTTTTAATATCCCACCCATCTGGTGGTGATGTTCAGGCTTCAGGGCTATATCCAAAAATGTAACTCTTAGATGGCTGTAGCAGGGTTGCAGCTAATGATTATATTCACTGCCAGTTAATCTGCTTCTTCACACTTTTTTGATTCCTCGTTTGGTCTTTAAAATGTCAGATCATAGTGAAAAATGTCAATCTCAATTTTTGGTGAATTTCTTGTTTTGTCCAACCAACAGTTCAGAGCCCAAATAATTAATTGACAATTAGAATTAAACAAAGAAAATAACTCACATTGTAGAAGCTGAATCTGAGAGAAGGTTGGATGTATTTGATCAACTTAACCATTATCGAAATAATTGTAAATTCATTTTCTGTCAGTAGGCGAATAATAAATTAGTTGTTTAAGCTCTCGATAGGGGCATCACCCCCCAGATGTTGGACTGTACTTATTAAGCTTTGAAGAAGACTTTCCATAATTAGTCATCTTAGACTGCGAGATTTAGTCAAATTAGTGCACTTTGGGTCAACTATGTGAGTTTAAGACACTCAGCATGTAATCTTAAATGTTTCCAGTTTGAATCTGGGCAGGGACCTTTGTTGCATGTCACCCCCTAGCTCTCTCCCTTCATTTCCTGTCATCTCTCCACTGTCCACTATGTAATAAAGGCAACACACTTAAAGTCAAGTCGTTAAAAACCTCTTAAGCCTTACTGAACTGCTGGTGGGTCAGTCATTACAAATCTCATGCTGTGCAGCCAAATTCTGGCTAGAAACCAAAACTCTTTAATGAAGCCGAAGGTTCCTAAGGCCGTAGGTAAAGTGATGCTCAAGTGCAGCCCTAAAGAAAAAAAGAGTCTTGAGTTTGAATATTTTCCTTACGTTTACATCATATAGCGTCAATGACAAGCTACAACCAGGCAAAAACAGAATATATGTCATGTTATATACTGTCAGACAGAGTGGAAGAGAATGATTGGTTTCACACTGTAAACTAGCTGAGGAGAAATTATGTAGGAAAACTAGGTGTTGAGCTAAACATTTTACTATTTTGGTCCACTGGTGTTGGCAGTTCTGGTTTAGAGAATATAATCTGTATAATGTTCTGATTTTGTAAAACTCTGATTTTTTTTTTTTGTGGTTTATCTCAATTACTTTCATGTCTTTACTCCTTAGGTGCCGTGGCCAGTACTGAGGTGAAGATGCGGCTCCAGGAGTTTGTCCTAAACAAGAAGAAGGCCTTGGCCCAGCGGAGCCTCAACCAAGGAGGTCTCCCCAATGATGCTCCCTACTGGTACCGGTAAGGAACAGTTACCGCTTGAGTAAATAGAGATTGAAAAGAGAAGGCGTATAGAGGAGGCATTTTGATTTAACCACTGAGCTAGTGGTTGGCATTATATTGTAAAGGAAAAACTTCATGGCATGTTTTGACATCATCACCTCTCTCACACTGATAAATCACTCCTGTCTGCTTGGGAGCTGAAAGACAATTTGAATATATTTATATTCCAATTCTTTGCAAAGATTGTAAGCAGTATAACACATTTGAAAATAACTGCAGATCCTTAAAAGTTTGAATGGCAATTCCCTCTCTGACAGCAGATGAATAATGTATTGGATTGTGTCTTAATCTGTCACCGGGCTTCCCCTCTTACCTCACCTGCCACACTGTATGAGCCTGACTGAGAGATGGATCGAGCAGGGTTATAAAACGAGGACGGAAATACACATGCACACTTTCACACATACACGTGAGCGCAGGATATTGGAAACTGATGATAGGGGCTCTCGTGGATCGGCCTTGAATGTTTATTGTAGCATCTCTGGAGCCCTTTGCAGGTGTGTACGCTTGCTGTTTCCTCTTTGCTCACTCCGTGTCTGCGAGTAACCATGTACTTTACACTTTGCATGACTGGAAACGCATTTATGCAAACCAAAGAATTGAATATACAAATAGACACAGCAGTCAAATGTGTATAAAAAAATCTTTGTCAGACTCTCCCGGCCATTAATAATATAATTAAATACTCCATCTCTTGCAGTATTCATACACCTTATCTACTGGATCCTTTAGATCCTTTACTTTAGTAGTAATATAACAACACAAAAGTACTGCATTACAAGTTGCATTCAAAAAGTATTATCAGCTAAATGTACAGTAAGTAACAAGAAGAAGTACACTCTATACTGAATGTATATTACAGGATTACGATCACTAATGCACTAATATGTGAGCAGCATTTTTGTGTAGGTGGTCGTGGTGGATGTGGTTTTCACAACTTTATAAAGTGTCAGCCTTTTTTCTTTGAAAATGAGTCTTAAAACCTCATTTTGCATTGCAGTGTTTTTCATTTTAATCATCTTGTTAAAAATAAGTCCTACAAGTGAGTCCATATCTTGAAAGAAGGAAGAATAACACAGGTTGCGTCACTAGAATTATGAACTGGTTGGTTTAAGTTAATTTGACATTTGAGAACAGGTTGAAATAATCCTGCAACACTGTCAGATTTTATTCACTTTTTATGAGAAAATAAAGCTATGAGGACGTTCTAGACTAAAATGTCTTAAATAGAGGGAGTTATTTTCACTGACTGATGCATCAGGTTTTAGAAGCTGATGCAAGAAAAATAATATGCAAAAAGAAAAATAGTCAAGGAAAGCGCAAGTACCTCAAAACTTTACAGTACAGCACAAAGTACAGTACTTGGGTAAATGTACTTGAGTTATTTGTAACATCACCTGACACAACTTTAATATATTTTTAAGTTATGTTCTCTGTGATTAAATATTTCATTTTGAAGCAATACATGCACTGAAATCATAAAATGCAAATACATAACCAAATAAATATAGTGTTACATAATCTTGATGTGTGACCCAGTGAAACACCCACAAGCGTTGACTTTCAACAGCTCAAAGCAATACAAACTTTCCATATCTGCCTGTCTCTACTTTTCTCTGCCATTTTTGTTTCCACTCGCTGGACTCGTCAGCCCCGATCTGTTTTTGGAAGAGATGAGTGTGTAGATCGGCTTGTCAGGAACATGCATTTGGTCCAGACCCAACTCGGCTTAACTTTGCCTACAAACTCCACCTTATTCTGTAGGCAGTGAACAGATGGCAGCACATGTCCGCAGGCCATGCCAAGGGATTTGCATGATGCGTTAATCATACAGATCTTTGACAGCCATGAAGTGACTTTGCTCAGAATATTAATTCAGTCACATGTCCACTGAGTTATGAGTGTTTGGCCTTGTTTCACATGATTTTTGTGATCACGGCGGCACCTTGAACAATGTGTGCGTTTGTGTTTTTGTTCCTCAGCAAAACCCAGCACAGCTCTCTGGACCAGAGCTCGCCTCCACAGACTGGTGTGTCCACCTACAACCACCCTGTGCTGGGTGTCTACAACCCCCGGGATGACTTCCCACTGCGAAAGACTGGTACATCTCACACACACACACACACACACACACACAATCTCTTTGCTTCTATGCAGGCTTATGTTCAGAGAGAACTACACACCTCCAGTAGCTGTTATACAGACACACATCTAGCATAATTTAGATGGCATCAGAGCTCGGCACCATTAATCACATCCACATTAGGCTGTCAGGGTCTCCCAGCATCCCCCACATGAGAGTGTTAGAGAGAGTGTAAGTGTAGGTGGTTCAAGAGTTCAATAGAATGAGAGAGATTTTTTACCATTTTAGTACCTGGCTTTTTATTTGCTTTTAATAGTTCCTTATTCTTGAGGGTTATTTGAAATCAGCTATTGTTCAGCAGCATCTTAAAAAACTTGATCTTGACACTGACCGTCTTAATAATCACAGATCTATATTAAAACAGCTTTTCTAGCCAAGAGTTTTGAGAGAGCAGTATTGAACTCCTTTCATGTTTGAGGTTGTTGAAATTGTCTCTGACATTCAGCAGAAATCTGATGCTTGCTTTTGTACTACGTTGTGTTGCTGGACATTTCTGCTGTTTTTAATTTGTTTTAAACAAACAGGCTCTGACAAGTCCAATTTGAGGGCCATATAAGTTGGGAACATCTCCTCTAGCATTGCAACAATTACTGCTGGGGTTCCCCAGGGCCATATTCTAGGCCCTTTATTGTTTTCAATCAATGTGATACTTCTGGGTCCGTCACGGGCAGTGCAAATAGGCCAGCAAGTAATAGGACCCAAGTGCAGAGGAACTCTTCAGCAATTTAATGGTAAACTAGGGGTCCACGAGCTTACACCATAATGAGCCAGGCAAAGATCAAATCCGGGAAGGCAGTCCAACACGCAAACAAATCCACAGGGGTAGATAGGAAGTCCAACAAGAGATGGGAGTGGCAGGAACTGGATGAAAGATGAAAAGTCTGAGCGCATTTGCTGCGTGGAAGGATAATGGCAATGCAATGCATCAGCATGATGGAAGAAAGAACTGCAACGACAAAAATAGTGTTACCTCACTGTTAGTTGTTATTGTGTTTTAAACCCTTTAAAACAACAAAGCCACTGATGGAGGCAGGGATAGACCAGCAACTTCCGTTTTCTGCAAGGGAAAATTACTGTTTATATCATTTGTTTGTTGTACTTTACGAATCATCAACCGATCTCTCTTAGCTAATAAAAAACTCCACCTAACACATTTCAACCAAATTCTGGTCCAATATAAGGGCATGCATCTGCTTGGTGTTTTCTGAGTTTGAGAACATTTCTTAGAAGTATTTGATGTACATCAAGAAATTAATTGACCACCTTCATATTGCACAAAACACTGCAACTTGTGGCTTTTAAATTGGCTTTTGATTAGTTTTGCTTTCACATTTACTGTTATCTTATTATCCTTTATCTGTTAGGTACCTTGCACTTTGCGTTTTTGGAACAGGGCTCTGTATAAATACAGGTTATTAACAGAGAGCACTTTGAGCCATGGACACTTTTCTTGAGTAGTAGTAACTGTATCTGCATAGAGCAGCATGTTTTTCTTTTAAAATGGTGACAGATCTTGTCAAAAGTCATTAGAGCTGCTAAAACGCTGCAGAATGCACCACAGGAAAAACGTTTTCTTGTGGCCTACAAACTAAAGGCAACAGTGTACAAAGTACAGAAGCCTTTACATACTAAAACCAGCCGTTTGCAGTGTGTTTTTGTCAGGTGTGTGTGTGGTCAGCTTTGTGTCTATGTGTGTGTAAAGTGTGAGTGGTGTGTGCGGTGGTGTAGCCGTGAAGCAGCGGTCGTCTTACAGTGCAATTATTCACTTAACGCAGCGGGTCCAGCCAGCGCTCCAACCCTGTTGACTCTGAGCCTTTGGGCTGCTGGCTACAACGGCAGATAGACCACAGTTGACACTGGCCCACACAGCTGCATTCCACCCTGGGAGAGAAGAAGAAGAAAAAGAAGAAGAAAGGAAGAAAAAAAGATGTAGAAGAGTGAAAACAGGAGGGAAGGAGAGATGATGTACAGAGAAAGGAACAGTAATAATCAGGAAGATGGAGAGAGAAAGATGATAGTAGAGAAAGTTTTGGTGACTTCGTTGATCATGTAAAAAACCTCAAGACACTTTTTCTTGAAAAAAAAAATTGAGGTAGAGGTTGGAGGGAGCATGGGTTTTGTTTTAAAAGCAGAGCAATAGAAGATGAGAGGACACAACATGGCAGCTGGCAAGCAGGATTTAAACTAAATCCAGCAAGTGGCACAATGATGCCACACTCTCGAAAACTTGCTTCATGTAGAGAAAGAGAAAAGGGGGGGAAAGATGGCGGGGAGGGAAAAGATCGTCCCTGGAGTGTCAGTTCATCCCATGATTTCTATAAGGCTGAGGATTGTGCTCAGTTGCAGAGAGAGGAGAAAACCTGTGCCACCCTGATATTTGCGCACAGCGATGACGTGCTTTGCGGGGTTTACTTATGGTAATGCCAGCTCGGGAGAGGTTAGAGGGTCTTTTATATCACCGCCTGGCCATAAAGTAGAGGACTGGCACCCAGGGCTCCAAGCAACGGTTAAAGGAAGCAACAGCGCACTGTTGTTCATCTCCCCTTTTTACATTTTAGGCATTTAGTGCAGCTTTAGTGCAGTGTCATCCACAGCACAATGAGAGCAGTACAGATTAAGGCACAAATTGGTTTACAGTGCAGCCACTCAAACGCGTTGTTTTATCAAAGAAGTCAGTCAGTTTCAACTGTGATCTGAATTTATGCTGCGAATGGTGAGAGTAGTTCTCCACACAACAGCAGGTGAAAGTTGTTGGCCTGTGGCCTGAAACTCTTCATCTGTGGCTGCTCCTGACTTCCATTAGGCTTTACAGTGTTTTAAACTGATGCATTGTCAAGAAAATGCAAAAATGAACACTGGTTTTGTACACACAATTTTGAAGAACAGCAGCCAGCACTAAGCTCTACGATGAATACATTATATTTCCTATGAGAGCTTCACATTAAAAGCCACCCTGTATTTTGCTTGTTGAATATTTTTTTAATGAACTAAAGGCAATAAAAAGTGATTCTGATATCAGTGACATTAAACAGTAATGCTGAATAATGTGCTGCATAGTTTCCTTTAAATCCCTTGTGTTTAGATAGGCAATATAAATCTAGTGCAGGGCAGGCGGACTCTGCCTCAAACAGTGCAAACAACTGTATAGAGTGGTAATTACAAAGTGTAAATACACTAAATACACTGAAATAATGCAAAATAAATTGTATCAAAAATGGGGTTTGATTACATGTAAATCATAGGAATTGTAACTTTTAATGCCGTGATATGATACTCTTAATAGAATACCAGGAACTATCTAAATGTATGGTGGAAAAAAGAGTTGCGTGACAAGGATTGCTTCCTGAAATCCTGATCATCAGCCAAACAGAAGCCTTTAAAATCATTAGCTCTTCTTGTAAAGGATACATTTAGGGTAGAGCGAGCCCCGCATGAATGTACAATACACCTTGTCTAGACTAGAGCATGTTTTCACATACACATGAATGCCTTAGGAAGATGTAGGCGGGGTGGGAAAGTTTCATCCTTCTGACTAACTGTGCTTTCTGATGGAGCAGGGCAAGGCATACTGTTCCCATCTTTTCACTGATGAGCCGATGTGGGGGTTTTTTAAGCCTAACTGGGGCATTGCGTTCTTCACATGCATTCAATAGCAGATAGGCGGACTGGTACCATACAGTACATGCCGTCGGTTGAAAATCAGACTGAACAGCTCCCCGATGATTACAGGATGTCACATAACCTTTAACCTCTGTTGTGAGGCCCATTTTAACACAGCAACAATGCACCATCTGTGCATTGATATCATATGCCATTGTATAATACTCATGCTTCGCCAAAGCCTATAACAAAGCCTTTCATTTCTATGAAGCAGTGACATTAAGGCTATGTAGCACTATGTATAATTTCCAATTATATACTGCAATAATATTTAAACAAGTCACATAGCCTTGCTTTTCTTGAAACTAGTGAATTAATCTACCAACATGGAAATAATTATACGCAATGATTTCCAAATGAATCCAACTGATACCAGATTTTCTTCCCTAAACGCCACATTATGTTGTTTTCTCCTTAGTACACTCAGAGAGCAGTATTGACATTTCCCCATCGATTCCACTTGACTTTAACTATACCTTTGCTGTGATTATTTGGGGTGCTGTCATACTGGATCATTCGGCGTATAAAATTTGTTTTCACTCTGCTGAAGTAGGAGCCACAATCCTAATTACTCTACTTCAACAGGCTAATTACTGTTCTTCTTTCTAGCGCAGCCCCCTTTGCTTAGTTCTCCTCACTAACAGATACAATCAGTTTAAATCCAAAGCTCTACTGTTAGTTTTAGGTTTTGTGTGGGAATAGCAAGGTTGTGAGGTTGTGATAATCAGCTTTGATCATGACCAGAGAGACGTTTCTCCTTTAAAATATTTAGACAGACTTACTTTAGAAAGTCAGATTTCTTTCATCTGGCAGACGAATAATTTCTGGAATCTCATGTCATTTTCAAATCAAGTAGACATCATCGGCTTGTGTTCATGGACATCGCTTCAACTTTTTTTAATCTGTAGAAAGTGGACAGACGTCGACGTCTCATATAAACACTTCTGTCAAACTTGAAGCTTTATTTTTTTATTATACAAAAGCAGAAAGGAGTAACTATAGAAACAGTGACGATAAGCAGTGTTTGAGTTGTTTGAGCTATTTTATTCAAGATAAATATTCTTCAAAAAGAAATAACAGTAATTGTCAGATAACAGCACATACTGTACTCTATGTCTTGATAATCTAAACAGCATCTAAGTTAGGTTAGTTAGATTTTGGCAGGGCTTGTTTACCGTTGCTTACCTGTCTACTGTTTGTTTTTGTTTTTCGCCGTCATGATTTAGCTACAGCCGTATTAATGTCATATAATAAACCCAAGCATCGAGCATCCAAAATAATTTTCACAGGAAACAGGTTGGATAAGTTGGTAATGTAGCTTTAGCTAAGGCTAGCTCTAGAGTGCAGTCACTGCTGTTTTGTTTTACCTCTGTCTGTAGTTCCCTATAATTTAACATGCTGTCTTTATATTTTCATATAAAAACAGATATCAAAAAGTCAGATTCAGCTTTTAATTTAATTTTGACAAGACATTGAATTACTGTGTTTTGGCTGGAAAGAACTATCCATTATACCCTGATGACCTAGATTTTTGAGGGCCCTTGTAATTTTCTTTCATCTTCATTGTTTCCAAAGATCTTAAAATTCAAAATTATGAATAATTATCAAATTATTGGACAGGGAACCCCAGAAATCCTGATTTGTATTAAATTGGCTCCACAAACTCCTACCAGCAGTTATTCTTTACCAGACTCCATCTGGACTGAGCTTTCCCTTTTACTTTTCACACCAGTTCACACTTCACTCTCGTCCACACGTTTATTTTTACTTGACACTGTGAATGGGAACAAGTTCAGTTTGATGAATGTCTCCTAAAATGATTTTTCAGGGACATTTGCTGCAGGGGAAGTAGCTGTACCCTCCGTTTAAAGTAAGAAACATTGTAGCAGATTAATCTGGTTATGTCATAATCTGGGTTAGTGGTGTACCACATTTGGATTTAGCTCTCCTTTGATGATTAAAAATTAGATAATGAGTAGTGAAATTATCCAAGGACACTGATTGGCAGGGCAGAGTAAACAGAGCATTAGCCTTCATAGCAAGAGCCAAGGTGACATGCCGTTCCCTTCTCCCTGTCTCCATTCACAAGTCTGATGGTGAACACAAAAGCCCAAAAGATCTTTATGTAATCAGACATGGCTCCCAAATTGGAGCTAATTGCTTTTTAACCACAATGTCGTTGGGAAAATGGATCAGAATTTGGCAAGTTCATAAAGCATTTAAATAGGGGCGGAGGGGGGTGGGTGTGGGGGGTCAGAAGTGAATAGCAGCATGTAACAGTTTGTCAACCAAAAAGGTTTGATAGAGCAGCTCTGAAGGCGCTCCACGACGGATCAATGTGCAGAGCTCCCAGTTTAATCTGAAAGCCTGTGAGACTGTAGCTCAGGTAACTCTCCCACCCTTTTGATTGATTTGTCCAAAGCTAGCACAGCCGCCAGTTATCTGTTTAACATCAAGGGGGCTCAACAGGTGTCCGAGTCTGAGCTGGAGTTGGAAAGACACAAAAATCACCAAACTACCAGAACGAGATGGCAACGTTGTGGTTTAGTAGTTGAAATGGCACCCTGCAGTTTTGAATTCAGTCATGTGTTGTCGAAAAATGTCAACGATGAATTAAATTTTTACACAGTCACTTAATTATTCACATAAATAACACAGCAGCTTTTGAGCTTTCTCAGGCAGCAACAAGAACCAGTGACACATCTCATAGAGATAATCAGACATGTGGCTCCTCGTTAAAAATCATTAGGTGAGACTACATTTAGCTCTGTTGGAGTGGCAAAGTTGGTGCATCAATAAAAAGGGATGAGCTTGTTGATTTCCCAGGAGTGTAGACATACTGTTCCTACCTTTGCTTCAGCCTCTTAGCTCCACCATATACTGTTGCAGTGTCAGGATTCCGACCATGAACGAATGAATTACAATGTTTATGTTGTCTCCCTCCACCTTTCTTTAAGCCTCGGAGCCCAACCTGAAGCTGCGCTCCAGGCTGAAGCAGAAAGTGAGCGAGCGGAGGAGCAGTCCGCTGCTGCGTCGTCGAGACAGCCCCATCACCTCCGCCAAGAAACGCTCGCTCGACATGGCAGGTGAGGGACAAGCAGGCGCGCAAACATGCAGCTGCCTCCTGTTCAGAATGTTTTATTTTTAAGGCTGCTGCTTTTCCTGTATGTATTTGATTTGTCTTTGTGTGTGTTTTCAGACTCTGCGTGTAGCAGCGCCCCCGGCTCAGGCCCAAGCTCCCCGAATAACAGCTCCAACAACATCCCCAATGAGAACGGCATCACTGTGTCAGTCTCCAACAACACAGAGGTAACACACACACTCACATACACGTCACTCCACCTGAGGTTTAGACTGATATATTGAGCTGTTATTACCTCACAGACAAAAGCATTATGTGAGCCCTGTGCTCAAATGTTAAATGTTATTTAAACCCGGGGAGCTGTTACTCATAAAGATTTTACATTTTACTGGTGAGAAAAGTTTTAGTGCTAAGAAATGGCCAAGACGCTGATTTATTTCTCCTCTGCAGAAATTAAATACTTACATTTTTAGAATCAAACGTTGACTTCGTTTATGGTTTCGCATCATGGCACAGAACATGAGCTATAGACAACCTCAATTTAAATGTCTTTGTATGAGATTAGCTGTAACAGGCACAAAATTGTTGACTAAAAAAAAACATATTACACAGTGTTCTTAAACCTAAATTATTAACAGATTATGCAGCCTTTTGCTGCCAGAATAGCTTTGCCTTTTTGTTTGGGTGCTAGTTGTGAGCCTTTTAAACCTAGCAGCCTAAAGCATGTACAAAGGCTCTGAGTGAGGGATGTTCAGATGATGGGTCTGAAGAGGAAGAAGGCAGCCGAGGAGATGGCAAGATGCTATTTGTGGCAGCCATTAAGGGCACTCATAGTGTGGAGGCTTGTGGCTGTGACAATTTTATATCACCGGGGTGCAAACGTAGCTCTTTCCCCATGTGTGGACTTCTACTGCTGCCGTGTTTGCCCTGCTGTTCTTTCTTCATGATGTAAACACAGACGAATCGCTTAAATGTGCTTCCCAGGCGTGTCTGGCCCAGAGGTTGTGCGGCGGTGCTGAGCGGGGCTCCGTTAACCAGCTGTCCCTCTACACTTCGCCGTCCTTACCCAACATCACCCTGGGGCTGCCCGCCACTGCCACAGCTACTGCTGCTTCCAATGTAAGGAGGGAAACTAGTTAGCAGACTGTTTAGATGTGAATGTACTTATCTGGATACTGTTTGTGACCATTTAGTCAAAATCAGCCCTTACCCTTCCCGCTCTTCTGCTTTTCCAGGTGACGTCAGCCCAGCAGGATGGAGGTCTGCAGCCGGCCCTCTCCCTCAGCCCTCCCTTCCTCTCTGGTGGCCATTTGACCCCCTACCTGGCTGAGGCGGGAGCGGGAACAGGCGGGCACGGCGCGCACAGTCCACTACTTCAGCATATGGTGCTCATGGAGCAGAGCCCAGCACAGAGCCCCCTGGTGACAGGTAGGAATAGTAATAGAAGTTTTACTGAAGCTAATGGTGATTACTAATAGTGATAAAAGTAGCGATGAGAGCTGTATAAGCAGTAGTAAAACAACAAATCATCAAACGCAACTTTGAGAGAGTTTAACAAAAAGTTTACAGTAGTATTTAGATCTGCTCTCTGGCGACGCACAAAAAAAAGGAAAAAACATCCCCACTCTCACAGATATGTGTCCGTGGTACACTGGGACCCCGCACACTGACAGACGTCCATTCATTTGCTCAAACTAATGAGGTCCTTTCATATGTCAGCGTATGCTATGAGAGTGTGACATGGTTGCATTGTGCGCCCTTTCCCATCAGCTCATTCACTCACTGCTGTTTCGCTGCTATTTTGAGCGGAATATGAGCAGTGAATGGGCAATGACGCACATACAGACGCATGTCCGTGCGCATCCACGCACAAAAAAAAAACAAAAAACGCACAGACAAGGACGTGTGCACATCACCCACGCAGGCCAGGGGCAGAGAGTGAATGTTTACAGCCCAGATGCAGCAATTTACTTGTCAGCTCTTCGAAGGTCATGTTTTTAGCCATAAAAAAAACGCCTCTTCATGTCCAACTACCGTTTCATATCAGCTCCTACTTCCTCCTAACCTTAGCTCCACTATTCTATGTATAAGCTATGCATCAGCAAGCTTTTGCAGAACCTATTTAAAAACACTGTGCTCTCGTCAAGTCATTTTCTCTGATATTTTCACAGTAATCAAGCTTCTCAGCTCATTTCCTAGGCTTGATTGAGTCTGTTTTTCTTACTTTCCTCACCCAAATGATACACTGTAAATGGACTAAGCTGTTCACTTTCCCCGGCTCGTATCATCACAATAGACGAATCGCAGTATGGCAGCACAGATGGTAGTTTTTATTGGTTCACAAATACATCTGCTGACTGATCTTAGGTCCAACACCAGTAAGAGTAAAAATAGGAGTCCATTTGTCGATGTGCACACATCATATATTTAGTTTACATTTTAGGAATTTAGCTTCAGCATCAGTGCAGCTTACAATAAAAAGAGGGTCTTCATCCTTGTGGTCTCACGTAGCTAGACAAAAGTCATTGTAAGCAGGTTGTACATCAGCTGCTTTCACAGTTTTTCCACTTCATTCAGACACGAACAATATAAACGTCTCCCTGACTGGGCGACCACACAATTCACTAAACGGTCATTCGTCTTTGCTTCCCGTTTCAATTTGGAACAAAATGGCGTCTGTTCTGGTAGTCACCAAAATAGGCCTTGCAGACACAGACCCATGCATCATTCTGACATCTAGTCTAAATACGTAGTAAGGTTCGGGTTTTTGGAGTGGCAGCAAGTCAAGTCATCATCAAAACACTCACTATTGAGTACTGGGGCTTTCCTAAACATCTGCACGACACCACCTTGATATTCTGCCAGGTTTGTCCGTGATGGTGTAAAATCCAGGTGACATCTTGTAGTTCAAAAGGAGCTGAACTGTCAGTGATGTTCCTGATATGACATGGGATGCATCATGTTTAAACAGTGTATAGTACAAACATAATAATATATAGTGCAGAAAATGAAAGCTAATGTGTCTTAATCGAACATACAACTTCAAGCTTGTGTAAGATGGAAACAATGCACTCTCTGTTCTTGTTTTTGTTGGGAAGTGAGCTCCCTCCCAGACAACGAGTGAAGAAAGCTCTCCTAATGGATGTGAGTTTACACTCTGTGCTCTTGGGTTTCACCTCCTCTTGTAACTAGCCTTCTTGTTTGTGTCCCAAGGTGTAAGCGGCCTGTCTATGTCGTCAGCAGCGTCCATGGCCAAGCTGCAGCGGCAGCACCGGCCCCTGGGGCGCACCCAGTCGGCCCCTCTGCCCCAAGGGAGCGCCGCGCAGGCTCATGCCCAGGCCCTGGCCCTGCAGCAGCTGGTGGTCCAGCAGCAGCACCAGCAGTTCCTGGAGAAGCACAAGCAGCAGTTCCAGCAGCAGCAGCTCCACCTCAACAAGGTGAAGGGTGGAGACACTTGATTTTGAATGCATTTGCTTTTTTTGTAAATTATCAGTATATTAGTGTTAAATAACACATTAGAAGCAGTTTGCTCTCTGTACTGATGAAGGCAGGTGATGGACGGGGCCACAGATCTGACATCACATTCAAATAAACTGATAATTAATTAGGGCTATAAGCCAGCGTGGGCCAGCACAGAAGCTGTAGTGTAGTTGTTTGTGTAGGCGGCAGCCAGTAACACAGCCAACAACGTGTTAGCTGTGGATGTGTGTGAAGTCCTTGATTTTATTCGGCTGTTTTCTTTGTCTCTGTAGTATTTTTGTTTGTGAGTAGGCGGAGGCAGGTATGGGTTAACATGTATACCAGTGCATGAGTGTGTGTGTGTGTGAATGTTTGCGTCCACGGCTGTGTGACTGTGGCCGAGACAGTTGCCACGGACTGCGAGGTAACTGTTCGCTGCCATGGCAACAGAGCGGAAGCCCCTGCCTTATATGGTCAGGGAGGCAGTGAGCGGCCGCGACTCTGGATGGCTTTACCTATTCGAGCAGAGTACTCGCTGGAGGAGAGGTGGGTGGATGAAACAAGGGATTTCCTCTCCGCCTCCTCCGCCTCCCCTGCTCTGCTCTCTCTCTCACTCCTTCCATATGTTTCAGAGCTCTCCAGTGGCAGCTTTTCACACAAACATCTCTATTATTCTGTTAAAATAATCAGCATACAAGGGGGCGAGGAGATGTTTCAAATTACATTTTTTATTCTGAATCCTATAATGTGAGTAGTGCTGTCAGTTATGTCAATGAATTGTTTACTTGATTGAGAGAAAATAGCAATTCTGATAATCACACAATTGTTTAAGTAATTTTTCCAAGCAAATAAGTTCTTTAGGTTTCAGGCTGTCAAACAAGAATGCACCGATCTGACTTTTTCCTCCCTCGATACAGATTCTGATAACATTCTGATATGGTTATCTGCCGCTATGAAGTAGTAATACATGCCAGAACTCAATTTGTCTCAAATTTAAAGGGCTAGTGCAACATTTTCAGGGGAATACGTTTATTTGCTTTCTTGAGTTAGATTAGAAGATTGACACCACGCTCACTGTCGGTACATATTAGCTTAGCATGAAGACAGCTGGCTTGGCTCTGTCCGAAGGTACCAAAATCTGTCTACCAGCACCTCTAAAGCTCACAAATTAACATGGTATATACTTGATTAACCTGCTCAAAAACTGAAGTGAAAATAAAAGGAGAAGTTGTGGTTTTACAGGGGTTTTATAGGCCAGATTATTTATTGGGTGGGAGCAGTGATGTGGAGAACTTTGAAGAACTCTTCTTTTAAAATATGCACAATTCTGCCTAATTGGATGGAACTCATTGTTATTGACACGCAACTGTTTAACTAAGTGCAGAGAGATTTGTGCAAATTTATTCATATTTTTAGGCAGTTTATGAGATCATATTGTCATAATGCATCAACCTCTGAAATTTGACGGTATCCTGATATGAGAGCAGACACCACGTTCACCTCGTCTAGGTCATGTGACACGTGTGGTTTGTGCTGTGGGAGCTCATCACAGCACATGACCAGAGCAGAACAGAAAACCAGAAAATTATTTAATTGGGATCTGTGACATCTGGCCAATACCCAATTCACAGGGCCAGATCAGTACATCACGTCCAACAGTCCAGATCTTAAGGTTTTGGACTATTGGCTCAGAAATGTGATGCATTTTTCATTGCATGCATTTTATAGACATAAGAGATGAACTGACTAGTTTGAAAAATAATCAGTAGTTGCAGCCCTAAATGCAACATGCACATTTACTGGTTCCAGCTTGTCAGATATGATAGGCAGTGTTATACAGTACTTGAAAATGATCATGAATAATTTTATAGACCAAAAAATTAATCAATGAGTCAAGAAAATAATCTGCATATTAAAATAGTCTACACCTTGACAGAAGCCACACACTGACAGAAACTGATTTAAGCTTCATGATGTATCGAGGTGAGGGGAAAATGGTAGGGGGGGCGTCTTTTTTGGACGCAAACAAGACAAGAACAGTAGAGGAGAGGAGGAGCGGGGGCGTGGGGGGTTGAGAGCTGGTGAATGCTCTGACGTCAATGCTGTGTCAGCTCTGAGCCATGGGACCCAGAAGTTTACAGCTCTGGGAAACACACACACACAAACACACACACACAAAAACACACACACACACCTGTAGCTATAACCTTCTCTTGAGACTTAGCAAACACTTCTCTTTCTTGCTGTTCTCTTACTCTTCACATCATAAACACTCACACGCTATTGAGACGAGCGCTCTGTAGCCTTGAATGGCAGCCTGAATGGTCTGTGTCAGAGAAAGGGAATGAATAGACAACTGAATCGCTACTCGGTTAACAGCAGGCCCCAGAATGAGCCGCTGAAAAGCAGCACAACGGGGTGTGTGGAATGTCTCTGTTCGGCGAGACACATTTTGCCCCCGAGTACAGTCGGCAGAGCGGCCACTCACATTCAATTACAATGGATAGGTTTGAAATGAGCAAGACACCAATCTGACTGAGTAATCCAAATTAAGCTTGTTAAAAGAAGAGTGCTCCAGAGAAAGGAGCCATTTGCCAGGAATTTGATTCAGAGGAGAACGTGCCCGTTTGTCTGAATGCAGACTCACACGTTGGAGGGGATTTGTCACATCCTGCTGTTTGATTGTGAAATACATTTCTCATTGAGCTCCCCCCCCCCTTCCCTCTCCGTGTTTTCCCACAGATGATGGCCAAGCCCAGCGAGTCCCCCGTGGGCCGTCAGCACCAGAGCCACCCAGAGGAGACGGAGGAGGAACTGAGGGAGCACCAGGATGGAGGCGCCCTGCCGCCGGGGGTCACCATCAAGCAGGAGCCCCCTGACCCGCAGGAGCTGCAGGAGGACGTGCTGCAGCAGCACCGGGAGAGGGAGCGGGAGCGGCAGGTGGAGCAGGAGCTACTCTTCAGACAGGTAGAGGATGGGGTATGCAGCTGATGTATTATAGGTATTCCTGGGGAAGTCCTGGAGAGAAGAAAACTCCAAAACACAGACACAGAATTGTATTTTGGGCTGCTAAAGTGTTGCTCTTTGTCCTGTGGCATCTCTGGAAAAGCCGAGGGAAAGTCAAAGCTGCTTCATTTGTTTTGGCTGCCATCTTTTGGCCATACATTGTACTTGCAATATAAAAAATGTTAAAGCTAGTTTTCATCCCTTTAGTCCCCTAATGCGTTTACATCTCTAATCAACTCACCATGACGGCTGATTGTGTTTGCGTGTGTGTGAGTAGCAGGCCCTGTTGTTGGAGCAGCAGCGGATTCATCAGCTGAGAAACTATCAGGCCTCCATGGAGGCTGCCGGCCTGTCAATCTCCTTCCCAGGACACCGCCCGCTGTCCAGGGCGCAGTCTTCTCCAGCCTCTGCGTCCTCCTTCCCAATCAGCGTCCCAGCCCCTGATCCTCCCGTCAAAACTCGCTTCACCACAGGTCAGCGTCACCATCCCGTTACATTGATATTTCACTGAAGCTCAGTTTTGGAGTTTTCTGTTGGCACTGCAGTCATGTTACACCGATTCATGTTTAACTTTCAAAATGTTAAACCGCTTGTCAAGCTGCCAGTAGTATTTATTTCCTCTCTGCTCTTACGTAAGCATTCATCTGAGAGGTTTTTGGCTTTGAATTTCGCTTCCTTCCTAATGCACTGGGGAGTAAAAAGAGAAACTTCCATCCAAAAAGCAGGTGAATTGGCCAGAGAGTGGTGTAATGGTTCCGGCCTCCATCTGGTAGCACTAACAATCGAGCTAGAGGAGCTAATCTTGCCAAAACCTTTTCTCTCCCACTTTTTCTTCTTTAAACAAAGATGAAAATGACAAAGGGTTTGGCTGGCTTTACTCCCACTCAGTTCCAAACTGCATACACATTTAGGAAAAAGAATGAGAAGATTTTATTCTGAAAGAAGTTTCAGTCACTGTTTTAAATTCATCATGTGTATTCAGAAACAATTTGAGATCTAAGATGAAACAGGAAGAATCTTCTGCTTCGTGTGTGAGATGTTTAAATAAAGCTGTATTTTCACATCTTTGTTGGAAATATCAATACTAAGGCAGCAATAATTACATAAACATGGACTTTTTAATGCTACTAATATATCCCATAATCTCACAAGCGAAACTTAAAAACAATTGGCAGTATAATCATTAAAATAATACAGGAAATTAACTTAATAAGTGTGACAATTATTTTCCTTTTATATTTATTTGCTGTTTTTTCTCCATAAACTGATTAATCGTTTGGTCTATTAAATGAATAAAAAAAAGTTTTTAAAAAGTCCTTCATCATTTCCTTCATAAAGCACAGTGTGTCATCTTCTAATTGCGTGTTTTGTCCGAGCAATTTCAAATTTTGGCATTCTTGCAAGAGAAAATGACAATTAATTGATTGTAAAAATTGTTGGATGAATCACTGAATTGTTAATGAGTGCATGATTCTGTGTGTTTCCTCAGGCCTGGTGTACGACTCCCTAATGCAGAAGCACCAGTGTATGTGTGGAAACACCAACAGCCACCCGGAGCACGCGGGCCGGATTCAGAGCATTTGGTCTCGGCTGCAGGAGACCGGACTCAGAGCGCAGTGTGAGGTGTGTTGGAAGTGGAAAAGACTCCACACTGAACACCACACAAAGTTGTAAACTGCATATGAGAGTTGTAACCCTCTGTTTGTGTGTGTGTGTGTATAGTGTATCCGTGGGAGGAAGGCCACTCTGGAAGAGCTGCAGACGGTTCACTCTGAAGCCCACGTCCTGCTGTACGGAACCAACCCACTCCGACAGAAACTTGATTGTAAGCTCTCCCTGTCACATACACACACACACACACACACACACACACACACAGCATTAGAATTACTCAATTGTTAATATCCAGTCACTAACTGTCCGTAATTGAATGTTTACTTCCTGATCACCAGGTTCAATCACCCCCATGTTCGTGCGGCTACCGTGTGGAGGGGTGGGGGTAAGTTACACTCACATTTACAGAATCTAAACAGGACACAATGTTGTGTCTGAAATGATGCAATCTATCTAATAATACTAGTAAATTATCAAACTTATAGAAGTCATTGTCATTGCATGAAAAGACAAGTTTCGTTGTATCGCACCTTTCAATATTTAGAGACACTTCAAAGCACTTTACATAAGGCAAATATATGTATTCCACAAAACATAAAAAAAATGTAAATATTGTGGCAGTGCAGTGATAGGTTGTACTGAATTTAATGGAGAAAATGCTAATAATGAAACCTAATCTGTGTCTCTTCTGTCTTTTTAATTCCTTCACTTTCTTTCCATATTGTGGTTTTAGCTCTGAGATGTGTGTTTTGTGTTTCTAGGTGGACAGCGACACAATTTGGAACGAGGTCCACTCCTCAAGTGCGGCTCGGCTCGCCGTCGGCTCTGTGGTGGAGCTTGTTTTCAAAGTGGCTACTGGAGAGCTGAAGGTAACCATGATCACGCTCGCCTGGTTACTCTCAATCTCTTTTCTTTCTTTTGCAAAAAAAAGCTTTAAAGTTAATTGCTGGGAGGAAAATTACCTGAAGGTTATAGAAAAAGAAACACAGAGAAATAGATGTCCTTAAAGTAGGACATTTCAAATGACACCAGCAGGTTTTACTTTCTTGAAAAATGAGGGTTCTATATTAGTTTTATTTAAATTTATTGATTACTTATTTAGTCTAGAAAAATAAGTTTCAAATTACCATCATAAGGCATGTTTGTTGAAAAGTGACTTAAACAATCAATATTAACATTTTTAGTGGTTAGTTTTTAGTTCTCTAGTGACTAAAGTGTTTTGTTAAGAGTGTTGTAACCTTAATCTGTTGTTACACCATTTTGTCCTGCTGGTCGGGATAACCACACGCTACACTTCCCTTTGTTTTGTTTTCTGACATTTAATGCTGTGGTGCTGTAGCTGTTAACACTTGTGCTCTTGGTGCTAAAAGTGTTTTATTTTGGATTGTATCCCAATTCAGAAGCTGCATTTTTAAACATCACAGCCACCCCTCTTTGTGTTTAGAGTGTGTTTGGCCAATTTGTGGCTAACAGACTCCTGTCGCTCCTGTCTGTCTCTCCAGAATGGTTTTGCTGTGGTCCGCCCTCCTGGACACCACGCAGAGGAAAGCACTCCCATGTAAGGCCACAGCCGTCACCACACTCTTAAGACACTTCATCTGTGCATACACAAATACCAGCGTTGGAACGGGCTCGTCTGGAAAAAAGAAATTGCATAAACCATTGAGTTTATTTGCACATAAAGTACTGAGTGCCTTTATTCTGCCAGCTGTTTGAAGGCTGCTTTATTTATTTTTCATATCCTCCTCACAATGTGTTTAAAATGCAGTATAAAAACATGAAAACATAGCCGGAGAGTACTTCCTTTGCACGGCTGAATTTCATAACAAGCAGGACAACTCACTCTTCCCTCTCTTTGCTGGTGTTTCAGGGGTTTCTGCTACTTCAACTCTGTGGCCATCGCAGCCAAACTGCTACAGCAGAGACTCAACGTCAACAAGATCCTCATCGTGGACTGGGTCAGTCTCTTGAGTAACCACAACTTTATCATGTTACGTAGTGGGAACATAATGTCCACGCCCTTTCCGTATCAAACTGGACATATTAGATTTGTTTCCTTTTGTTTTTAAAAAGTGCACCGTAAAGTTTGCGATGATATCCTGCGTGTCCTCTCTAACCTCAGGACGTTCACCATGGCAACGGCACGCAGCAGGCATTCTACGATGACCCCAACGTCCTTTACCTGTCTATTCATCGCTATGACGACGGCAACTTCTTCCCTGGAAGCGGCGCACCTGACGAGGTGAGCGTGTGACCGTAACCGTAATTAACTGTCACCAGACCTGAGCAACACATTTCACAGTGCTTTGTAGGAAACGTGTTGCGTGGGATTCAGTTTCATAAATGATGGAATTTAGATTTAAAGATAAATAACAATTAAACAATGACAAAGTTCATTGTTATTCATTATTATTTATTTTTAAATAACGGCAACTAATGATCATTTTCATTAGATTTACCTATTGTTTTTTTATATAAATAATAATAATAAATAAATAATAAATAATTGTTTGCAGAATGTCAGAAAATAGTGAAAAAGAGTCCAAAGCGATGTATTTGTATTTGTTTTGCCCAACCAACAGTCCAAAATCAAACAATAGTCAATTTGAAATGGTATAAATAAGAGCAAAGCAGCTGATCCTTTTTGCTTGTTAAGTGCATTTATTGATAATCCTATGAACAACACATATGCGTTACTGTATTACTCCTGTATAATTCCTGGTAAATGTATTGGACCTTTGGGAACATTAATTCAGACACGGCCAAAATCACAAATATTCAAATGCAGTCTTCCTAAATACAGTTACTATGGAGTGGTACTGAAAAACAAAGGTAAACTAGTAGACTTGTTGTTCTTGTTTATCCTGTACTTATGAATGTGAGTCACGTGTCCTTCTCCTCTGCAGGTGGGCAGTGGGCCCGGCGTCGGCTTCAACGTCAACGTTGCCTTCACAGGAGGCCTCGATCCACCCATGGGAGATGTGGAGTACTTGGCTGCCTTCAGGTACCAGACACAACACCAACAAATCACACGGAGACAAACCGTCTTCAGTGTAGATGGCAGAAGTAGAGCCCTAGAAATAAGCAGCTGTAGCCCTGATTATACTTCCAGGACTTTTATACTCAGCATTGCTTTTTAATTCCAACATTGTGTGTTTTAAAATTTGAAAATTCCAGAGGAAATCAGAGCCTACTGTACAGTAACTACATGTTTTATGTAACTATAGATATCCTTATTATCTGCCCAGAGGTTTTCATGACTTAATAAAAACAGGTCTGTTTCCATCTTTGTGACAAAGCATAATCAGATAAGCAGTCTTTATTTTAATTTAGCTTAAGAAGAAACACTTAAATTTCAGTTTATAAAAAATATCTATTGTTTATCTAAAAAATGTCAGAAAATAGTGCCCATGTGATCAAATGTCTCGTTTTGTCTGACCAACCTTTCCAAACCCAAAGATATTTAATGTATTAGCTCATAAGACAGACAAAAGCAGCAAATGTTAAGTAATGTTTGGTATTCATGCTTGAAAAAAACTAGATAAAGGATTAACTGAACAAAACAGCTGCTGATTAATGAATTGTTTGAGGTGGATTAAGGAGGAAATGTTTGCAGAGTGATAAAATGAATAATTTAATGGTTGGCGCCGTTAGAGTATCTTCCACATTCACATTGAAATATTGGCTGTTATTCTACATATCTCAACACTCCACCCTCCCTCTCTCAGGTCAGTGGTGATGCCCATAGCCAATGAGTTCGCTCCAGACATCGTGCTGGTCTCCTCTGGCTTCGACGCTGTGGAGGGACACCCTCCACCTTTGGGTGGCTACACTTTGACTTCCAAATGTGAGTGCAAGATTATCTGATGTGTGTTTCTTATCTCACACAGACATGTGCACATTAGTAAAGTAGAAAATTGTGTTTCTGGGTCCAACAAACTGCTGAAATTTAAATAAAAGCTGTAGCTGTAGCATATCACAGATTCATTCACATGCATTCATTCACCCTCTTGTCTTTAACCTCTCCTTAGGTTTTGGCTACCTGACCAGGCAGCTCATGACACTCGCTGGAGGCCGGGTGGTCCTGGCTCTGGAGGGGGGTCACGACCTCACCGCCATCTGCGACGCCTCTGAGGCCTGCGTGGCTGCCCTGCTAGGCCAGGAGGTAAGGGGGTCACTCTGACAACACACAGTCTGAATCCTAATTAATGGTCCGTGAGTTAAATATAGGAGTTGGTGTTGAATGAATCAGATTCAGAAACTCTATTTTGCTTTTGCTGTTCCACTACTTTAGACTTTCTATGTGATGTGGAGTTATTTTAATAGCGATTGCATTCATTTTAATCCCATCTTAATCTGCTGGCAATGTAATGGAAAAACACAAAAACAAACAGGAAAAACAAAATAATATAATATTTTGAGGACAAAGCTCCACTAATCCCATGGATCAATACCTGAGCTGTAATTTCATCTCCTACTTCTTCTAGATGTGTGACTTTAATGAAACCTCCTCTAAAACATGAAAGGTGTAGTTGATCTAGCTTGAGGACTGTTAAATCTTGACTGTTAGTTCCTGGGACACCCTCTGTTTTTATCAGCGCCAGTGTTCTGTGGAGATATGTTTCATTAAACACAAGCCAGAGGTGGATTCATTTGGCATTAATAGGGATGTATGTCACTCATCTGAGGTACAGGAAGTTGGAACATAGGCTGAGAGCTTAAGGAACTGATGTTACATGCTGCAATATCTCCAGCGTTGGAAATCTTGCCAACATGCAGATACATGTTTACAGTTTTCTGTGTTTTTTTTGTCCCGTGCAGCTGGACCCGCTGCCGAAGGCCGTCCTCGAGCAGAGGCCCAACCCCAATGCTGTTCGCTCTCTGGAGAAAGTTTTAGAGACTCACAGTGAGTTCACCCTCAGTAACACAAACTCATACACATAGACGGACGGGTTTTCCTTTGTGCTTCTAAAACACTTATACTTCACTCTGTCATTGTTAAACTGACAGGAAGCTTGGTAATACTTCTCTAATTAATCAAACACAACTGCAACAAAACTCCTTTTATCTGAGGACTTAGCATCCAAACGTTTCTCTGCTCCTCTCAGGTAAATACTGGCGTTCGGTGCACCGCTACTCACCGCGGCTGGGACTTTCCCTGCTGGAGGCCAAGCGAGGCGACTCGGAGGAGGCTGAGGCCGTCAGTGCCATGGCCTCTCTCTCTGTGGCCCCCAACGCCATGGATCAGAGGTAAAGGATCCAAAATCACTGCTAAAGCCAATTGTTAACATCTAGAGTTAGCATCGATGTATTTATAGGCTTTACCTTTTGATTCTACTTCAATCATTACTACTTTCTCTATAGTGTATGTGTGACACAGTCAAGTCTGGTTTTCATTGTCATATATACTAAATTAATTGAGATAACAGAAGTCACACTGCAACACATTTTTATTAGTTGGTGAAAAGAAAAGTTCAGATTGTTGAAAAATCTGAAATCTGAAAATCAATGATTAAAAAAAAATTATTTTTTAATTAATTTTTTTAACAATTAACATATTTAACATTTATTGGTTTATGTAACATGACAGAGATGACCAAAAGGTCCCTGGACAGAAGTTACAAAATAATCCTACAAAAAGAGTAAAAGTATAAGATATTAAAATTACAAAAGTTATTTAAATCACGTCTAAGCATGCAGAGCAATAATAAAAATTGAAGAGAAGATTTATGTTAGAAAAAACCACATCATACAGGACAATGAATGGGGATTGACAAAGAATTAATGATTGGTGATAATGATAAAAAAACAAAATTTGTCATATATACTTTTTGTCAGATTATCTATTTGTCATATATAATTTTACAAAATTTTCATTGTTATTTGTAAGTTTGTAAATACATCTGTTTAGGTTCCTCTCAAAATCCCACATTAATGTGATCCCCAAAAAGGTATGAAAGGTCAGGACAAACAGTACCAGGCTGAGTCTCAAGTCTATGAACATCATTATCCACATGTAAAGCTACAGTGCATTTTGCAGGAAGTATCACAGACTGAGACTTAATATCTGTTTATGTGTCTTTTCGTGCAGCAGGCCAGAGGAGGAGCCCATGGAAGAGGAGGAACCACTGTAACGGAGGGAAACGTGAGGGTGTCGCACTGTTACCATTGACCTCTCCGGAGAATGCCTCTTTGAGCTGCAAAGAGTCTGGACTGATCCCTTCATTTAGTCCCCCTAACCCCACTCACCACGTCAGTCACCTTGATTGGCGGCCCCTCGGGCAGAAAAAAAACGAGGGAGAGGGGGTGGGCTCAGCCTCAGGAGTAGGGAGCCAATCAGGAGACAGAGGACTGAATTTGGGGGCGGGGGGGAATTAAACATAACAGCGTTGCTTGGCGGCTTCGCTCAGAGACACTCATTTTTTTCTGTCGGTCTTCGCACCCCCACGTTAGCCCTACAGCGGCTAACCACGTGACCAAGGCAGTGGGCGAGTTGAGGCGAGAGCAGGTCTCGTCATAGAAAGGTGTGATAACACTGCAGAAACATAACGGTGCTTTACACAGCTGCCTTCTGACCACGTACAGTATGGACACCAGGGACAGCAGACGTTCCCAGCTGTCAATCACAGCTCGGGAGTTTCTTTTCTCTTTTTCTCAACTATCCCCCCCCCCCCACGTTAAAACAAGGGCATCACGGCAACTGAGACAATATTTTACAAGATGCGTTCACTGTGGACTTTGGTTGACCGAAGTTTGAGTAGGCTTTTTGCAAAGATTTGATGACGAGACTGTCGCCTCGCTGGACCAGCCTGTCTTTGAAGGTTGACGAGTGAGAGGAGTGCCTTGGTGAGGGTCCGCTGGATTTTCAGGAGTGTTCAGGAAAAGATTGCCTTAAGTCAAAAGATTTCTTTTTTTCTCGCTGAGGAGTCGGCGCGAGCGAGGAAGACGGGAGAGTTTCCTGCCCTCTCGGGGGGACGAGAGTGACGAAAATAAAGCAAACAAATCTTTCAGCATGTTTACTTGGAACGTGACAGAGACAAACATTTATGTCTCTCACAGCCTCTCTTGAAGAGTTACTTTACTTTTGGATGGATCTATTTTTCTGTAAAAATAAAAAAGAAAGAAAAAGAAAGCGCTCTGTAAAGGTAGTTGCCAGCTTTAGTAGAAAAAAACGGTGCAAACATGAAGACCTTCAAACAAGCAAAATTAGATCGAAAAACTCTCAAAAAGGTTTAGCCTTTGATGTAGCTTCCCTTTAACTGAAGTCATTGCTTTGGAAACACATAAAGCATGCATTTAAGCAGAGAGACCAGACGTTTTTTGCAAATTATTGAATGTTATCCAAAAGAGAAAGCCAAGCAAGAAAAGCCAAAGCATGAGTTTGCATATACGGTAGTACTTTCACTCCACTTAGCTGGCAAGTCGACAAACATTTCTCGTATTGGCCCTTTCAGATAAGGCTCCCAATACCCAGTTCAATGTTTACTGATTTAATCCTTAACAGATCAAGCGAGCATTTCCGTACGCGTGCCGATCGGCCTCCCATGCTCCGCCGGTGGGCAGCTACCTTGGTTGCTAGTGTGAGCTAAACATTAGTCATGTATATTGAATTGAATATATTTTGAGGGGCAGTAATCGAGTATTGCCTGTTTGTATCTACATGTATGATTTCAGCATCAAGTTGTTGATTTTTCAATATCAAAACTGTGTTTGGTAAGCGTGTCCACTTTTTGTTTTTTTATCGTATAGGATTATTTTTCTAACTTTTTTCATCCATAGATTTTGTTCTGTGTTTTTTTTATCCGTTTTCTGGATAGTTATAGGGCTGCCATTTACATACTTAGTACTATTGTCACTTCCTGTTTAAAATTTCTTTCTTTCTTTCTTGTATTTATCAAAAATAAGGAGCAACACTTTCTTTCTTTCTTTCTTCTACGGCTCTCTCGGCCTTTCTGCATTTTCATCAATTGTGTATTTATAACATGTACTGTTTATAGGAGATTTGTATATGGAAAATTTATAAATGTACTCTAACTAATGACAGCTATGATATTGTGAGCGGAAACAGTTTGGTGTATGACACTACTCCATGAACTTTTAAAAAAAAGCAGCACATTTAACTCGTCATTGACTGCACTGTTTTCAAGTCGCCCTCAAGTGAAATGCGGTCATCACGCGGCACTGCAATTGACTTTTGAACACCTTCAGAGTAAAACATTTGATCACTTTGTTGCCTAACATACATTTTCCTCTTATGCATGGGTGATGTGCACTTACCTTTCAACTGTGACAACACATCCAAAAAGAGGTTTAGAGGCCGTTTTATGTAGCTGGCTGAGTTAACTGGGCGGGGAAATGATAAGAAGGGGACACTTATGTCAAAGAAAGTGGAATTTTAACAAGTTTTGGATGGAAAACATCAGCCAATCATTTTTAAATCTCTTCCTGAGCATGTGTTGCACTATCATGTTTGACTGTCCGTAACATCGGTGTCTCCTTCTTCTCTTTTCCTGCTTGAATTCAACTGACCTGACACCAGTAGGAGATCAATTTACATACAAATGAACCCCCATCTGTCAGCTGCTTTATTAAACACCTGATTAAAGATGACTATCATGTTCATTTTAAGTTGATATCATTTTATAAACTTGTAAAATTTGAGATTGAGTTGATTTCTTTTTCATGTCTAACAAAACATTCCACTTGTTACTCGTTTAATTTGGCTTTTTTTTTTGTTGTCCTGAATTTGAGTTGGTTTTTTTATGTAGAAACTTTAATACTACTCTTTCTTTTTCGCCGTCTGCTCGCGCCAACTTTAACTCTTTGCATGGTTTGTGAGTCAGCATGCCTGCTTGTCTATGTAACAAAAAAATGTATTTGCACAATAGAAGAAGAACACTGGAGGACTTAAAAAAAAATACAGCCTCCCACGGCAACTCCCAAGAGCACCAGGCAGGACGGTTTTCTTCCTCTCTGGTGTGCAAACAATTCAAAAGACTTTGTCCAAATGACTCCACTGAGAAACATTTGATATTGTTCTTATTGAATATCGTTTCCAAGAAGTGATTTTAACACGATTCAGCACTTAACGACATGTACGGACTGTGCTAAAGAGAAACACGCTCTGCCAAACCTCTGCTACATTCACCCCCTTAAAAAGACTCTCCCAATATATGTTGGGAGAGCGTGGAGATGTGATAATATATATCCCAAAGAATGTTCCTCTTTCAAAGGTTTTTGAACGGGCACTGTATCGGTCTCAGTATCGAATATTGGTTGAGAAAAGGTTTGGAAAAAGGGCATCGTCGTTTTGATTGTCACACCCACCTCGGCCAGTTCTATATATATAACCACTGTGGCTCAAGAGCAATTCTCGGTTTACATGTAAATGGATAAAAAAAAAGTTATTTTTTGTTTGTTGTTTGTCTCTATTGATGAAAAATGTTATCTTTCTTTGGGATCTACGCTTTGGACATTTCATCTCTGACATCTATAAAATATATTTCTGAAAAATACAAGAATCTGTGGCTGTGTTGTTTGTTGCATCAAATCACTGCACGTGTCCAAGGGTTAAAAAAAAAAAAAAAGGTCAGGATTGACGGTACTTTTGGTGCTATTTCACGATTTTTTCACATCAATAAAAGGCCATCTGGACAAAATCAATTCACCACTCAATATTGCCTGTGAAGACATTTAAAGTGTGTTATCTCTTCTCAATCCCTGACAGGATGGCAGAATTAAATATCTTACTGATGATGTAAAAGATGATCAGACTGACAGAAAATAAGAAGTGTTTCTTTTATTTAGAGTTTTAGTAAAATTCTTACTTCAGTAAAATGAATACTGAAGTCTATGCATAAATAATCAATAGTGCCGCTTGTAGTTGAATTCCTAAATTTTATTTAGTAAGCCAGGACAGCTGAGAACAAGAAGGAGTGGATTATCTGCCAGCACATGACAGCAATGATGGCAGCAAATATGGCACCACTGAAAGGAAGACGACAGGTCAGGACATGCGAGAGGCATGAAGTCTCAGCTGACTTCTCACTGAGTGGAAAATCTAATTACAAGACCTAATATCACAAGTGTGCATGCTGGAAAGTCAAAGTCCAAAGCAGCAGCTATCAGATGACCTCCTTTCTCCTCAAATGAAAAATGATTTGTTCTCTAAAATGTCACAAAATGGTGAAAACTCCTTTATCGTGTCCAGAAGCCCAAGCTGAAATATTCAAATGGCTTCTTTTGTTCAACCAGCTGTCCAAACCCCAGAGATATTTAGTTTATTATCATAGATTATTTATTAAGCATGCTTTTATAGTAGAACCTTTCCTTATTTTATATTATTTTATTTATTTACTTATTTTTCTTTTAACTGCTTTTTTCTTAAGCTTCTTCCTTCCTTTCTTTGCTTTTTACCATGTATCTTGTCTGTTATATGTGTTTAATTGTGTTGCACTAGTGAAGGCATCATGTAACATGGTATTCTGGTTAGCTTATATATATAAATAGCTGTATAAAGCCTATTCTTTTAATTATTTTTACCATTTTTAATACATATTTAGTTATCTTAAGTTATGTGTGTGTAGCATGAAGGGACTACAAACTTTCATTTAGTTATACAACCTTGTAACCTTGATAATTAACTAGTAATAAGAACTGAATCTGATTCTGCTGGTGGGTCAGGTATTTAATGGAGAAGGGCGACTTTTCTCTTATAGAGAGTTTTTATTAAGATAATATTCCATTTACGCCAAGATAATCTGCAATTGTATCAGGCACAATCATGCTTTTTAGAAATACTGGCAGACCGCCAACTACTTCTGTCTCCCTCCCCAATGTGGCTGAATCAGCAGTTGGAAAAATCTGTTTTACTCAACTTCCTCAAAATAATAAGAACATTCGTGATTTGTTTCAGAAAGAAATTCTTTCTGTTCCAAATGTTATATTTTATTGGAACCGATTTGTAAGTGACATTGACTGGGGAAAAAAGTTTGGATGATTCCTCACAGATACTTGATAATAAAGAAGGTGAAGGAAGTGTCGTTCAGAATAATTCACAGATATTAACCCTGCTAATCATTACATGATTAAATTTAAAAGAGACATCAATACAAACCCAGCCAGAAACTGTTTTGTACCTCTTTTGGTATGGCTCACACACCAGAAGATTTCATCATTGACCATATTTTTAAAGACTTTGCCTTATTGTGGGATGTTGTATTTTGCTTTTGTGTAAGTCAAAGTAAAAAAAGCACTAAAAAAACTAAATTTGTTTCTCCATGAAGTTGTACACTATGTTAATCTGATTTTTGGCTCCAACAATTACATAGGCCTACTGTTAAAACTGTCACCACAACACATTTCTCGTTATAATGACCTACAAGCTTCCCCTGGCAAAATTCTATTGTATTTTGTCTACGTATAATATGTTTGTATATTGTTATATATATTTTGGAAAGTCACTGAAAAATAAGTAAATAAATAAAATAGTAAAAAGCAGCGCCACTAAATAAGATTCTCTCATAGGCTAATCGCAGAATGCGGAAGTGACGTATGTCGTGGATCAACCAACCAGCGTTCTCATCCATGAGGAAACCGGTAGTTGAAGCACTGAACTCAGTCGGCTTGCTGGTAAAATGAAATTACTGTATTTTTTAGTAGTGGTATTTTATATTGCCAGCTTTCGTTCATGTTTATCGTAAGATAATAGCTTGTTCGATTCTAATTGCAGCTAGCTAACGTGAGCAACACTTCATTAGCTACCGCATTCGTTGTAGCTCATGGGAACATGCCAAATTTATATGTATGGCACAATGGATAAGACATATGCCTTTGGTGTGAGAGGTTCAATCCCACTGTGACCCATCCACCATTGTGTCCCTGAGCAAGACACTTAACCCCTCGTTGCTCCAGAGGTGTGCGACCTCTGACATATTTAGCAATTGTAAGTCGCTTTGGATAAAAGCGTAAATGAATAACTGTAAATGTAATAAAGTGGCCAGTGAGCCCTGTAGCTCCTCTCACTCAATCTCAGCTAAATCACACTCTCATCTAAATTGGGTCCAAATCTCAACAGTGTTGGATCCACAAAATGCATAACCAATTGTTTCTGTGTTGTTACTTTTGTTATTAGGGAGACGGCTTGTCACCAGACTCGTCCGCATGGCGTAGCCTAGTTCTGGTCACGCGTAGAGAGAACTGCTGAAACATTGCGAGGGATTAATCCCCTGATTCCTGATGGTGAGGAACACCATGTCCACAATCTTCAAACCCCCGTAACTGGAGGAAGGAGGGGTTCAGGTGTTGGGCTAGCCTGTTGGTGTAAGGTTGGTTTGGGATTTGGTACAGGTAGGTCAATATGTATTTTGACAATGACACAATTTTTGTTATTTGCAGTGATCATCCAGGGAAGTTTATTAAACGCTCACAACCAGGTGTCCAGATTCCCTCTTTTCTCCCACTGTGGTTATTTTAAACACTTGTATACTTTTCCCGGCCTGCTTTTTGACATTTTTCTCTCCCTGTAGTAGGTTGAATGACTTTCTTTGAAGACTGCTCATTTAAGGAAAGCTTACCTACCCTCTCCCTGGATATAGTAAATAATAAAATGTTTTGAAGAATGCAATTGGTTGCTTTGTATATTTTGCACTATTGACCACACTTCTCCCTTGGCTCAAGTTGAGCAGCTTCTGGCATTTATTCATATTCTGGAGTTGTGTGTGTTTATGTGAATGTGTTTTTACACAATATAACATTAAGATGTGAGTAATTATGACCATAGAAGCACAAGAAAAATACAAATGCATGCATACTGTAAATGTATTCTACGTTATGGGAGCAGTCCCCCGTCCCTCCTAATTTAAACACAAAACTAATTCAATCAATTCAGCGGCTTTATTGGCATATAAGTTTCAAGAATGTTTCCAAAGCGTCAGAATATTTGGACAGTACACAACATATATCAGTAATATAGCATTAACAGAACATTACAATTGATATTAGGACTGTCAATTATTTTCTGCATTAAAATTGTGAAAAATGTTGATCAGTGTTTCCCAAAGCCCAAGATGACGTCCCCAAATGTCTTCTTTTGTCCATAACCCAAATATATTCAGTGTACTGTGATAGAGGAGAAAAGAAAGCAGAAAATATTCACATTTGAGACGCCAAAATCAGAGCATATGGATGTTTTTTTCTTTAAGAAAGGACTCAAAGCAATTAATCGATTCTCTACATAGTTTTAATTTAATAGTTGACACCTAATCGATTAATCAACTAATCGTTGCAGCTCTAATAGATATGTTAGTAATGCTACAGTAAGTTTATTCAACATAGTAATCAATGCACATTGTGTTAGTATACACGGGAAATTGTTGTCGTTGTGGGAGCAGTCCTTCTGCCCTCCAAAATTAAACACAAAAACTGGTTATGTTGTCTCAGCCACTCCCCAGAAAAAAAATCCTATTATATGACTATAAATGTGGTTAATATAGTAATCAAAGCAAATTATGCGTTAATATTAACGGGAAATTGTCGCTGCTGCTGTTCTGAAACCATTCAAACTGATTGTTCATGAACCACGTGACCGTAATTTTAGTCTTGTAAAGGATTCTGTGACCTTTCTCTGATAAAGGTGTTATACTAAATTAACTTTGCAAACTCGCAGCTCTCTTGTCAACGGCGCAGGTAAAATATAAATAGGTCACTTAAAATCACATTCGTAGAAATTGATTTCTAAGAGGTTTAAAATAGATAGTCTATGTTTGTTGAAATAGGCCTTTGTGTGTTTAGTAAACAATGCAGCAGCGTAATAAGTGTACATGTGTCAGTGGACTACTACACGGTCCAATGAGGGGAGGGCACTTCCCTTTTACCGTGCAAACACAGACCTGACATTTCCTCTCTGCACACTGTCCCCGCAGCTGCACCAGCGCAATGCCGATGCTGCAACATTAGCCAGCTAATTTTCCCATTTTCATAACCCTTCAGTGGGGAGCCTTTTGTGGTTCTTTTACTCCTTATTCCTTTTCTTTTTGTCGAGCAAGCCGCAGCGGGGTTTTCAGACATGCCTAACATCGTGCTTTTTAGCGGGAGCTCCCACCACGACCTGTCCCAGAAAGTGGCTGATCGCCTGGGACTGGAGCTGGGGAAAGTGATTACAAAGAAATTCAGCAACCAGGAGACATGGCGAGTAGATCTTTAATTTGTATACGACGCGCGTTGTTGTCTTGGCTTTTGACAGCTGCACCTTTCAAGCACGAGACATTTTTGTCGTAGAGCGGAGTGCTGTTCGCCTTGCTTCAGCCTCGGCATAACATGTGGGGTAGGGTTAGCTTGAAGCTAACAATAGTTTACTATAGAGCGGCAACTACACGTGACTAGCTAGCCACATGTAAACACAGCAGGTTAGCGAGCTTATAGGAAGCTAACTCCTGTGCGTCCTTTATCGGACAGCATTGCTTGCTTAGTGATGGTGAATTATCTTCGCTATTTCGAGTTTTGAATAAGTATGTGTTCCAAAAAATACATACTTGAAGAACCAAACACCGTGCTTTTAGAGTTACATAACGTTATGTGTTTATGTTTTGTTCGCTTCGTATCATGCTAACGTTAATTACGCTAGCGTTACGTATATTTCCCGTGTGAGGGGTGATTTTGCAGGAGGCGCAAGGTCTCCGGCCAAATTTTAAACGTGTTGCGAAGTGTTACACCAAGCCAGTTTTGTTAGTATAAACTATGTGGACTAGGTTAACAATACACACATGATGGGGTAGCCAGCTGCTTGTTGTATGGCTACATTAATATATTAATCCTGAGCTAAGATAGAAAGCTTATAGTTTTGAAGTGGCTACTGATTGTTACGGGTGTACACTAACGTTACTTGATGTGACTTCTGGCTAGCTGGATACTGTTTGCTAGCAACAGCTCTGTAACACAAAATTGACGCAGGCATTGACACACCCGGTTAAACACTAGTGTCCAATATCTGCTGTAAAAGAAGCATCCTAGGGGATAATGGATGCTAGTTAGCTAACTGTCTTTTAACATGCATTTACGTTAGCTGGCTAACTCAAGATGATAATGTAGCTCATCGCAGTTAAAATATTCTGAAAGGGTAAGACGCAACAAAATGAACATCAACCATAGCTCTCGTCTAGACATATGTATTAAATGGCTAATGCTGTCTCTAAATTAAGAGGATAACTTGAAGCTGTCCTCCAGTCAAATAAGAATAAAGTTATTTGTAGGTGGAAGGAAAGTTATTTAATTCTCCACTGCGTAACTTAAGTCACATGCAGTTCGTTTGTCCTCATTTCCAAAGCCAAGCTGACCATTAGCTGAATTACTGTCTGCACACTAGCAGCTAGCCTCGTTTGATATTAGCATTACAAAGGATTTATTACTTTCACTGCCTCCTTTGCTGTCTGGCCTAACTGAGATAATTAAGGCTAGTTTTAAACCTTCTATATAATTGTTTGGCCCTCCAACCGTCTCCTCTATATAATCGTTTGGCCCTCCAACCGTCTCATCTAAGTGCATTGTATTGTCTTTGGTTCAGATATATTAAACTTACTTAGACTTAGACTTAGACTTAAACTTAAATTAAATTCACTGCATTGTGTTTTGTGATTCTGTGGCTCAGTGAGCACGGCTTTAACTTGTTCAGAGTTGGATTTCATTTCCGCTGGGGTCACTCACCGTACTGTAATGCACTCTGTATAAAAGCTTCTACCAAAACAATATGTTTTGTAGTGTAATTTTTCCTTTGCATGAGAACTGAAAAGTGCGTCCCAACAGTCCCAACACAAAATTTTTCCCATTTTAGAACCGGGGGTGGGAGCTTGTGAAGTTGTCTTGACCCTGTTAATACCCTGTAAGACCCAATCTGCTGGAGATGTTTCCACCCACATCTCTAAAAAAATTCCAGGGAAAACTCTGATCCGTGCTGAGTTTTCTCTTGGGAACACAGCTGTTTGGGCGACGCAAAGTGCAAAACAATTACTATTTTTTCATTACAGACTAACAGGGAGGTGAGAACCGTACGCTAATAACAGCTCTTCTCACAGCTCTGACACAGGTCTTGCCAGGTGACTTGCAGAGGTCAAGGACTAATGCAGAGGCGATGGATTCCTGGGAATGAAATCACAGAACCACTCAAAGATGTTATTGACACTGACTTGTTTTGTGAGCATACGTACTCCAGTGTAAGCCACTGATCCAGATTTATAGTGTATTCCCTCGACAAAAGAGGACAGTTGAAAACACTTGTACCTTTTATGTAAATGCTGTACATTCACAAAGATGGAGAGAATTGTAAAGAAAAGAAGCCTTCATTGGTAATATGTCCTAGATGTGGCCCATTTGTGTCTCTTTATGCACAGAAGACGTCACTTTTTGTGTCTTGTTTTGTGCCGCTGTGACTGCTGTTTTAAATTTTAGCATCTTTGGCAAGAAATGTTTTGCTCAAGGTGGTTGGTGGCTGTCTGTCCGTCCTGAATCCCTGAACATACAGTTAGCACATTTTTGCTGTTTCTGTCAAACTCCCTGTTTCTCTCCCAGTTAAACGTGTAGAGGAAGACAATACAAAGCTGGTCTGCACTGGCATAGACCAAGTGTTTTAAGGTTACCAGCGCACTTCCATTATTGATTTACACAGCTATATATAGTATGCAACGGTCTAATGCAGTCTGTGCTGGTATGAATAAAATAGAGCTGCACTCATTTTGTGTACAGCTGCAGATTATTTTCTTGATTGAATTATCATAAAAATAGCAGATGATGAACAGTTTTACAAGAAACACAGCAGGAAGGAAGGTTGGAACCAGAAGAGGTTTTGTGTTTTTATGTAAAAAAATTATTTAATTGATCAAAATGGAATTTTTTGTGTATCGTTTAATTGGCTAATCATTTCAGAATAAAATAATAATAAAGTGTTAGCCGATGTTGGGCCTGGGTATTGAACCATAATAATTTCTTGGTACTGACTATAGCACAGAGAAGGTTGCTACTGGCTACTGATCAGATTGGTTATCTTGTTCACTTATTCTCTGACCAGAGAGTCTCATTTATATAATAAATTTGCCTGTTTTAGATTAAGCTTACTTCATTTCAGGACGTTGTCTCCTTTTAATTATCAACTATTTTGATAAATGTTTTACTTGTTTTAGTCAGTTTCTCAAAGGATTTTGGCTTCTCTGATAGTAAACTGAATTTGGGTTGTATGGACAAAACTATAGAGGAATTAATTGAGAAATAATTAGTAAACTGAATAAGTAAAATAACAGTTAGTTGCAGCCCTGGTTGTAATCACTCCCCCACAAACGATCTCCAAATTAGCCATAGTGTTGCCTTTGGTTGCCACTAGGGCTGCATCTGACAATTACTTTCATAGCCAGTTGATCTGTAAGTTATTTTCTGGATTAATCGACTAGATGTTTGGTCTAATGGTGAGCATTTGGTGGTTTAAGAAGCACTATCAGAGAATTTTCAAGTTTTTTAATATTTGTCTTTTTGTCCAGGACTATTCAAGCTTGCTTTAGTACAAGTTTAGACAATGTGAGTGGTGGCCTTTATTTGCAGAGGTGTTCACTACAGTTCCAGGCAGATTCTGGCTGATCTGTAAGTGCTGGCCTCTCTTTAAAAAAAAAACACAAAAAAAAAAACTGCGGACCTTGTGACTGTGCATACGTGTCCGGTGATCACATGACTCGAGGCCAGGGGGGACCCCGTCATGTCCCACACAGGAATGTTTCACGCACACATGCTGCCTGCTTCATCCTCATTGTCTGTTGCAGGATAACTCTGTATGTGTGTGTGCGCGACTGCCTGACGGCGCAGTTTTGACACCCCTACAAGTATTTTTCCAAACCTGTTTCTTCAGTTCTAGGCAGCTCTGTTATACCTGTCAAAACTGAGTGTGTGAACACTCGTTGCTCATAAATGTGTAATTGGAGCTTAATAATAAATAAACTTTTAAGACATTTAGCAGTAATCCTTCTGGGAAGGATTATTGCAAAATGTTAATACTGCACGTCATCTTTCTGCCGTTGTTTATCAATAAAGATATGATAGAAATCTTTCTTATAAACACGACTTCCACAGGCACACATCAGCCTAAAGTCGGATCCTAAAGCTCACTGGTTTCACCTTCTTGTTGTCCGAACAGTGTGGAAATCGGGGAGAGCGTGCGCGGCGAGGACGTGTACATCGTGCAGAGCGGCTGCGGCGAAATTAACGACAACCTAATGGAGCTGCTGATCATGATCAACGCCTGCAAGATCGCCTCCTCTTCCCGGGTCACCGCCGTTATCCCATGCTTCCCTTATGCCCGGCAGGACAAAAAGGACAAGGTACACACACACACCACCCCTCCTAAACCCGGTTGTGAGATTTCAGGACATTCACAAGTCTGATTTAATGACCTGTTTCATGTCAATACACTTTTAAAAACCTGACACCTCTTTTATAAAGAAGCTATGTCAAGAATACTGCAGACTTAATTCCACTACACTTGGGTCAACTAAGACCTTTTTAAAAAATGTTTACAGAGTATTGTCTGTAGTGTTGTCCTTATTACAGAAATACAGCTACGGAAAAATCTCTGTCTAACTGCAGGCTGAGAGACTGGATCACACAACATGTTTATCTCGTAAATCATTATCTTGTGGTTGTTGATGTAACTACAACAACAAGTCAAGGTCCATAAGAAGCAACAAGAGAGCAGCGGTCTTCCACCAGTGTGCACCTGGGGGAGGGTTTTTACAATGACTTCTTCTCCTCTGTTGCCCGTCTTTGCCTGCAGTTATGTAATACGTTTTTAAAGCATTTCCTCATTTAACTCACAGGAGCGTGTCACGTGAGGGTCAAAGCTGTGCAAACACATGGGTTTACCTCATCCACATGTTGACTTGAGGGTTAAGGGGGCAGTTTTTCAGATAAGGAATTCACTTTGTAAAGGGGGCTGCTTGCTGGCTTCATGGAGGACTATGTTTATTTGGGAATACAATGCAAAGTCTTTTAAAATAGGTGTTTCTAGGCTGTCTGGAGTCATTGCTCTCTGATGATAATCTTTTGTAAATGGAAAAATGTGCAATTTCAAACTTGAAAATGGTCAAAAATTCTTTTCAATTTAATTTAAATTAAGTGCTTAACTGATTTCAGACCACAAATATTTAACTGACTTTTTACTGAACTGCAGAATTTATTTCAAACGGATAATTTATCTAATCCTGACAGGTCTTATCGCTGACTCGGCTCAGAGCGCCTCAGTTTATCAGTTTAAGTGTCCATTTGGCCTGAATTTCCTCTGAGCACTCACACAAGCGCGGCTCCGCCATCATCTCCAGGTAGTTGAGTGTTTTGTCAATAAGACCGGTGCCTGGCATGTACATCTACACTGTGTTTGCCGGTGGCGGCAACAAGGCCTAGATTTTAAGAGTGACGGATATAATGGAAAGGCCACAGGTGAAGTTTGGCCAATGGCTGCAAGTCCTTCAGTAAAACAAGGGTGTTTTTTTGGTGTGTTGTCTGTGGGTTTTTTATTTATTTATTTATTTTTACTTAGGCTGAAAATCACTCTCAATGCAGAAGAATTTTAGAGCCCTTAAATGACTGGGAGTTGAAAAAATGCACTAAAAGTTCACGCAGTTCTTGACAGTGAATTTGCATTTAAAAAGAAAAAGGAAGGCTTTAGTGTTGTTGTTTCTGTTTTTTTTTATTCATTTTTTTACTTACTTACCTCAAGCGACTGTGTCTTGATGCTTGTCCCAGAGTCGAGCACCCATCTCAGCCAAGCTGGTGGCCAACATGTTGTCTGTGGCCGGCGCCGACCACATCATCACCATGGACCTCCATGCTTCGCAGATCCAGGTTAGTTGTATTGGGTTTCATTCATTTAAGTCTTCCACCTTCACTGACAGCTAAAATGGAGGTTCAGACCCGCTTGAACCACTAGCTTAGCTTAGCAATTCTTCCGCAGGTGGGAAGAGACAGAATATGGTATATGAATGAGTGGCAGGGAGAATGTATGTTTGTCCCAAATGCTAATTATGTTTTAGCTACTAACTTAGTAATTGTTGTTGTAGAAGAATTAGCATTTCTGCTATGACTACTGGCTTTGAATTTCTTTTGCAAATTACAACTCTGTATAGTCCATATGTTGGGGGTAATGTGGGATATACCATGACATTGCTTTGAAGTTTGGTGGAGTATCTCAGGAAATGCCATAGATATTTCATTGGGACCAGGATAAATTGAAGAAATAAAGGGACTGTACATTATGGGACTAACACAAGTTGTTGTTTTTTTAATTCTAATTTTGGATTAGGAAAACGTATCTCAAACTGAAGGTGTCACAATGTTATTAAAGGCGTCTGGATTGAGTTACAGTTATGATGCGTATCTGTATTTTCTGGGCTGTCTTCTGTTTAAACCAAAATTTTTGTCTATTAGCTACTGCTGTTGTCCGTGGAAAAGAAAACCAAGTAATTTTGTGCTGTTTATTTTTTTTTTTAAAGGGCTTTTTTGACATTGCTGTAGACAACCTTTATGCAGAGCCAGCTGTTCTGCAGTGGATCAGGGAAAATATTCCAGAGTGGAAAAACTGCATCATCGTGTCACCAGATGCCGGCGGAGCAAAACGGTAATATACAGTGAGATTACAGACACTCAGACATGCCTACCAGCGGCTAATTGGCATCCAAGAGATGGATGTGTTAGCCGGCACAACTGAAGTGATACTAGGAGATCCCAGCAAAACCTTTGTTGCTGGTTTAACCATTTAAAAAGCGGAAAGTATGGAAGTCGTCTTGTTTGACGAGCAGCTCGTGTCTAATGGGGTTTCCTTCCCGTCCTCATCCAGCGTGACGTCCATCGCAGACCGTCTGAACGTGGACTTTGCCCTCATCCACAAAGAGAGGAAGAAGGCTAATGAAGTGGACCGCATGGTGCTGGTGGGTGACGTCAAGGACCGCGTGGCCATCCTGGTGGACGACATGGCCGACACCTGTGGCACCATCTGCCACGCTGCAGACAAGTCAGCATGATTTAAATCCTTTCTCTTTTTTTTAAACTCATCTATCATTGTGTTGGTCTGAGGTGTGATGATGCTGAAACAGAAGGATCACTGTCCTTTAAGTGTTGTGGCTCAGACAAGGGTGTGGTGACTGCAGCGTATTAACATTAAACTGATAAGCTGCTTATATCAGTAGAGATATTGTAACACCTGTTTGTGGCAACACCTTACATACATTAAAATAATCAGCTCGCCATTAAAAGCTTGAAAAAAACATTGGTACATGCATTGGCTTTACATACCGTAAAGCAATGAATACATATATTTTCCCCACTCGTCTTAACTGTGGTTTCTCTTTTAGGCTGATTGATGCTGGCGCAGTAAAGGTCTACGCCATCCTCACACACGGCATTTTCTCTGGTCCAGCTATCTCTCGCATTAACAGCGCCCCGTTCGAGGCCGTGGTGGTCACCAACACCATTCCACAAGAAGAAAAGATGAAGGCGTGCCCGAAAATCCAGGTACACATACACTAACTTTCTGCCCTTGTGTTTGATTTCAAAGCTTTTTCAACTCTTTTTCAACCTCTTCTTCAGACACTGTTTTTCATATCATGTACAAAATGTACTTAGAAAACTTGTTCTAGTGTTGCCTCAGCTGTGTTTTCAGTTTACAAGCTGTGATCGCTTAGTTGCCCATGAACACTTACGTGACCTTTTTAGCCGAATCTGCCCTTTTGAATAAAATAAATATGGCACCCTTGTGATTTGCTTAGATCTGAAAAGCCCCAGATGTTTGGAAAAGTATAACTGATGAAGCATCATCAAATATAAAGATGATGTAGCGCTGTGAATGAGGCAAATTGAGCTAGGCAAAATATAGTAATGATGACAATAGTGACATCAAGTGGTTTAACTATTTATTTGTACAGGGCAGAAACTAGTTCACTTGTTAGCTTAGTAAAATGTAACACGTCTTACACACTCTGTGCTGTATTTCTTTCTCTGGATGTCATGTATGCAGAATACGCAAATAAATGTGGAGCAACAAGGTTTTATTTTCCCCATTTGTTTGATGTTTCCTCCAGGTAATCGACATTTCTATGATCCTGGCAGAGGCGATCAGGAGAACCCACAATGGCGAGTCTGTGTCCTACCTCTTCAGCCACGTACCCTTGTAAAGAACAAGAAGCGTGGCTGCCCTGGTCAGGCCCACCCGGCTGGCACTTTTTGCCACATATCCAGAAAGGCTTGAATAAATGGCCTGATGGTTTTTTGGCCAACCCCATGTGACTGTTTAAAGTTCACGCCCCCCACATTGTTGTTGACATTTTGCACCCAGGAGACAGAGCAAAATATCACCTCCTTCTCTGAAGACCAAGCTTGTATTTATGTTTGTTTTGTTTTTTTCCTTCTGTTGTTTCAGTTTTGGTCTTGCCAACCTTGAACATCGAGGCCTGGCCTTCACTTTAACCAAAGGGTCCATTATGTAACATTATGTATTATGTGTACCTCATATTGAACTCCCTTTAAATGAAGCATTCCACTATGTCACGTGGTTAGAAATACTTTGGCCCTTTTTGCTTCATAAAGTAATAAAATAATAAATAATAAAATAAAATGTGCCCCCCCCCCAAATGAACTGCTTTAACACCTGCTGATAGTATATAATATAGCTTAACCTTTAACTCACTAATGCTTTATTGATTGTAATGGTTTGTGCTAACCGTTATCATCAGGCCACATACAGTAGATTAAAAGCTGCACTTAAACAGGCGTAACGTTAGAGAACACACTTAATTTACTGACTTTTTCAGGGTTTTGTTAGTGAGCCTCATGAATGTGCTGATGCATCTTACCTCTGCAGTGTCATTTAATAAACTGCTGAATACTCCTTGAATACTTGTAATTGTGCTAAAAGAAAACTAAAATCAAGTGTCCAAACTGTGACAAGTCTGTTGTTGATTAAATGTGTCTAATACGAGGTGCAGTGGGTGCTTCCCATGTTTCAAAAGGTCATTAAAACAAATTGAGCCCAACGCTTAATTATAGTGTTAAGATTTGGTTTGTCATAGAAATGGTGTCATTGTCGCCGCACCTGTAATGGGTCACTTTAGTTTAAATGAAGCAGGTTTCACTGTTTGCCTGTAGGTGGATTTAAAAAAAAAAAGTGGTGGAAAAGCGTGATTAATTTTCTTTTTATATGTAACAGTTCAAGTTGTTTCTGACAATAAAGCTTTGACAATGGCTTTCAGACGCACTGTTGCTTCCTTTTTATCAGTAAATTTTAAGAGATGTTGCAGCAAATTAATTTTGTTTCCTAAAAGTTGGGAGACTTGTGAGACAGATTGAGGAGATATTTCGAATTTTACTCATGGAGACAGAACTGGATACCTGGCCCAGTACTTTACAATGTGATGATGTCACATCTTTAAATGGCTTTAACAAATAAAAAAACTCCATGGATCAAAAATTTGTAATAGTCGTCATTGACCTTGTTTGCAGTTTGAGGAGTCCTGTCAACAGTTTCACTGAGGTCTCTTATAATGGTGACCTATGGGGCAAAATTGAAAGCAAGGCTGAGCAGCGGCGCTTGTTCAGGTGTTATACATCCATGTTTTAACTTACTAGTATCTCCAAAATGCCACAGCCTACGTTTCCCATAATGCAGTTAATTTACATCTCTCTGCAAGGTGTGCAAGGTCAACATCAGTTTGTCACAAAGACGTTTCAGACCGCTCGGAATTTAGAGATTTTCCAGTTGAAACTTCTGACCTCAAAGCGTTCAGGTGCATGATGGTGTGCGAGTGTGCACACAATTGAACCCTCAGCCGTGCCTTTGGTGTGCCTAAAATAACACTGGCAACATATTTCTACATCAATTTGAATGCAGAATAGGTTTTACTACATGATCATGTGTTTTATTCATTATTGTGATTAAATCTAGGCAAATATACTCTTAGTTTGTGGTTTCCCATTTGCAATGATCATTAGCCTGCTTCCCATGATGTTGGGATACATATTTATTTCTCTCAGAGTTCTCAAGTAGGAAGTCTGACTTAAATTAGCGTTCCATGGTACTTTTTCTGGTTGGAGGTCAGAAATTTCCAAGTTTCCTGGGCCACAGCAGCAGTAATACCCAAACTGAGATGACCCTGATGACATCTTTATGACAACACCAGAGTTGTTTTCTCAGACTTTAACAGAAGAGCCTCTGGAGCCACAGCACATGTACAACTGATTTTCCAGGTTGACAGGTTAGCACTAACTATTCCTAGAGTTTCCTAGAGTTTTATTCTGTATATGATAAAGAAACACAGTCTAGTTTGGTGTCAGTTTGGTGGCTCTCACACTTTGATTTAGCACATTGTTATGAATGTAATGAACTTCTGCTTTCATTTAAATAACAGTTTGACTCCTTTGAGGTCAACAGGCAGCGGCATAACATTTTGCCTCAACCTGGTATGAGTTCAGGGTTTTGTACTTTAGGGCAGATGTTTACAAACTGACAGTCTTGAATAAAAGTGCACAATGGTTAAATATTTGGGGACATGTATCATCATGTCATATTATCTGAGACTTTAAGGGAGTGATGCATGAAATGGTGACACTCTGTTAGAGTGACTGTTATGTTGCCCACCAGGGGGAGCCCTTTGTACATGAATGTGCAGCCAGAGCTGCTGCAGACAGGTAAAAGTAATGAGGAGAAATAGCGTGCCATTGAAGTCACAAAAGGTTAATTTTTTAGGTCAAATACAGCTGAACTCGGTGTGTCTTTGAACTAAAACATCTCCAGTAATGGTAAAAAGAAATGTAAGGATGCCATGCTGATATTAAACAGTGACAACATAAAAGCTGCAGTGTGTCATTTAGCACCACGTGGCTGCTGGGGATCAAATAAGCACAATAAATGGATTTGTGTACATTTCTTTCTTCTGGGAGATGATAACATGAGGCTCATTTCAGGGGTTTCAGTTTTTAGTTTCCGCATGAGGATGCAGGGTTTGTGCCTCTCCAGCAGGGGGATCACGGAGGATGGGAACTGATGATGTCAGATGTCATTAGCATATTTCTGACTATATCTAATGCTTGCGCAAAGACGCGCCACTACTGCTGCAACGCACTGACCAGAGACCTTCAAGCCTACAGCCGAGACTCTGGTAAGTCCCATTTAACAAATAATTTATTTTGTTTGAGCTTTATTGACTGCAGTTACAAATAAGAGCGTGAAACTAAGATTAATGTGAGGAGTTTGATGCAGGCGCTGGAGTAAAATAGACGAGCAAGGACAAAAGAGGAGATAATTAGGGTTTTAAGTGAATGCAGCTTGTTTTTTGGGGGCTTTATACGCTCATAACGAGGTGCAGTGTGTCAGCTGGGCAGGCGTGTGTGGTATGTCTTTGTCTTAAACGCACACGTTCATGCTTAGCAGGCTTTTCCTTTGTTGCTCTGTTTGTGGTCGAGCTTCACGCGCCTGCTTCCGTTATCTTCACAGTGCTTTCAGGCGTTCACTGTTTTTTTTTAAAAAATTTTTTATTGGGCTTATGAACGCAGCTTTTATTGAGGTATATCTCGAAATTGTGGCATTGACATTGGATTTGAAGACAAAGATCTATGTGCAAGACGCCAATCTGGGCGGTGGTTCCTGCAAATTGCACCCCAAGGAGAGAAGTACGTGACAAGTGAATTTGCGGATGTTGCACGGCTTCCATGTGGAAAGTCCCTGCCTACCACTTATAAATCAATATTTTATCTCTAGAATATCATTTTTTCCGATAATGTCTTTAAAAATGCGGTCTTTCATTTTTCCAAATAATTTTTTTCCCCCTCTCGGTCTACCCTGCATGGGAACCCCTTTTGTTATGTAAATGTCGGTTTGAACGCCTTGGACTGGCTTCATTGTCTGGAGCAGCCTTGTCCCCTGTGTGCAACATCCCGCTCAGGGTGTTGGATAACGGCATGCATGGCAGTCAAATCACGCTGGGCAGAGCCGCAGGCGAACAAAAGAAGGCGGACGCAGCCGCGCATGAGGGAGAAGTAGTCTGCGGTTGCGCATGTAGTTAAACAGAACTGATTTTTTTTTTTCTTTCTTTCTTGGCAACGCCCTTCCACTGATAAAAAGCCCACATGCACATTCCTCGAGGTGTACCTGTGGTTTCAGCTCTAATACGTTTTGGGTGCAATTATCAGCAGATAGTTTTCTGCTCTCTGTTAAACTGTCTGCTCCCTGTTCTGCTGTTACAGACCATCTGCAACAATGAGTGACAAGCCTGACATTTCAGAAGTGACCAGCTTCGACAAGACCAAGCTGAAGAAGACAGAGACGCAGGAGAAGAATCCCCTGCCTACAAAAGAAAGTAAGGCTCTGATCCCTGCAGGGGTGGGGGTGTTGGGATACATTACGTCACTTTAATTTTCCTTGACTGTTTCTATGCTGTTTACAAACAATTGTGTAGAAAATGAAGCTTGGGCACATATCCAGCTTCTCTGTGGGGAATCTAATGTCTCCTTCATTCTCCTCCTCAGCCATCGAACAGGAGAAGGCATCGGAGACATCGTGAAGCCCATCCCTCCCGTAATGCACTGTACACCCACCCCCCCTTCCTCCTCCCGCATTGCCTTGTTTTCAGTCACTTCTTTTTAGCTGTATAACTTTGTAACCGAAATTATGAAACGACAAGAATAACTAAGCTGCACAGCCTGTGGACGGGTGATGCCTTCGCCAGGGCAGTCGGCCCCGTCCCCTCAACACATGCCACCTTATTAAGCACCTTCATGCTCGTCTTTCTGTCGGGATGAGGAGGATTCGTCTGTGTGTGGGGGTTGGGGTAGGCTGCAGTAGGTGCACTTCTCCTCTTCAACACCACCTTTAAACATCACCATGCAGCAGAGAGGCCTAAGGGACGGGGCGTGGCCTGCGTCCTAGGAAGCTCATCGACGTCTAACCACCGACACCCAACTTCCTGTGTGGCTGCTTTTGCGCCGAAGCTGAGGCGTCAAGCTTTTGTTTTGTTTTTTGTCTTCTAATTTCTGGAAATGCACAACTTTGTACGCTGGCCAAAATGTAAATGCCCCAAAATTGATACTGTTTGTCAGTGTTTTTTGTTTTTTCTTTTGTATGCACACGAGGATAAAAGTGTAACGGATTCCATCTAGATCTGGGAGATGCTCAAACGGACCTTATTTACGGTTATATTGTCACGCCCTTTTGTCAGAGTCATTCGGGATAGCTTTTGTGTTGTAATCTGTCTCTGAATTGTCTCAAATCAGTAAATGGTAAAAAGACCAACAAATACCGGTATTAATTCCATGTTTGCTGTCAACAGTAGATTCTTTGGAGTTCCAGCAGTCATGTTACTCTGCCACAAACCATTACCAGAAATGGAAAACCGTGAAATGTTGTAATAAAAAAAGAATTTGTTACTAAACTATGCTGCAGAGTGAATTTAATTTTTTTTTTTTTTTCTGGCATTGCCACACATTCACACAGGCTTACTAACTGCTGCACATTTTCTATCACAATCCTCACACTTCAGAAGCACAATTAGCCTAATTTTACACTAGCAAAAGTTCAGTACAACATTGTTGCAGCTTAGTGTAAGACTCCTCGTCTTGTAACCCACTTTTCACACTATCGTACGCTCTCCAGATGCCAAACAATCCGTTAGCGTTACTTAAGGGATGAGGCTGCGTGTTACTGAAAGGCTTAAATGTCTCTGCAGCACGGGGATTTACCAGCACAGGGGATGAAGTTTGTGGTCAGAGGCAGAGAAATTAAAGCTACTTGTTAAACCACCTGTCATGAACGCCTTTTCTCAAAGTTTTCTATCACTGTCTCTTTTAAAAAGCTGATTATTACAGAAAACTTGAGCTGTAGAGCAACATGGCGGTGCAATCCCTGACGTGGGCTCTAGCTAGTTACAGCAGAACCATTATCATTTCAGACAAAACTAATCTAAGCTGAAGGCAGCAAGGATCACTTATTAGCTGTACAAGAAGGGGTCTAACATTTCTCATGAATCTGTTGTGTGGTTTGCATGCCAGTGGTCTGCATTGGTGAACAGTGGCTTATGGGATAGTGTGCCCTGACCCAGAGTACAGGGTATAGCCACAGCAGGGGATTTACTCAGCCCTTCGTCCTTAATTAGCCCTCGCCTACAGAGCCTTAATGTCATTAGCATGACATTGCTGACATTTCCTATAAACGGCATGCATTACGGCACCTATATTTAACGGTGCTTGCTTTTATGTAATAGAGATGTGACTCTTCTTTAAGGGAGGATGTCCCTCTGTGATCACCTTGCACATAAATGGACATTTTTAAGCAGGTCAGAAGCATGTTTGTCACAGTATTTATGTCTGGTCTGTTTTCTTTGGCTGATAAAGACAACATTCACAACGTGTATTTCGCAGAGAGAAAGCATTATTGAAGTTACTCAGCTATTTCCTTCCAGGCCGGTGGTAAGATAGCTCCCGGGCCACGTAACAGTCTGCAAATCTGACATGTTAGTGTAAGTGGATTGCTGCTAAGTCAGTTGCTCTTAATAAGGCATTAATCTGCACTGCGCTGGGGAGGAGGGGTGGACGTGGAGGTTAGTGGGCTAGTGCGGGGAGACTAGGCCAAAGCCTCGCAGGTCCTCCCTCAGATTGGATTAACACCTCCCGTCTCCCATTTCTCCCCCCTCCCCGCCTCTGCTCTGCATGCTGCATGGCTCCACACAGGCCCACATCAGAGCCTCCTGAGAAAGTGACGGCTGGCTTTAAGGTGGAGCGGCAGATGGGGGGGAGTCACCACTGTCCAAGGGGGTCGGGGGAGGAGGGGGAGAGGGGGTCGGATGTGTCAGCACCGAGCCTGTCGAGATCCTGGTAACCCATGGCAACAGCTGCTGCTGAGTCATTTCCCAGGGCTGGGCGGTCGGATGCTTGTTATCCTCATGGAGACTGTTTCTCCCTGGCAAGCGCTCGTCATTAAACCTGTCCTGTTGGCGTGCTTTGAATACTCAGAAGCTTACGTATGCAGCACATTCTGCTCTGTTGTCTGTATTTAGACATATTTGACCATCTGTCTCCTGCAGCCTCTTGTCTCTACCAAAGGCACGTCTGTGAAACTGGCCTGAGTAACAAGGGACTGACTGAGTCCTTGTTAACGAATGCACAGGTGTCACTGTTGGAGCTGCGTTATCTTTGTGTCCCTGCACTTATGGACTATTGAGGCCAATAGTTGTGATTAACATATGACCACAAACACTATGTATAGCCATGCTGACAGCTTTAGAGGCTTTAGGGATAGAAATGTTGGTCAACCACCAAATATTGCATCAACATTTTGATGAATTGATATAAAAGTTTGTGTAGACATTCATGGTTCTCAGAGGATGAACCGACCTAATTACTTTGTCGATGCCCTGACTTTTCCTCTAGCACCACCATGAAGTTGACATCTTATATTTCAACAGCAAATGTACGGATTGCTGTGAAATCTGGTCACAGTGCCAGTAGCACGGCTGCAGACTCTTGTTTACAATCACCAGCTCTGTTGTTGGAGAGGAAAGAAATTAACAGCCGCCCGCATAACAGTATAGCTCATTCACCAAGTGTTCTTTTGTTATCTGTGTTATATATTACGTGCCGGTAGGGGTAGGTTTACCACAGAGCTGACCGACTGAGTCAATTATCTTTCTATCACTCGCTTGCAGAGACAAACACAGGGTCTGCTCTGGATTTCCATGGCAACTACCCATCCAGGAGCTACATTTGGCATTGCTTGTGAAGCGGGGCCGTGCCTGCCATCGACCACACGATACCCAGACCATTAGCTTTAACACTCTCAGAAATAGCCACTGTGTCTTTGGCTGCAGAGATACAAACAGAGAGGAGTGACCAAACAGGAAAAACATGTTTTAGGCAGCATGTTTTTGTCATTATTATGGTTTCCTGTCCAAACCATATCGCTCTAGATTGTCTGTGGTGTCATTGTTGAGTGCTGGCTATCTCAGCTGTCAGCAGACCAATGTAAAAAAAAAACATAGAAAGGGTGACCTTAAATTAGCTGCACCCTGCAAATATGCAGCATCTGTTCTTTCTCTGCTGCTGCGTTTAGAGGCCATCGGACACAAATGCTAACCACTCCTGTCTTTTATCGACATATGGCAATGACATGCATTATAAGGAATGAGCAGCCATGCTTTGAGGGTCGAGGACCATGTGTATGTTAGCTCATGGGATGTGACTTCAGGATGTAATTTAATACAGCTATCAATGTGCTCGGGGACTTCCACATCGGCATATGGACAAAACTAAACCTTATACTAAGCAAAGGAATGATTTAAGTGGATTTTGCACATAACAAAATAGCATACCATTATGTATTCATATACATGCACAAGTCAGTGTCATTATATAATATAAACATACTTTTACTTTCTTAGGTGGTAGTAGTGCAAGAAGTCCAAGAGAAACAGCATGTAAATGTTTGTGAAAATGTGTCTTCATTGTCCTGTGAAAACCATGTATCTCCAGCCCTGTTTTTAATTATGAGGCAAACCCATAAAGGAACAAAAGACCACATTTGCAGATACATGTTTTTCACTAGACAATGGCAACGTGCTATATTAACTTAATATATCATTATTATCTATTAACCCTGAAAGATCCGTCCTGATATTTCTTCATACAGTACATACATTAAAATGCTTTTATGCAACAAACCAGGCCTCCAAATGTTTCACAAGTCATGTCCTCATTGTGCAACGTGTTTACAGATAAGTGCTGTTCTGTGTCCGGAGTCAGCAGGGAAGCAGGAACTAACTTTTTATAGCACTTTTCTGAACAAAGGCACTATGAAATAGAGGAGAGCAAAATGCACACAAGCCAACACTTTGCTGTAAGAAAGAGCAGACGTGCACTGTTGGCTGCAGGAAGCTTCTCCACCTAAAATGTTAGCGCTAGCGCTCTTGTTGCATAAATAATAATTACATCAGATCCTGTGGATTTGTAAATGTCCGTTAAACAGTTGTACGGTCACTAATTGCAACATCAAACTGATGCATAAAAGCCGTCTTGTTAAGAGTCAGTGGGGCAGAGAGTGGGCATAGTCCCGCATTAACGACAGGGCTTTTTTAGCAGCAGGCTGAGCTGTCTGTCTATAGCCTGGGTTGATTATCCCAGACATGCTCTATTAGTCTGGCCCCAGGTGGGGCGGCGATCAATGGTGTCTAAATGTTGTTCCCCATAGCTTGTAAATGCATTAGCCAAAGCATTGCACAAAATCAATGGCACTGTATAGACAGCAAAGTGAAGCGCAGCACATCACAGTGTATCAGATCGACTCATTGTGACTTGATGAGGTAGTTCTGAAAAAATCCACTCTGAGGTGGTGACCGAATGTGAACAAAAGAGCTTGGCATATGAAGCTTACATGTAGCTGTGTGTGAATGTGTGCCTGCAGGGAACGCGTGATCCTATGTACAGATGCGTGTACGTGTCGCCTTGGTGCATCCCCAGAGAAGCTCTGAGTGGCTGCTCCCCTGAGGGTTTGCACAGAGCGACAGCCTTGACATTTCCTCCAAGCGGAGAGGCTGTGGCTGCCATGCTGCAGACGAGGTGCTTCCTCCCTCGCTGCAGGCACAGATCTGGACCAATCTCTGCATCTCCTCTTCCTCCTCACAGAAGATAATGTTGCTGCTGCAGACACCTAACACTTTTGGTTTCTCTTTTACACCACATAGAGATTTTCTAGTCAAAGCATATAGCGTACATAGTTTATACGTTTTGTAGCCGAACCGCCTCAGTAGCTACAAATGTGCTGCTTTTTATGTTTCAGTTTGAAAAACGTGTGGAATGTTGCATTCTTTTGTTTTTAAATTTAACAGAAAGCTATCGAAAAAAAAATCAGTCAACCCCTTCCTGAACCTTAAAAATGACTTTTAGTTTTACTTCCCTACCTATAATCCCTAAAAATGCAAACTTCTCCTCTAGACTAAGGCACACTCTGCTTTGAATAGACTGAATTGGACCAGAAAACCTTGATTAAAAACCTTTTTTTAGAATCTTTGTGAGTCAAAAGAGAGAAAGCCTTGCAGCCTGTGTGGTGCCCAGGCAGGCTGCAAGGCCAGTTGCTCACTGGAAGAATGTTGATCATGAGCGTTAATTACCTTGGCAGTCCCAGCACAGAGCTGCTTAATTACTGCCCCCTTGTTAATAACAAGTGTAGTCATGTCTTGCCCTTATGTGAGTTTTATTAATCAGCATGAAACTAACATGCAGCAGTATGGAGCAGAAGGTCTGGAAACTACCCTTCAACCAGATATCCAAGCTGTTCTGAGGGCAGCATCCACTCCTTACCAGCTCCTGGTGTGCTGTTTTGTAATGTAGTAAAACTGCTCACCTTTCTAGAGGGTTGGGGGAAAGCAAAGAGGTAATCTGTTACATGTCATTCTGCATTTTCTGCAGTAAGCCAAGCATTTCTCACTTGGAGCCCCTTGTTCCCAATTGTATTTGTGTTTTTAAATGGACAGCGTACGTAGGTGAAACTCTTGATTTACCAGTCGATGCAAATTCAAACTTTTACCATTGGTCATTGAGCTTTCTGATTGTGTCTAAAAGACTGAGGTCACAGATACAAGAGGCCAAAATTAGTTTCCGTTGAAGTGTTTGAGCTCACACTTAAGGCTCAGCACAAGCTAGTTCGAACAACGCGTTGGCAGATGGCTGTTTAAATGGCCACACTTGAAGGTGAAAAGTCTACCAACACAGAGAGGGGTGAGTTGTTTAGATAGGGATACTGACACATGCTTGACTTAAATAGCTGTGTAAAGAATGAAAAAAGAATCATCTTCGCAAAACTGGCCTATCTTTCTGAAGTGGGTTTGCCTGTTGGGTTGTCATGTTGGAAAGTCCTCAGACGCAGCCCTGCAGTCTCAACTTCCAAAACGTGTGTGGGGATTAAGGTTTCAGATGTTCTTTGACTGTCTAATTCGCGCCACAGCAGAAGAATGTTGACACTTTTATGACTGGCACACCTTTCTCCGATTTGCACACAAGCAAATGCACACAGGTGTCATTTGGCGACGTTCATGTGGCTGTTCAACATGAACGTATTTTTCTTCTTCTTCCATTTTGAACTCGCCTTCTGACGCAGCGTTTGATCAACCATTCAGCTTTTTAGACGTGCAAGGCCGCACAACACATTGTTGAGATTTGAAAGGTGTGTAAGTTGGACACTTTTGAGAGTCTTACCTTCACTGCCTATGTATCTTCGTAGAACTGCTACTACTAGAAGCTCGGACATTGGGAAGGAGCTTGAATTTGAACTGTTTCGCCTGTTGCCACTGTAACTAAAATATGGATGAAAGGATAAATTAAATTCCACACAGGCTTCAACTTATCTGTGCCTCAGCTTGCAGCACCTATGGATCAAACTGCACCTATGGATCTCTATAATGTTCTTGATGATTCAGCTCTGCATATGCAGGTGAAAAGCCCAAGGACACCTTTTTAAACCACAGTGTTTGTGTTTCCGCAAACGGTGATTGATGATTCAGGTTTGGAGAGGCGCCTGAGCTTTTCATGCTGTCCTGACTCGAGCTGTGGTCGCCTGCACTTCTCTTGCTGCAAGAGAAGTTTCCTCATAATGCTGCTTACAGATTAAAGCTGGAGTGAATGGTGGAGGTGCAAACATTAGTCAGTTTGTGTCTGTATTATCAGGGTGGAGTTGCACTTGTACTTTAATCTGTCAGTGCCTGTGTGTGTCTCTTGTAATTTCCCAACAGTGCCTCTCTGTTCTTCTCTTCACATGGCCCAAAGGAAGGGTTATTATTAAAAACATAAATAACAGATAAGCATGTAAACCGTGCTTTTTGCCAACTATCAGCTCATTGTCCTTGCTTTGAGGCCTCCAAGGTTAATGCCATGCTATAGCCCGCTGCTCCTCAACTCATTATTCTCTTCAGGGCTTCAATAAAGCCTCCTCACGGTGTTACATCATATGCTGTATGTGACATGAGGCTTGCAGAGTTGCTCAAACATTGTTGCTTAAAGGCTTTATTATGCAACATCTCACCAGGGTCTGAAATGCACAGAGGATACTATCACTAGAGGCTTTAATGAGTCATGTGTTAAGTGGTATGAGTTGCACATGCCCATACTCAGAGAGCTTGGGGAATTTAGTATAACTGTAGTTAATATGTTTTAATGGAGAGATCTCAAACACATACAGACACTTCAGCTCTGACTGAATCTCAGGAATTCAAATCAACAGCACTCCCATACTCCCATGATCAATTTAACCTCATATGTCATGGTTGTTTTGCATGGTGTGTTTATTTTTTATTTCCTGTTGGCAAGGTTAGTCTAGTGGCGATAACGCCTGCTGGCATAGCAGTGAGTCACACCGAGCCAAGGTCAGCTCGAAGCTGTGTCAACAACAGCAAAGCAGCTCACTTATAGTGCAAGGTAAGACAATAAGGAAGCTGAACTGCTGCCATCATCCAAGAGGCTGGGAGCATGGGCAATTTAAAGCATTAGTCTTTATAATTGTCAACATTGTTAAAGGTAGTTGTTACTGAAAGTTAGCTTCATCCCCAGATGTGCTGTTTGGTTTGATATTTGTAATTTGTGGCATAGAAGATAAAATATCCCACTTAAATCCTTTGTGAATAGTCTTTTTTAAAAGGACAACTGTTATCTTAACTAAATTGTATATAATTTGTTTAATTATGTCACAGTGTGAATATAACCCAGAGCCAGACTAGCTGTTACCTAGTTTCCACTGTTTATGCAACACTAAGCTAACTGTCTCCTAGCTATAGCTTCACATTTAGCGGACAGCAAGACAGGAAATTAAGCACTGTGAGGAGTGCAAATGAAATGGAATACCTGATATCAACACCCCTTTTAAATTAGAATCATTTGTAACTTAGTTTACCTTAGCTTTGCATTAAGACTGTAAGCAGGGGGAAACAGCTAGCCTGGCTCTGTCCTTCACCTCTAAAAACGGTAAATCTGGTCTTTTTGTTACAGTGAGCTTGTGAGCAAGCGTTACTGTTACAAGCTGAGACTCCAGAATAGTCTGTGTGGTTTTAAAGTTTGAGACTGTTGGCCTCCCCTCAGACAAAGCTTAGAAGGTAAGTTTCCTCGCTTAGGTTTGCTCAATTCCTGTTGCTGTTTGACATAACTTCAGAATACACCTTTTTTTTTTATTGGACTCTAAGACTCCAATAATGAGGGAACAATTCCCCAAAACGACTGTATCTCTGAGCTCTCTCTTGAACCAAATCACACACGTAGGCTATTCCATGTCATCTCCTTTTGATAACTAATGTAATATTGTTTCACTTCCATTCACCGAGCCTTCCCTGAAACTGTTTAGATCCCAGCTGCAGAGGCCAGCCTCACACTTTGAAATCCTCTGGGTTAAACCAAAGAGAAATAATGTGTTAATTTATCAGTTTAGAAGTGCCGGAAGGCAGATTTTTATAACCTTTGGACAGAGCCTACCTAACTGTTTCAATCCCCCCTCTTTCAGCTTTTATAGGCTAAGCTAACCATCTCCTAACTATAGCTTCATATTTAGCGTCTTATCGTCTAACTAGCTGCAAGAAAGCAAATGAGCAAATTGCCCAAAATGTTGATTTATTTCTTTGAAACTGAAAATGTAAAAACATAAATGTTGGTTGTCTTCACACTTTGAGTTAACCTTTGTTTTAGCATGAGAATGGCTCTTTATTTAGCAATGGCAGTCATGGTTACATATTTGGGACTGCAATGTGACATAACTGAGCTGAATGCATTACAAAACAGCCCACTATGTGTGTATGGTTTGCTGTGCTGAGAGGAAAATCGAGGAGATTCATTAGACTGCATACAGCACACACACACACACACACACACACACCTGCATTCACGTCCACAGACCCAAACGCACACACTTTAATGCCAAGAGAGAATCGGCTGATTTCCCACTCGTTAGCGGAACATTTTGCCTCATCCTGAGATTTATTATTTATTATTAAGACTTTTACATCTGAAAACAGGACACGGGGGGTGTGTGCATAGCAATATAATGATGTCATTGATCTCAAGGCCCATTTTCCCTCTGCTATGTCTGCAAGTTGGATGTTCATGAAGGCATTTGCTTGCCTTTATAAACAAACCATTTGGGTTACAGTGGAATCTGATTCTGCATAATATCATTATTATAAATCAATTTATACGTCATGTCCAACCACAGCTGGCGTGGTACAGGCACATTTTTACACATTATCACAATATAAACCATGCCTGACAGCTTAGAAGAGCGAGACGAGGGAAGGTGATAAGAACAAAACCATAAAGCTTGAGTTTCCTTTAAATTGATTAGTTTGACTTTTTTCTCTTGTCAAACAATAGCAGAGCTGAAGCTCCTGGTCTGTGAGGGCAGCTGCAGCCTCTGCTGTCAACCATCCAGCACAGTCAAGGACGTGAACACAAAACTTTAATTTACCAGTCTCTCCAGGCATCTAAGGAATTTTGGGCCACATGTTGTTTTGTCTAAAGGAAGCGAATACTCTAACTGAGAACACTCAGTTTGGCAAAACACAAATGATATCACAATGAAAAGGGAAGTTGGATACAACCCACCGTCACCTTCCCCCCAAATGAATGAAGGGATAATTAATTGGTTTTTTAAACATTAAAGGCTCTTAAGAAGTATTTACAATGCCTCGAGCCATTTGGAAGGAAGTTGCATATTCAAATAATGTGGAAAAAACAATCATAGAAATGTTTCTCCCTCCAACAATGTTTTATGAAGGCATGGTGGTGTTGTGACTAAGAGGAGCCAGAGGGCCTTCCTGTTTGCCTGGAGAAATTTGTTGAATCTCTTCAAATCTCCTGGATCGCTGAGCCTGGATCCTCATGGGCTTTTACTCCACGTGGAGGAATGAACCACGATCGACGCCAAGATCTATTCAGCTTCCTCAGGCTCCTGAATGTCCCAGCATGCCTCTCTGGTGCCATGTTTGAATGAATAAGGCCTTTTGTGTGTCCAAAAAGGGAAGTCTGGCTGCACTTTACTTCCTCTCACACTGTAATTACTGTGCTTGCTACTTTTGTTAGTAAAGTTTCAGAATTAGTTTGTGTGACATTTTATGACAAAAAAGTGTTTCGCCTCCGTTTTTAAATGTCACAGTATGCGAAATCTTTAAAAACACTGCATGGGATCCAGTTGAGCTGATTAGAAGGAGGAAGTTGCACATGATTCATCATGTCTTAACCATATTCATTTGGTGCAACTCATACTGTCATAACTGTCAGATCATCTAAAATGGCCTTCAAAATAGGCATTGCAAAAGGCTGTGTTAATACATTTTCCTTAGCGTCTCTGTTCGCTTTGTACGCAAAATGTACAGCCTGCTGTTTGCTAAGTCTACACTGTAGTTAAAATTAGTCCACTGGGAGAGTGGTCGTACTATACTATTTATTGATTCATCCAATCACAAAAGATGACTCAACTATCGTGTGTTGTAATCTAAAATCTAATGATTGCTGCACTCGCAAAACAAACAGACTTCCCAGACCGTGACTCACTGATAGTGTATGAGCAATCTGGGTCAACACCCAATCAATAAAGATAACGAGACCTGATTTACTTAAGGTATATATAGTAATCTCAATTCTAAAGGTACAGCCAGTGGCTATTGTCTGGGCTGTTTGTCATAGGGGGATTAGCATAGCATCTGTTTGCAACACAAGAAGAAATAACAGCCTTGTGGTTGTAATTTTGGAAGAGTTTTGGGTAAAAAAACAGCTCTCAAGGTCTCTGCATGTTCTGTCCACCAAAACAAGCTGGCTAATTCTGCTTTTGCCGCTGCACAAGGAAGTCAAGGAGCTGATTGCTCTTCCTGTTTTTGGGTGCTAGTCTTTGGCTCAGCTGCGCTCCTTTCTGCCAAGTTTCCTCCATCTGAGTATCAAAGGTGAAACTGCGTTGCGCTGAGGTTCCGGATTAATTAATTACGGAGGTTTGTGGGCAGAGCGTTTGTTTTTAGCGGTAGATAGTTCCCATGAAAACAAGTCGAAAGGACAAAATGTGAAGAGGTTACACAAGGCTGAAGAAGAAGAACCAATGAGAAATGAGGGAGCACTTATGAGGATCCATGTGGCCGCACACAGATGCTGATATTTGAAGCACACATGCTGATGCTGCTTTGGTTGTAAATCAGTGCTTCACGCAAGTTGATGTAATCCCCCAAAACACTCGTTTTAAAGATTTGAGCCGTTGCTGGGTGAATAGAATCCCAGATGCCTGATTGCCCCTCCGTCTTTGCAGGGGGAAACAGCCGGTCCCTGTGTCTTTTTTGTCCGTTGAGGCCTCCTCCTTACATAAAGGCTTTAGTCAGACGTGTGCCTACATTCCCTCGCCCCCCACCTCCACTGTCCCAATCCAAGTTCGACTGGACTCCTGCCCAGATGAGCACCAACTCGCCCTCTTTGTCTGCAGATCTGGCACATGACCTGCTCTGACAACTGGCACCGTGGGCTGAGCTCCAAACGCCACCCACGCCCCTATTGTTCCCCGTGCCCCATTTAGCCTCCTAAAAAAGTCCCTGCGCCCCAGCGTAGGCACGCCGCCAACACGGGCACATCAACAATAATGGCGTCAGTGCTGCTGTTTAGAGTGCGCAGTAACTGCTTCATTGGGGAGTCTCGGCGGGCACGTTTTGGGACGGTGTTGTTGTGTCTGGATTGTCTCACCATGGTGGAATTAAGACAAATTATCTTTTGATATGATTATAATATCTAGACAGCAGCATGACCAAAAATGTCTTTATTTTCTGTTTTTGCACTAAAACATGACACACTTACTATACATTATTTATCTAGTAGAGTAGAGATCTGTAATTAGTTGAATAACCAGGTGTGCAGGATTTTGTTCAAACCAACCCACATGTGTTTCAAACCCACCGCTTGACACTTCAACTCATAAAATAGCACACTGCTTAACCAAAACCAAAACCACTTGATCCAAAAAAAAAAGCACAGAAAAATCCCAGAGATAACCATCTTTTACCACAAACAGCAGCTGTAGGATGAATACAGGCAGTGTGGGTTCAATAAAAAAAAAAACACATCAGAGAAGAAGTTAAAAACCCAGACACAGGCCTCATCTTCTGAAAATTGCTTCCATCAGAATGTAAATGTTTAGATTGGCACGAGGCAAACTGCATCCCATTTGTTACACAATAGATTAGCATTCCGATGAAGTTCGGCCCTCACTGGCTGTAGGCAGGGATAACTGATGTGGGAGAGGAGGGAATGTCAGCTGTGAGCTAGAGCGCCCCCGCCATGTTGGCAAAACAAATCGATGAACAAGAGAGTTAATGGTTGGATGATATTACCCCAAAAGGCTGCTTTAAGGCCTTCATGTCTGTGGAGGTAAGCACAGGAAAGCAGAATTTCTCCCACTTTTATTAACATTCCTTTCACTACTTTGACAAGAACAAATGAATAAAATGCCTTAAAATCTGGGAGTATGAGGATGCGTAAAATGAAACTTGCTCTATTTCTGCAGCCAAAATATTCACAAGCGAGTGCCAACTGAGTGAATCCCAGCTCAATCTCCCCTTTGTTTTTATTTGATTAAGGGGGAGTATTTCTCCATGCTGTGGCTTGTTATGAAGATTATTTGGTCTTTAGCCCCAATGAGAAATTTGAGACAAAATAGCAGAGGATTAACATGAGAAACATAGAGAGAAGTTGGGTGGGGGATGTGGGTGGGGGGGAGGGAGGGAGGGGTGGGCCTAGAGAATAGAAGGCTGCTGCAATACCAAAGAATCCTCCTCTCCTCCTTCATCCACCCTCCCCCAGCTTCTCCTTCTCAGAGGTCAGACCAGGGTTACTTCCCAGAAACAGGCCCACCCTCGATCTCTCTCTTTCCATAACAAATCTTCCCAAACACAAGAGCACTCATAGTCCAGGGACTACGTAACATTGTGCCTGATAAAGTTGAATGTGTTTTGTACAGCTACAGACTGTTGAAAATGTACGTGTGGAGTAATATGTATACTGTTTCTTAGTCTGTGTGAGGTCCCCTCGTTCTTTTGTCACAAACAAAACTGAGTGAGATTTGTTTTTGTTGCTTACCATTGTTTAAAAATCAGCCTTGCATACCATATTTTTCCAGTGTTTTGCAATTATACTCATAAATGGTGATTAAATTCTTGAAAATTATTTCTTCAAAGACACAAATTTTGCATCACAAAATGATTCTAGAGCCAGTGAACACAGAAAACCCATCCCAAATAGCAGAGAAAGCAAGTTATGTGGTGTTAGACGCTTAATGGTGTAGTGAATTACTGTCGCTAGTGAGCTAACTACTGCCTTGCTAGAAAGTTGAGAACATGGTACAGCTAGTCAGTCACAACAAGTCTCTGTATTGACTACACCTAGCAGTTTGTTCTCAAGACTTTATTTGATAAAGAGAGAAAAAAGCCAACTAGCAAGCCTGCTAGCTGACAGGTAGGTAGGTTTGTCGTCACAATATAACAAGTTATGGAAGAAATTGAGTTTATAACTCCCTTCTGATACATAGCAGACAATATACATCAAAATAGAATCAATTATAAAAAATGGTAAACTGAAATAAACTATGTGGCAATGGAAAGTTCTATATCTCTTCCCAGAATGCAGCAGGGTAAACAGGCTGTGGCTGGGTGGGTACTGTCCTTTAGTATCCTTTGGGTTCTGCATAGGCAGCTCAGCTCACTGATATCACTGATGCTCAGGAGATGGGTACCAATGATCTTCTGGGCAGTTTTAATCAGCCTCTGCAGAGCCCTCCTGTCCTGGGCCGTGCACATCACATCCCAGTTAGTGATGTTTCCAGTCAGGATGCTTTCTATTGCTCCTCTGTAAAAGCTGACAAGAACTTGGCACGGGAATTTGGCCTTCTTAAGTTCCCTCAAGAAAGACAGTTGTTACTGAGCTTTCTTCACTAACATGGAGATGTAAGACGTCCGTGTCAGGTTCTCTGTGATGCTGATTCCCAGGAACCAAACTGTTCACCTGCTTCACCTCAGCACCACTGATGTAGACAGTGTGTCTTTATCTCCTTCTTGGTTTTGCTGACACTGAGTGGTAGGTTGTTCTCTGAGCACCACTCTACAAGATTATGAATTTCCTCCCAATATGAAGTCTCATTGTTGTTTGAAATCCGGCCGATGATGGTGATGTCATCCACAAAGTTCACAACAGAGTTCTCTCAATGTCGGGGGATGCAGTCGTACAGTGTACAGCATGAACAGGAGGGAGCAGAGCACACAGCTCTGTGGGCTCCGGTGTTGAGCACTTGAGTGAAGTAGGTGTGTCTGCCAATCCGAACTGACTGGGGTCTGTTTGTGAGGAAGTCTAAGTACCATGGACACGGCCGGCAGTCACTTTACTAACAACTGCAGGGAAAGTGTGTATTTTTTTGCAGCAATGGGCATTTGCTTTTGGGATAAAGGGCTATTACTGTTATTGTGCAGGCCGCTATGCCTGGTTCAAATAGACAAAAGCTCTGCAGCTCATTTGTTTAATAAGGACACTGCTTTGGGTACTGACACAGACTGCTGCAGATAGTGAACACTGGGACATCCGGAAAAAAAGTTGAACCAGGATAATAAAACACATTGCAATGTCTTTCTGCAAGACATTAATGCATCAGCCCATTGCTTTGTAACATCGCAGTTTTGTAATAGAATATTTCTTTGGTATATTTTGGAGTCAGATAACCCTACAAACTCAAGGATCTACTGTGCTGCTCAAACTGTACTTCTTGGATTGTTTTTCATTGCCTCACAGATACTTGAAACAACTTGCCCCACTTGCATTGTTTTAAACCCAGGAATGTTGATCTGATTTCCCAGCAGGCAAGGAATAATGTGGCTCTGGTCCAGATATGGCTTGGATCAGATTTTAAAACGTCTAGACTTCAGTGATCTTGGGCTGATTCTTAAGTTATAGATGCAAAGACATTTAAGTAGTGTGCATGGTTCAGAAACTGTATGTGTATTTATTCATCTGAATATGGATCTATCTGTATAATCCAGTGTGGAAAGACAAAGTCCCACTAATACTGCAGTACCTGAATTAGGGTTGTTATATAATACTGCTTGAAGAAATGTCCATGTTCAGTAAAATCAAACCAAACAAAGTAGTAGAGTGTATCGATGCCTTTGAAGTCATCTGCTAAAGGAACAATGATAAACACCTTGGGAAGTCTGGTGACATTGTCATGGTAAGTGGAGGCAAACAGCAGTTTTTAACAGCCTTAAGTGGTAAAAGTCAAACTCAAACGATACAAACAGGGTCTTAAAACAGTAGAATGGACATATGACCATTTTAACATATTTACATCACATTTACATTCCACCAAGCTGACAGGTTGATAAAATTAGATACTAGCCAACTCAAACCACAAGTCTCCCTACAATGCAGTCTCTCTAAGTTTGTCAACATGTAATGGAAACAATAGGCTAATGTATGGGCATGGCAGCCTCTTGCCTTCCTGCATCCACTAGACAGGTCGCCCCATAGACAACCCGTAACCATTAGAAGCTAATCAATTTGCACAGACACTGGAACAGTGCTGTTAAATGGATTCTCTCTTTTGCACATCTATGCTATATCAGGGCTTGGCAGCAGGAGCGCCTGGGTGCCAGAGGGTTGAAATGGTTTAGTTGGATTGCAAGGCCGGGCTCTGTGCCGATAAATAGGACAACTTGTGCTTCTAGCTACAGTAAGGCTGCATGTCGCAAAGCACTCTTACTTTCAATAGAAGAGACATGCTGATGCATGTTCCTGACAGCAGCAAGAGCTTAGGATGGTTTTATGGTAGATTTTAACTGTTAGTTTAAAGGAGCTGTACGTGCCACTAAATGTCACACTACATCACCATGTATCTCAGACCAAAACAAATGGGTGCTATGGCCCACCAGTCTCCATTGAGACAAACAGCAAATTTATGCACTGCTGCTGCTTTGTTACCAAAATTCGGATGACAACAGAGAGAGTTCACCATATCTCACCATATCTTGAAACAGCAAATAATTGTTTGCTGCGATATTATGTTCAGGATCTCATATGGGAGCTTTTAACAGCATAATGCTTCATGCAAATTGACTCGTTGGCAGCTTAACGTTGCCTTAAAGCTAAAGATGTTTAATGCAATTCAGAATTTGTTTTGCAATTCTGTTTTAATACTGAAAACTGACATGTCGCACTTTCTGACTGTAAACTCAACGCAATCAAGAATAGACATGTGTCGTAATTATTACAGAGTTTTCCAGCAACCACAAGACTGTCAAAGAAAACACACACACACACACACACACACACACACACACACACACACACACACACACACACACACACACACACACTAATCCACCCTGACAAGATGCTGATCAGATACAGAGTGCTGCCAGATACTTCAGACATGCAGGTCCAGATTCCTCAGGCTGGACCTTATATAACTCTTGAGAGACAGAGAGATAGACAGTTGCAAAAATAGGGTTTGAGGTACCTCGGGGGCATTCAATCCATCCTTTTTGCTTCCTGCTGTTGTCAAAGCTGGAGTTGACATAACTTACCTACATTTCAAGCATTTATTTGACACGGTCATCCGTTGCAATATATGCTGAATTAGCAGGCAGGGGACCTAGCAAGGACACAAAGCAGTACCAGGAAAAATGTCCAACATGTTGCAATTTTACTGAAGTAAAAGTACAATTACTGGAATTAAGATTAATTTAACATTAAAGGAGTAGTAGTTTAAGAAATATACATTTGCTGTATTGCCTGTCATTTCTTTGGGCTGCAAATGAAGCAGCCAGGAGATGTAAGTTAAGCTGGAAGCATGGGGAATCTGCTAACCTGGCTCTGTGAAGCTAAAGAGTTTACCAGCACATGTAAAGCTTACAAATTAACATGTTATAAGTGTAAAACCCACTAGATCCAATCAGGTTGTTTTGACCTGTTGTCAGTCTTTATGATAATCCATGTGAGCCGTCTCTTGGCTGAAGCTTCATAGCAGATCCATCTTTCACAAGAAAGGGAATCAAACTCTGAGGGCTGCAAATTAATATGTGGTGAAATAAGTCAAATTAAAACCCCCTTTCACACACTGACAACATTTTTCTGAACATTTTTGACATTTTGGTAAATATATTTGTGCATTTCTTACTGAGTTCGATGAGAAGATTGACACCAGCTCATAACTGTCTAGCTGACTGGTAACTACTAACTGCCTATTTTGAGTGTAGTGTTTTCACACTACAAGTATGGCAAAATGCAATGCACTATGAGTACCCGGACGTTGCACTCATAATGGTAAAAAAGTTGAGTGTGGAACAGCGGACACTTCTTACTCTCAACAGTCACCATCTTGGCTACGTTGTGGAAGGGGAGGGACGAACATATTTTTAAATGGCCAAGGAAGCTGCAATGGCTGCAATCATAAAAGCAGAATTTATTTAAAATTTTGATTAAACTGAATTGAAGCCAAGTGAGCAAATATTTTGCAGATATTCAAGTGGACAGATATGGTGGGTGACAGTCGCGGTCAAATAGAGAGTAAGTGTGCTGCGAAATGTAAGAAAGTGTGTAGTATCCAAATTGAGATGCAGATCTAGCTTGGCTTTGTCCAAAAGTAACAGAATCCACCTGCACCCCTTAAGACCACTAATAAACAGGTGACATCTACTTTGACAAGTAGAAAACCTAAAGTTGGCTGCTTCCCGCTGTTTCCAGTCTTTCCAGCTAATCTAAGATTACCGTCTCCTGGCTGTAGAGTCAGATTAATGGACAGCTATCTCTCGACATAAAGCAAATTAAACTCTGTAAGGGCTGCAAATATAATGAAATTGGAAAAAACTAATAAAGCAGACAAAACTTCTAGACTGCATAGTTATGTATCTCCTTATCTGTGCTGTAAATACACAGTCTTTAATTAACAACAAATAAAAGTGCCGAAAGCTCCGTATTACATCTACATACTGACTCTTGAAACAAGCAGCAAACTGCACCCTGGAATTCATTTAATATTGTTGTTTTGATGCAAAGAGCTAAATATGAGTTTTACACTATTTACGGTCACTTAGCTTATTTTTTTCTCTTAACACAAAGTAAAACTGGTTGGGTACATTCCAAGTCATGGTACACACTGCAAAAACTAAAATCTTAGTAAGATTAGTTATCTTAATTGAAGGCAAAATATACTTGTTTTTTGTCTGACAAGATATTTCTTCTTACCAGGCGGCTTTTATGTTAGATAACTTCACTTGTTTCAAGTTTTTTTGGCCTTAAGTAGCAAGTGAAACGTTCTTGTTCTTTTGGCAGATAATTTTGCTTATTTTAAGTAATTTCCCCCCAATTTTAATGCTTTTTTCGTTTTTGAGAGCTCAGTTTTTGCAGTGCATTATGTGCTGCATTGTGATGGACATTTAACACCTTACAAATACCTCCACTGTGACACTTTTACAGCATATGATTAAGCAGGTTGCAGCACTATTGAAATTGACTTAAGGTTTTAATCTGAAAATAACACAGCTTTGCATGAGTAGGAGTGGAGGAACCTCTGAGGAATTGAAAACTTGTGGTTAGAACGTGGGAGAAAAGGTCACAGGAAAGGGGATCTCCTCACAGACAAAAGGAGCTGACTGGTTTAGATGGGAACTGGAGCAGCGGTGGGGATGTACTGTTTTGTTTGCTGGGTCTGGGTTGCATTGTCAAAACCACTGTGTAAACTTCCTCTACATCTGAAATTATAACGTGATCTGGTTTACATTTAAACAGAATCACAGATGGGTAAAAAGCAAAGTAAACATCATTTGAGAGTGTTTCTGGAGATCCTATTTTGGTGAGTTTCATGCCTTTGTGTCCTTTAAAATGTGATATAATCCATGTGTACCAATGACAAGCTATTTTTCATTTCTGAAAGAAACATGTGTTTATGTTCCCAACAACAGCGAGTTCCCCTCTGTTATGAAAATGTACATCCGGGATTACACCTCATCTCTGTCAGGCCATATCAGCGGTCACCAGCAGTCATTTTAATAAACATACAAAGGAAGCAGTAGAGAATTAACTTCACCACATGAACAGATTGCAGACTTAAATAAGACTCTCCTCCATTGATCAACATTGCGTTGTCATGGAAATGCTTGCCGGGGCCAAAAGTGAGCAGATGGCTTGAGAAATCAACTCAAACTAGCTGATCCGCCGATTTGCTTCAGACCCAGGGGAGGTTCAGCTTGTGTTTCACTGGCCGTGCGTGGG